>JAIGNY010002488.1:172500-175000 GCA_020152595.1 Chiridota heheva
GGTACGAAAAATTGTCAATTGTATTAAGGTAGGACCACATTCGGGAAAAGTTTATAGAAATCGGCAACATTTAGATCGTTTTTAGTCAATTGTACTGATCATCATTCGAATAATAAATGTTCCAAAGCAAACAATTTTTTGAATGTTTCAAGACGATTTTCATAATTTTCTCAGCTGATTTAAATCAATTGAACTTAGTATATCGGAATGTATTAGACAAGATATCCCATAATCACATGCAGTCTTCAGTGAGTCAGTGGATATATGGCCCCTATTGTAAATTCTTCTCCGGACCCACACTATTGAAATTTGGGTTGCTTGCACATAGAAAATGTCTGAATGTTTGTGCTATTTTCTTCAACCTGCCATTAAAAAGATCAGTTTTAACTGTATGATAAAGCGACTTGTTTCCAATTTTTGAAAGAAAATTCAAGTTTTATCTCGGTGAAGGGGCACTTTATGAACTTTGAAAAGAAGACGAGGCAGCGCACGTCAGTCTACGACATTGATAGTTTGCCCTGGGCCAAATTTCAAAGATGCCACATGTAAAATTTAGGGTGGCTCACATACCTAAAGCAAGGTCCTATTTGAAAAGAGTTTTTACAGATTATAATCGGAAAAATTAAGGGTATAGGCAGATGTAATTGCCTTTTTATAGTGGTTTTTTTTTTAAATATATAATATAACAAAGTCCAATGCAGAGCTCTTGGGTCCTCAACGTTATCTTTCAGAAAATTATCAAAATAGTTTATACGCGTATTTTTATATATATATATATATATATATATATATATATAAAAATATATATATATATATATATAATATATATATATATGTCAAATTTCACAGTTTTAGTCTCTTTCAGGACGGTATTTGTGTATACTTTCTTCAACAGTTTAATGAATTATAAAAAAAGGCACCTTTCCTTCTTTAAATAGGGCACTTTTTAAACTTTTGATAAAAGTGGGCGTGCATGTGCCCCTGGTTCCGCCGCCTATGCTTCTTATCCTAAAATTGTGGGGACGGGAGCAATTTAGACATTTCTTATGCCATTTTCATGTTTTTCGATCAATCTTTAGCATCAAGCTAATGATGTCACATGTAAGTGTCGTTAGTATTAAAAAAAAAGGTACTGACTAGTTTCCCGTTGCATTCTGATTCTCTTAGTGAACACGGTGGCAGTTGGTTGATGAACTTGAAGTTTTGGCAAAAACTTGGACCGGCAAGATCATCACTTAAAACAGAGAACAGAAGTCCTTTCAGTTTCTCTGCAGCTATACAAAAAAATAATAAAAGGATTGGTTCAGAGGTCAAGCATGTCCATCTTGTATAAAAGAGGACTTTAAAAGAGACAAAATGGTGAAAAAAGCGTTCAAAATCTTATTCCATTAAGAAGATTTTTAAGTTTAAAGTTTGGTATCATTTCTGTGTTTTAAAGAAAGTTTATTTAATTTTTTCACTATTTAAATTATTTTCCCCTCAAACTTTCTTCAGGTAGTATACTATAAATACCCATCCTAGATTCAGTTTTACTACTTTTTTGGACATATCCCATGCTTTTTAAGCCACAAAATCGTAGGACAAAATATGATAGAATACATACAGACTTTAAGGAATCTGAGGCTTTGACATCACAACTAGTCTGATTTCAGTCGTTTTTACACAATTGATACCAAACTTTAAACTTAAATATCTCCTTAAAAGCTTAACGAAATAAGATTTTTGAATGGTTTCTTTACTATTTTGTTTCTTTGGAAGTCCTCTTTCATATGATATAAACATGCTTGATCACTGAACCAATCCTTTAAATGATGTGTGAATTCTTAAATGACTTAATGCCACATTGATACAAAGTACAGGACATAAATATAACGTCATTCAATGGCCAATGTAAGTAGCAATGATTGGCAGTAAGCTGTTTTCTATTTCTTTTTTTTAGCACATTTCCTTGCATGAAATCTTCGACAACATTCCTTTCCAAACCGATTTAAGCTGCACGTGATTATACTTCGACCAATCAACTGTTAAAGAGGGGGAAGGGGGGGGGGGGGGATTCCCTTTGTTAACCATGCAAGCAATCACATGCAGATGCCGGAGAAAAGTTGTAAGCAAAAATGCGTATTACCTTCATGTATAACACACATAATTCCAGATAATATTTTTTGTTACACTTGGCAGCTTGGTCCCACACCCACGCGAATTGAGCAGACGACCAAGATTCCCAGTTTTTGATTGGTCGGTAAGGTTCCACCACTGTACGATTGGTCCTTTATGGACGCGGGAATTTCAATAATATGACTTTATAAAGTTAGTTTTCAAGAAATTGCCAATTCTGATATGAAAATGTCTATCAGTCTATGGCAGAGAAGTACTAATTAGACAGCTCCCTGATGAAAGGACCCTTCAGAAATTTGCGTTTGAACATTGTTTTATGAAGTTGAAATTCCTACTGAGGGCAAGCTTATACAAACAACCAAGTTGTTGGCACTGTAAATTGTGT
>JAIGNY010002488.1:177500-185000 GCA_020152595.1 Chiridota heheva
CATCTCACTAGTGACAATTAATAGACGAGATTTAATCATCCCCATAACATTCAACTGCCCGAATGGTGATTTTTTAATTAGCGTGATCCCTTCAAAAAAATATTCCCTCCAACTCCCCCTCCACACCCACCCTTTTTAGACACCCTCCCATGCCTCAACCTTTTCAGACAATGCCTGAGTTGAACAGTTGAATGACTATTGCATATAGATCCCTCTAAATAATCGAGATCCCACATCATTCTGTCCTTTGTCCATGGGCAGTTTCTCGGTGCACTTCAGAACTATCCAAAGTGTGATAGACAAATCGCTCAACTTCCACCACACATGTTATTTGGTAAATTCATGACAATTAGGTTACATTGAAAGGAATTCAAAGCTTTTTCCTCCATATTAGGCTCCTTTCTTCTTAAATGCCCCTGTAAACATTCTTATCCCCAGGAATGCACTACTTTTGCCCCTTGTCTTGCTACATGTCTTTATGTCTCCTTCGAAAAAATGATAAATGATAAATATTCCGGGATGTAGGAATTAGCTTTCGAAAAGCTGAAAAGTGTGTGTGTGGGGGAGGGGGGTGGGGTGGGGGATAGGGGGGGGGGTGCGGCAAAACCTCTTAGAGGAAACTTTTCAAGTCATATGTCCCCATCCCAATCTGTACTAGAATAAGTGATCCTCAAAACAACAAAGTAAAAGGAGCTCTTCATTTTTGAACGGAGCACTTTTTAATGGGAACATATTCCTCCCGTACATGGGACTGACAAAAGTCGCCAGTTTCTTTCTAATGGGACAGTAATTGAGCAACACTTTTTACTTTCAAAACGGGCACTTCTTATTTTTAGGAAAAGTGGGGGAACGTGCCCCCACCCCAGCTTCTACACCTATATTGAATACTTTGATCAATACTTACAGCTGACCTCATAATGTGGAATAACAATTTCACAGCCATACTGTTCTATCCTTTTAGTATCACTCTGAAAAAGAAAAAAAAAAAAAGCCTTGGTAAAAAGATTTCATCACAAATTTTAAAACACTTGAAACAGTAAATTCACCAGGTTCGCGGATGAGCCTTGCCCAGAAATTTGCCTTGAAAAGCCAGGGATTTGTTATATCTGTTACCAAGTCCCAGGAAAGACTTTAATTTCCACGTGTTATTCGACCATGCATGTGTATCTGGTCTATAGCACATACCTGATTTAACAAACATGTTCATAAATTCAATTCTGACTAATCCTTTTTAACGATAAGAAAAACATTATTTAATCAAACACGTACAGATCTGTTTATTGAAAAAAATATAAAATTGTATGTTTCCATCAATTTGACAAATGCGCAAAATACAATTTCTAGAAAAGATTGGTATGAATGAGATTATCTTAAAGGCCATCTATCGTGATTAAAATGTGGCGGCGTACAATTTATTCCAAAACGATACTGATTGGCCTATCAATGTAAGTGAACACTGTACCATTGTGCTTTCCACCAATGAAAACACAGGATTTGAATTCATTTAAATCGTACGTTAGAGGCGACAACTGGCCTTTAATTCTGAATTGGCTGATGTTCACAATATAATTGCGCTACTCAAAAATTGTTCCTTATTGTTCATTAAAATTCAGAGGTAGGAACGTTTTTCTCCTATTATTCACCACCTAACCCTTTTAAAAAGTTGGAGAACAATTTGATGCAAATGCACTAACAATTCACTAATTATGTCAGCCCGGTTCGTACTCCCGATCGGAAGAACAGTTTTGGTCCCCCGATCAGAAGACACTTTACGGAAGTATCCTTCAATGCATCTAATCTATCCAAAATCAAATTTTGTATAGGAATCTTATAAGAATCAGACATATTTCGAGCGCGGGAACTCAACCACTGCGCAAGGTTCATTTCTTTTCTTCACGTTGTAAAATAATCGCATATGAATTTTCTTTTCACCCTGCGTGAGCTTTTAAAATTTGCCGTGAAATTTTCGAAAAATTTGAAGAAAAGTGATGATTTCTAAGGCAGTCGCGCTTTAACGGGATTTTGTGATGAAAAACTTGTTTGAAGTTTGGTTTGGGCATTCGGGAATTATTTTTGCTTTACATTGTAATAAATATTAAAAGAGTCAAATCACACTTTTGTATCTTCACTTTATTTGAATAAAACGGAGTATTAAGAAATAATACACACATAAAGCGACTACACCAAAGACTATCGCGAAGCTTCGTTATTGAATATACTTGTACTGCGTGCGCATGCCCCGATCTCCCGAACGAGCGAAACCCCGATCGGGAGTACGAATCGGACTGGTATGTTTTGTTTTCTTTGTAATTTCACTTGTGCAGCCATCCACAATTATTTGAATCACTTGAGGAAAATTATTCGTCAACAATTAATTCTCGCCTTTAGATGAAATAAAGCAACTGGAGTCGTACCTCGCATAAAAAAATAAAAATTTTGGACCATCAAATGTTTTATTTTTTTTCTGATTGTTGACAACTCATATTTTGGATTTACCTAAAGCCTGTAAAGTGTTTCTAATAAATGGCAGAAAGCCAATATAAAAATACCCATTCTTTGATTTATTTGCTATTTTCTCTTCACTAATGAGAAATACAGTTTTCAAAACTTCAAAAAAACATAAATTGTGTTTGCGCTTTTGAAATACTGACATAATTTTAATTGCATCTGTTCCATACAGCCATATTTCTTTATGTAGCAAATGTCAAGTATAAAATTTGTCTCTATTAAATGATAATTATTTCTGAGATTTTTGTTTTAACAAAAGAGTTTTCCTTAATGAGAGGTCTATAAAATATGTACAATTATTTACTTATTGTGCATAATTTATGAGCTTAAACTTTTTCGAATTGCTTTTCTCTAATGGATGGAAAAAAATGAGCTGAAGCCAGATGTGTTTATGTTTGTATTAAGCAACTATGCTGTAGATTTGATGGCACTTATACCCAAGATGGAAGCAATTTATCTTAGAAGTCTCCTAGTTTACTTGTTATTTGATGTAATTCTGCGTATGTTTGCTTTAAGACACAAATAAATTGGTCAGTCATGAGTTATAATACTCCTGGGCCAGGAATTAAGGAAATATAAGAGAAAGAAAATTACAAGGACATTTTTTTTTTCTTTATAAGTTGTATCTGGCAAAAGTTCAAAATAAATCTTAAAGGAAATAACATTAATCTTGAAACATGAAATATGAATGATCATTTGTATGTATGTTTAGGTAAAATGACCTGTGTATTTTCAAACAATCACAATCTTTGCTTCAGTGTATTTCTTTCTGTAAGATTCAGTTTAAGAATTTTCAAACTTATACTACAGATATAGTAATATCACATTTCAGAACATCATGGTGCATTATTATTTGTGATTAGAGCCATGGGTGGGTGGGTGGGAAGAAACGGTTTTTTTTGCAATCTACAATTTCTCAATCATGACAAATCAATGATTATCCAATGAATATTATTTTTACCTCCGCCAACGAAATTGGACGGAGGTTATGTTCTCGCCTGCGTTTGTCTGTTTGTTTGTTTGTCATCAACATATCTCAAGAACTGATGATTGGATTTGAGTTCAATTCTAGTTTATTTATGTTTTAGCCAGACAGCTGAGGAAATTTCCAATTGTCTATGATACTGATTCTAACCTTTTACCCAAACCTCTCCAACACTCTACAACCAAATCAAATGTCACCTCTCCAATATACACCTCAATTTAAACCGACGACATAAAAGAAGACGACAAGACCATTTTAGCTGCCGTCACCTAATATATCACTGTCTGTAGCAGGCCCCCAAGAACTCGTCCATATTTTCGGCCAAAGCAACTTGGCCATCCACGAAAAATCATACTGGGTCAGTTTGACTAACAATAACAATTTTAATGTGCCATGCGTTAATTAATTGTGTTAAGTCAACTCATTACAGATTTTGCAGAACAATGGTATCTTTTTTGCATGTGTTGTTAATATCCATATGCATAGAAGCTCAAGGTGCAAATGGAAAGTGCATACACTGATTAAATGTAACGTTACTGACAGACAGACATTGGCGTGAGCGTGATTTTCCAGCATGTTGTATATAAGTGTACCCCAAAATATACCATGCATGGGGGAGGGAGATCCTGGAGGGGAGGGGGGGGAGGGGGTATATGCCTATACATGTGCATCAAATGACATGCAAATTCTATCAAGTTGAATTCAAGGGTGATATTGAAATCCCCATCCTTACCGTTTACCTTATAGTTTTAATGTTTTTACTTCTATCTGATTCCTACTTTAAAAAATCAATGAATGCCGTATCAAATTTCACATTTAAAAAAAAAACCATATCAAATTCATTAGTTTAATTTACGAACGTTTGCAATTATTCTCAAACTTGCAAGTTATAGTGTATCAAAGATGGCGGATTTTCAGCATGTAGGCCTACTCAGCAATACTAGACTGGCAGACTGGTCGCGGCTTGAGAACCACGAATTTACCGAAAAGGGTGGAGAGAGTCATTTAAACCCAGGGCCAGATTTAGTGTGGTTTTGTCCGCCATAGTGGTCTTGTAAATCTAATTAGTGGTCTTGTAAACAAGAATCAGTGTTGGTTGAATTGCGAAAGTTTCCTTCTGTTTCCTTAAAACTCTACATTTTTTAATACGATACGACATTTTTCAAGTTAGTTTTTAAAAGTCCTGCGAGTTTTAACCTATGCCACCACAAGAAATATGGTAGTTTCTGAATTATTGTTGTCCGGGTCCCTATGCAAATGTCCCCCTCTCGAGGCCCTGCCGGAAACTGCAATTATTTTCAGTGGAGAAGGTTGAAACTCATTGGGGAATCATCATCATGTAGCGGTGGTTTATAGTCACCACGCCCTAATAAATCTTCAAGTTCACTCTAGCGTGATAGTCACATGATGATGATTGACTGGTTATACCAAGCGCTATAGCTCCATGAAGAACATTTATGGCATGGTTCACAGGCACATACTGAACGACGAACAAGATGCCCAGGTAAACAAAACAGCAATGTATTCAAATAAGCAGAGGTTCTCGTCAGCAACAAAAGGCCAAAAAGGGAGAGAAAAAAACAGATCACATTTAGGTCTGATTTTAAATGAAGGCAGTTTTCATATAAGCCTACTTGAAATTCCTTGCGGTGCTGCTATTGTTCGAACTAATGTTCTTTTCTTTGATTTGATTTACAAATGATTCAATTTTATGTTTTATACTATAGCGGCATTATCATTGGAAGGGTGTGGCTCTAAGCCCACTTTCGACTGACAGACTGAGGGATTCGGGTGTTGTGAAGATCCATCAAATTAGTCACTGTCTGAAATTTCTTTTATTCTCGTGTCTTTTTCGGAAACATTTTGCCAAATTTTACAAAAATTTGCAATGATTTTACCAAAATTTCCTACAATATTTTTGTAAAAATTTTCCCAATATACCCAATCGAAAGAAAACATGAAATAGGGAAGGTAAAATCGTTTCCTTTCTTTGCTCGCCGCTTATTAGACTCTGCACCCTTGTCCAAATATGTTCCATTAATTTGTTAATCATGTGGAGATTGTGGATGATCATGTTTAACTTGGAACCTCATTTATCTTCAATAAGAAATTCTCGGAGGCAAAATCAAAACAACTTAATCAAGCAACAGGTGTACTCTTTAGCATGGTGACCAAATCACACATTCTTTATCTTCCAGCTGCAACTGTTTGATCAGTTAATTCAACCCATCTTGTTATATGGCTGTGAAATCTGGGGTTTCGAAAATATTTCTTAAATTGAAAGCTTTCACTTAAAGTCCTGCAAACAATACTCAAATTGAGAAGGGAAAACAAACACTTCAAATTGCTTGGTGTATGTTGAACTGGTTAGACATAAGTTGATCAAAACTGTCGAGTCAAGAATGGTTTTAGTTTGGGCTAGAATCAATAACAGCAATGAAAATAAACTCATGTTTGATATACAAACTTTTAAGAACTCTACATGATAGAGATATTTATCATTCTTCTTGGATAAGCAAGATTAAAACATATTTGATAAAACTGGTATGTTATACCTTTGGAGCAACTCATACATTCAATTTAATTGGATTAATCATCCAGCTTCTTGCATTAACTAAATTGGCTCAACGAACAGTTTGAGAGGTTTGATGATATGTATAGCTATTTTGTATATATATAAAATATATATATAAAATATATGAAATATATATATATATATGTATATATATAAAATATTTCTCCTTTTTTTATAATTTGTTGGAGAGGCTTGATGATATTTATAGCTATTTTTATATAAATATATATATATATATATATATATATATATATATATATATATATATATATATATATATATATATATATATATATATATATATATATATATATATATATATATATATATATATATATATATATATATATATATATATATTTGTTTCTTGTTTCTCCTTTTCTTACTATACATTATTTCATCTTTCTTTTATTTGTATTTTTGTTCATGGTTTGTACTCTTATACCTCTATGAGGTGCACAACTTGTAAACAAAACTGGCTCCGTCCCTGATTATGACGTCATACCCAGGCTTCATTCATACGATACTTTATTGCAATATATCATATTATTGAAGGTTTTGTGATTTACAACTGTTTCAAATGTCGGGGAAAGTTCTATAATAGTCTGATAATATAATGATTACATTTCAGCAATAAAAATGTTTCACATAGAAGAAGAAAAAACAAACAGACAAGATAAAGTGGGAATCTCATCTGAACTTAATATGCTTGTACCAATAAATCTGATACATAACGACGTAGCTTCCGCGGCGGTAATTAAATCGCTTGTTGATGGTTGTGTAAATATTTTGACCAATCAAAAACGTTGGATTGTATTGCATTTTTCTTCACTTTAACAAGATGTAGAGTGATTTCATCACGTTACTTCAACTCATCAGGAGACATTATACAGGGCACCGGCGTCGTTGCGTTTCACGCGTCTTCACACGGCCCAGTCATATCACACGTACAACAAACTTACTACATGCTAACCTACCAGTACCAGTTCAGCGAATTTTACTACTTGCAATTTTTGTTCGCTTCCAATTTTACTTCATATTTTCCTTAAGTTTGATATATTCACCGGGTATACGAAGAATAACTTTAATGCTAAACGCCAGCTGATTGTTCGTTATACTCAGACAAAGCCTACATACCTTATATAAAGTGCTTGCTGCAAATCCTAGTGTGAGCCGTAGGTTAAAGTCTTCGCATCGTACAGCAGAACACCACTTCGAACGTCAATCAAGATCAGATGGAAATCGAGAAAATGTCTTTTTATTCCTCCGCACACATCTATTAGTGCAACCAACGGCACAGCAAGATTCCATCACATTTTTTTTACAGAAATAATCTTATATAACAGCATGGGTGCAGTCAAGCGCGTAGCCAGAGGGCCTGGGGCCTAGGCCCCCCCTCCCTTCGCAAAAAAAAAAAAAAAAAAAGGTTTTC
>JAIGNY010002488.1:195000-514095 GCA_020152595.1 Chiridota heheva
AGGGGGAAATAATAAAAAGTGGTCTATAGCTCTGTGACCTTTGACCTTTATTTTTTTTACCCCAGTGTCTACGGAACAAAAATTATGTACCAATGTATCACGGTACAACATGGGGCTAGTATAGGTCTTGTACTTTTTTAGTTTAAAATGGCGCAATTTTGCATAAAGATCACTTATTTGACCTTTGACCCATGACCTTTGATCTTTTGACCTCCAATTATTTTCATTTCTGTTAGAATGTTAAACCCTACTCACCTATGAAATTAGTAAAGATACCAAGTAATTCTTTCAATAGATACAGCCATCACCCTAAACTTGTTTCATTTGACCTTTGATCTTTGTTATTTTAACCTAAAATTTTGGAGACAAATTTCTGAGTCAGGGGTACCCGTCCACCAAGTCTGGTTTATGTGTGTATTACAGTTTTTGAGTTTTAAGCGACACAAAATTAATTGTTGCATACGCACACATGCATGCATTCCCCGCGAGATCGCTTCCCCGACTACGCCCCAGAAAATTGTGTACGGTACATATGAGGATAAATATATGCATATTTCCTTTCCCCATGGCATAAAGCTGCCCCTCTTGCTCCGGCATCAAAATATGATGGCAACGCCTCAGGTCCAACAATGCCCAAAAATAACAAGAACATTTTGAACAGCAAAAACATACAACAAAATTTGTAAAAATCGCCAATTTTGTTCCCCTTTTTCGGCCCAATAGACCTATGATAACTTGATATTAGGCGACATGCATTCAAAACTTCAATTTTTGGCAATTAGAGAAATGTCATGGAAAATTTATTTCATCTGCACAAACAGACAAAGGGCGATAAGAAAAAAGAAAATGGTGTTTTCAAATGTATTTTGACTGTTTTGAAATATTGGATGAAACAGAGAATTGGTGGCAAAATACAGAAAAAATATCGATTAAGGGTGAAATGCCAAATGGCCTAAATGAATTACGGAGGTCGAAGACACAATTCAAACTAAAGGCGTTTATTAGAATGAAAGAAAAAACACACAAATGGTAACACCCTCCGATCTTGTCAGCCCTGTAATCATCATGTTCGACGTCGAGCTTCAATTGTTGAAAAGCTTCAACTGTTAACATTAAACAGTTAAAGGATTAGATTTGTGGTCAAGCAAGTCTATCTTATATGAAAGGACTTCAACAAAAGAAACATATATTAAAGAAAGCATTCAAAAATCTTATTCCGTTAAGGAGGTATATATGTTGAAAGTTTGGTGTCATTTGTGTAGAAACGACTGAAATCAGACTAGTTGTGATGTCATAGCCCCGTAAAATTCGTTATGTATTCTATATTGTCCTGCAATTTTGAGGCTTAGAAACTATATGGGTTATGTCAGAAAATTAGTAAAACTTAATCTAGTAAGGTATTTATAATCTGATAATATACGACTTGGGAAAGTTCGAGGTGAAATGTAAATAAACTTTCTTTAAAAGACATTAACAACGGTTAGGAATGTGAGGATGAGGACGCCAACTTTCCATAGTAGACTTACTACATCAGTCATTTCTACGCAAATAAAATATAGCTTTAACCTTGAATATCTTCTTAACGGAATTGGATTTTTGAACGCTTTCTTTACCATTTTGTTTCTTTTGAAGTTCTGTTTCATATAAGATGGACTTGCTTGACACCTGAACTAACCCTTTAAAGGAGAAATAAAGTCCGTTATAATCCTTATTTCGTAGGATGAAGGATTAAAATCTAAACCAACTACAAAAACAGCAAGTCAAAATCTTATTCCTACCTCAAAGTATTCATATTTGAAGTCGACACATGCACGTTGCCATTTTGTCTCATTTTGTTTTGAAATCATGCAAATGATGACATAATTTGCCCTATATGCCAGTACACATAGCGTATTTCTTTAGAATTCTCTTAGAAATTCTCTCCCAAATGCTTTGACTTAGAATTCCAAGGGCTTGAATCGTTAAAAAGGGCGGCATGCCATGGTCATCGATTTTGGATAAGTTCAGTGGTCAAGCAAATTATCTTCTATGAACAATGGGCTACAAAAGAAACCAAATAGTGAAGAAACCATTCAAAACTCGTATTTCGTTAAGGAGATATCGAAGTTTAAAGTTTGATATCATTCGTGTAGAAACGACTGAAATCAGACTAGTTGTGATGTCATAGCCTCAGATACCTCAAAGTCATTATGTATTCTAATATATGCTATCCTGCGATTTTGAGGCTTAAAAACCATAGAATATGTCAGAAAAGTTGTAAAACTGAACCTAGTAAGGGTATTTATATATATTATGTACGGTACCAACTGAAGAAAGTTCGAGGAAAAATAACTTAAATAGTTAAAAATGTAAACAAACTTTCTTTAAGATACATTAACAATTGCTAAGAATATGAGGATGAGGACACTTTTTTAGACTTACTACACCAGTCATTTCTACAGAGATAAGACCAGAGGTTTAAACTTGAATATCTCCTTACGGAATAAGATATTTGACTGCTCTCTTCACCATTTTGTTTCTTTTGAAGTCCTTTCATATAAGATGAACAAGCTTGACACCTGAACTAATCCTTTAAAGAGGGCTTGTCATGGTCATCGATTTTGGCTTAAAACTAAAATATTTACTTCTAATAATATAAAAACACATAAAGCATAACACTATAGCACCTCCAAAAATCATGAAAATTGTACGAAATATTGCCATAAATGTGATCGAAATCGCGCGATTAAGCTTGTGACGTAAGCTGAGGCGCTAGCTTGAGGCACCAACATCAATCACACACTCAGATCAGGGAGCTGTTACTTTGCAGCTCCCTGCTCAGATCAATGCATTACGATAAGTATACTTACACTGAAAATGGAGAACAACGCAAGGCCTGTTTCTAGTTTTTCGTCTAAAGGCGAGTGAAATAGATCCTGAGTAAGA
This sequence comes from Chiridota heheva, assembly GCA_020152595.1. Taxonomy (NCBI): domain Eukaryota; kingdom Metazoa; phylum Echinodermata; class Holothuroidea; order Apodida; family Chiridotidae; genus Chiridota; species Chiridota heheva. Next base: position 197,926 of record JAIGNY010002488.1, read on the forward strand.
ATGTTTGTTCTCAAGTTTTGACGACGGAAAATCAAACGATTCTGATAGAAATGAGGAGATAAAAGGCGAAATTCTTGTCCTGAATCCGTACTAATTTGAGCCGGAAGTGAATGGAGGTGATGAAGAAGTACGGAGGCTCCAGAAATCAAGGGCGCTCGCGTCAAGAGACTTCAGATAATTAAATTGTAAATACATGCAGGGGCATAGCGACCGGGGTTCGGGGAAGGAGGGGGGTCACACCCCAATTCAAAAATAATGCAGGGGCATAGCGACCGGGGGTTTGTGGCGGGAGGGAGGTCACACCCCAAATTTAAAATAATGCAGGGGCATAGCGACCGGGGGTTTGTGGCGGGAGGGAGGTCACACCCCAAATTTAAAATAATGCAGGGGCATAGTGACCGGGGTTTGTGGCGGGAGGGGGTCACACCCCAATTCAAAAATCATGCAGGGGCATAGCGACCGGGGTTTGTGGCGGGAGGGGGTCACACCCGATTCAAAAAATCATGCAGGGGCATAGCGACCGGGGGTTTGTGGCGGGAGGGAGGTCACACCCCAAATTAAAAATAATGCAGGGGCATAGCGACCGGGGGTTTGTGGCGGCAGGGGTCACATCCCAATTCAAAAATCATGCAGGGGCATAGCGACCGGGGTTTGTGGCGGGAGGGGTCACACTCCAAATCAAAAATCATGCAGGGGCATAGCGACCGGGGTTTGTGGCGGGAGGGAGGTCACACTCCAAATCAAAATCATGCAGGGGCATAGCGACCGGGGTTTGTGGCGGGAGGGGGTCACATCCCAATTCAAAAATCATGCAGGAGCATAGCGACCGGGGTTTGTGGCGGGAGGGGGTCACACCCCATTTCAAAAAATCATGCAGGGGCATAGCGACCGGGGTTGTGGCGGGAGGGGTCACATCCCAATTCAAAAAATCATGCAGGGGCATAGCGTCCGGGGGTTTGTGGCGGGAGGGGTCACATCCCAATTCAAAAATCATGCAGGGGAATAGCGACCGGGGGTTTGTGGCGGGAGGGGGGTCACACCCCGATTCAAAAATTAAGCAGGGGCAGAGCGACCGGGGGTTGTGGCGAGAGGGATGTCATTCAAAAATATGTCGGGAAATTGTAATACCTGTTGTGAAATTTGGGGGGAATCTTCCCTATACATCATTTCTTTGGCAACTTGGTTGTAAAACTTTCGACATATAAAACATTTTTGTGTAAATGAATTAAAGTCCTGATACTGAGACAATAGAATATCACGAACTACATCATAAAACACAAACGATAAAAATCAAACACATTTTTTATACCAAAGAACTATTTTTAAACGCTTAGATCCACATTTAACAAATCTATGATGATCCGAAAAGTATGCTACTAAAACATACAATTTTTTCCTATCAATATCCGACAAACCTCACAAATTAAAGAAAAAATCAAATATAGCGATCTGAAGAGAATATTCCTTGTACCAATAAAATTAATTACATCACATAAAGTTAAGTTATCCCTTGTATATAATGTGTTCTTAAATATAATATAATATAATATAATATAAGTAAGAACAAATATTCTATGCTAATTTTGATTATGAATTTTGACTACACTCCCCCTCCAACCAGAGTACCCTAGTTACGCCCATTAATACATGGAAATATCCATCTGGGTTAATTATAGAAAGCAGGTGAGGGGAACGATTTTGCTTGGGAGGTAAAATTGGAAAATTAGGATAATTTTTTTTATGAACGAAACTTGTGGTAAAATTATTGGAAAATTTGGTAAAATATGGAAAATTTGGCAAAAGATGGAAAATTTGGTATAATCATTGGAAAATTGTGTTATAGTTTAGAAATTAAATGGCAACATTTCCTAAAAATAAAAGATTCCAAAAATTCGAAAAATAAAATTTTTGAAAATCGAAAAAAGTTGCCCGCAAATGAAGGAAATTGAAAGAAGTACTCGGAAATCGATGAAAATAACCAAAAATAAAAAAGAAATGCCCCAAAATGAAGGAAATTGATCAATTGTTCCCGAAAACAAAGAAATTTCCAGAAAATTCAAGATTTTATTTCCCTATAGATCAAAATCACCACCAAATTTTGGCGATACTTAATCATACCGTATATATATATATAAATATACATATATATATAAATATATATATATATATATATATATATATATATATATATATATATATATATATATATATATATATATATATATATATATATATATATATATATATATATATATATATATATATATATATATATATATATATATATATATATATATATATATATATATATATATATATATATATATATATATATATATATATATATATATATATATATATATATATATATATATATATATATATATATATATATATATATATATATATATATATATATATATATATATATATATATATATATATATATATATATATATATATATATATATATATATATATATATATATATATATATTTTACAGTTTATTTCTTCTAATATGTACAACGTATAGCATTTTGTATACTGGTATATATTCCGCTACTTACATTTTACATACGGAATTTCATGCCCTCCCCCTCCCGCCCCCTTTTCCCTTGACCTCTCAAAACGCCACTAAGTTGAGGGTTTACTGGTATTTTGAGATGGAAGAAGTTTATTCCCATTATCATCTAGTGGAAATTCGTTTTTCTCTTTAGCAACCTGTCAACGAAAATCAATTGAAAACGTTGGGCCATCCGTCAGTCTGTCAGTAAAATCCTCGTAATACTATAGGCTGTGCAGGTAGTCGTCATGGTAATATACGGTACTATACGTCAGTGCTCGACGCTTCAACCGGCAAATCTGCTGCATTTTCGGGCATTGTTTTGAAGGACAGGAGCCTTTATCGTTGGAAATTTTCCTGGGAAGAATATTTCGTATTTCATTTCTGGAAAACTTCCAAAGCCAATTTGCCAATCTGATTATTGATAAAAACACGCATCACAAATTCACCTCAACTTAACTAAATCTGCCCTGGTTCACCCGTATCCAACGCCGTCTCTGCAGGAAGATACATAAACTGTTTAAAAAGGCTAAGACTAATCAACAAGCCAATGACTGGACTACCTATAAAAGCTTTAGAAAGGCTGTCCGTAAAAACCTCAAGGAAGCTAGAAACACCTTCATCTGTGATAAACTTAAAAACTCACTTAACGAAAACCCAAAGGCATTCTGGTCCTATATCAAAAGATTAGGAAGTAACTCTGTAGGTGTGTCTGATCGACTAAATAATGGTAAACTCTGCAGTGACAGTAAAACTAAAGCTAACATTCTAAATGATTAGTTTTTCAGTGTTTTCACAGAAGAAAACACCTCCCAAATCCCTGTAACTAAACCACTGCCCAACAGCAAAATAAGCCAACTTATAATTACCCCAGAGGGTGTCAAAAAGCAACTGCATAACCTAGACCCCAACAAAGCCTTAGGTCCTGACCAAATACCACTATGGTTTCTAAAAGCACACGCTGATGACCTCTATGAAATTCTAACTGATCTCTTTCAAACCTCTGTCGATAATGGTACTATCCCTAACAAGTGGAAAGAAGCAAACATATGTAGCGTTTTTAAAAAAGGTGATAAACAAAACCCAGCTAATTACAGATCTATTTTACTCACCTGCGTTTGTAGTAAAATCCTTGAGCATGTAATCCACTCACATGTGATGCAATTCCTTGGTGAGCATAATATCTTAACTGATTTACAACATTGCTTCCGTGCAAAAATATCGACTAAAACGCAATTCCTCTTACTGTCCTAACAATAAATGATATCTCTAAACAAATTGACCAAAACAGTAACGTCTCTATGGCTATTCTTGACTTCTTAAAAGCCTTTGATAAAGTCCCACACCAGCGCCTGTTATCCAAACTTTCCGCCTATGGCATTAATGGAAATCTCCTGACCTGGTTTGCATCATTCCTTAACAACCGCATCCAGCGTGTTGTCTGTGATGGTGAAATCTCTGATTCTAAACAGGTTTTATCCGGTGTACCACAAGGTACTGTTTTGGGTCCATTACTTTTCCTTCTATATGTAAATGACATCCCTGATAATATAAACAGCACAGTTAGACTGTTTGCTGATGACTGCCTTGTGTACAGAACAATTGATAACCCCTCTGACCAACAAATCCTCCAAGCTGCCAAGATGATCTTAACAAACTTGAACAATGGCAAAACACATGGCAAATGAATTTCAACCCCTCTAAATGCTACATCTTGTCAATTTCCTCTAAGAAATGCTTTAAATCACATGTTTATACCTTATGCAACCAGCCACTAAAACATGTCAACTCCCACCCATACCTAGATGTTGAAATTGATAATAAACTTAGATGGGATAAACATATACATAACATAACCAAGAAAGCTAACTCTGTACTTGGCCTATTAAAACGTAACCTCTCAAACTGTCCCACCGACGTTAAATCCACTGCCTATAAAGCTCTAGTCAGGCCAGTACTTGAGTACGCATCAGCAGTCTGGGATCCCCATCACCAGTGCGATGTGGATAAACTTGAATCTATTCAAAGGAGAGCAGCCAGGTTCTGTATGGCAGACTATCTTATAAATCTAGTGTAAAAAACATGCTTCCTAAATTAGATTGGCCCCTGCTAAAAACAAGAAGATAGAACACCCGGCTACATATGCTATATAAAATCACTAACAATCTTGTCGCCATCAATAAAGATGAACTTATCCCCACCGTCAGAACTAATACAAGAAATAATCATGACCTTAATTTCCAGGTTCCCTATGCTAAAAATAATGCATATAAACACTCTTTCTTTCATCACACACTAAATGATTGAAATGCTTTACCGTCAGACATGGAGGTACCCATGATCTGATATACCATTCATGACATACAGTACAGCATCACATAAAGCCACGCCTGTACCATGCATATTAATGACATATGTTGATAACAAACGCATGTACACAATAACCAACAATATTATCATGCCCAATATGACGCAGAACGGACATACACTTGCTCATTCATCATTTTTCCAAATTTTTACTTAAGCCCCACACACTTATTAATATGCATGAAATCACCATCGAAATCATTAGAGCACAACTGCAGACCATGAGCTATGTTTGTATACCACACATGATGTGAATTCAGTTCATAGCTGTTGAGATATTGTGTTTTACAAGCTTTTGTTTACAAAATCATATTAGGTCCCGCAAACTAAGCATATTATTAAATGTCAACATTTTTATACAATGAACACATACACACTAGATAACATCATTATTATAATATATATAAAACAAAACAGATATGTGATTGTCAAAATATGAAAATTTCAAGAATTTATATTAGGCCCCAACTACTCATTAATATGCCTGACATCACCACCAAAAATAGCAGGGTACATCTACAGACCATGGGCTATCTGTCTACCATATATGACATGAATCCAATGTATCGTTCTTGAGATATCGCGTTTACGAGCTGGGCGTTACAAACACACACGCACACCCATGCACACACGCACACACACACCCACGTGCACCCTCACGCACACACACACACACACACACAAACCCACGGACAGACGCAAAAATCACAAAATATTGTCCCGTTCTAAAAACTTATGACCTAACCCGTAATATGAGGTCATCATATGAGACCCCTGGTGGGTCCCACCAGCCCCTAATATCAAGGGGATGACCATGTAGTGTAGGAGGTACAGGCAGTTATTTGCCTAATACAGCAAAGTGACTACAATATCTCATCCCCACAAATATGTATATATTGACGAGGTCATACAAGCTCCGTCCCCCTCAACAAACTGAAAATAAATAAATTGATAATTAAAGTTAAAAGATGTGAAAAAAATCAGAAAATATGCTAAAATGTCCTGATTTTCTCAATCGCCCCCCCCCCCCTCCCTTTCCCCTAATACCAAAGGCTGGTTTATGTACCTGCATATAGCTCGTTTTCACCATTTACGTGTTATTTTTCATTAGCATAATTATGTTTTCAACAAAGTCATGACAAATTTTGGTATCCATAATCAGCTAATAAACTGATAAAGATAGCTTCCGTCTGAGAAACTGGGAACTAAAAAATGACCCTTAAGTAAATTAAATTTTTGCCTGTAAGCAATTTTTAAGCTGGCTTTAACTGGAATCAACTGTTTTTAACAGATATTTACTGGTTTAGCAGGCAATTTTTAAGATGAGTTGAGCGCAACTGGTTTGAACTGTTGAACAAGTACTTTCAACAGGTTTTAATGGGTGCCTGTTTCACCCATTAAAACCACTGTACCCAATTTCCGTTTCGCTTATTCGGTTTTAACAGGGAATTTCAATTGGTTTCTAACAAGTACCTAGCTGCTAAAACCAGTTAAACTGGTTTAACGAAAATTACTGCTGGGAATCAGAAAAATAATTCTTGAAATACCAAAAAAGGTGATTATCATTTTATCTGTGTATAACAAACAATTTTATGATAACCTTTTCAAAGCCTGATAACCACACGTTCCAGCACGCTACATATGGCTTCAACGAAACTGCAACCCCCTTGCCTACTTCTGCCAAAACATACCCCACCCGTTTATCATTCCCTTTAACTCCAACAGGGCCGCCGTGAGGATTGCGGGGCCCGAGGGCAAAATGAAAATCTGAGCCCCATATCGGATATTCTGGCGAGCAAAGAAAAATGTCATTACCTATTTCTGTTCCAATTTTATACCGTTTTCGTCATTGTCAAGCATGCATGCATATGTTTACACCAATTTTAGGACTCTCTGTTTGAACGCACATTCCTTTTCTTATTTTTTCTACGTGTCCTTATATATGATCACCTCAAACCAACATTTCAGAAGAAAGCTAAATAACTTTTCTTAATTCCAAACAACAATTTGGCTTCTAAATGGCCAATATACCAACCCTGATCACTCAGAGAGCGCGAAAGTTTAGTACGGAAAGTGATATATTGCTCTACAAGCAGGGAGGTCGTGAACCCTAACCCTAAACCTGTTAGGGTGAAGGCAGTTTTGTTTTAAAACTATCAAAACCTCCCTGTATGTTGGGCAATATTATCTTATCTTCGGAGTACATTCTTTTTGCAGAGAGCAACTGAAAGCTGATTACTTTTTACACTTATCAATGTCAAGATAAAACTTTTAAAAGTGGTGGCAGGAAACTACAAAAGGAAAATATAAATTTATATCCTAGGGATAAGATCTCATCCATGTCATCATGTCTTGTGAATAAAATATCCACGAAATTACATTTCCAGTAATAGAATTACGTCCCGTATCACAGGAAAATCATTTTTTAACTTTTTTTTAAAGTTTCATTCATTCATTATTATTATTATTTTTTTTGCAGGGGAAAAATCTATTGGCGGCCAATGGGACAAAAACAAGAAATGGAACTTAATCTATACCGCCCAAAATAAATTTATACTACCCCAAAATAATTTATACCAGTATAATTTTGAGCGGTACTAATTAATTTCCACATTATTGTCTTTTTTCCCTCTTGGCTGAATGAGGGATTAAAAACCAGTGGCATAGGAATGGGAGAAATGGGAGGGGAGAGAATGGGGACCCACCCCCGTCGGAAATTTGGGGAAATTAAAAAACTTGACTTATATCCTAATTTACATGCTTTTACTCACAGAAAGAAATCGAATCAAAGAAACATCATTTATGATTTGATGAATACTAGTGACCAGTTGCGTACTTAAAGGGGGATGGAGGCAGGGAAAAAATTTCTCCCCAATGCGCAAAATTTTTGCAGGTTCCAATTTGCAAAATATAAACTCAGTATGTTTTGTGGGTAATCCTGGGAAAACAATTGGTCCGAGTTCAGTTGAAAACAAGTGGGAAAAGGTTCAGTCTTTCAGTTTTCTAACTTAGGTCTTGAGCAAATTTCCGACTTTTTCCTCAAAATATCCAAAGTTTTTCCCCAAAATATCTAACTTTTTTCTCAAATTGTCCGAAGTTTTTGCTCAAAATATACCTTTTCCCACAAATCAATTAATTTCTAAGTTTTTCAATATATCCGTCTTTTTTGTATTTTATCTTAATTTATGTTCAATGTATCCAATTTTGTCTACCCCCCCCCTCCCCCTCCCCTATCCTTTCTCCAACAGCTACCCCACTGAGTATATCATATCAAAGTTGCATGGGGCTGTTGAACTTGCATGTGGAACTTACTTTTATAAAATAGTACCTGTAATAGCCTAGCACAGGCCCAAGATCATGCATGGGTTACTCAATCAGTCAATTTTAAGTTCCAGTCCACGACATTTTGAGGGTTTCAAGAAAATCTATTCAATTTAGCTGTTTCTTAATTGTGTCATTTTAACAAAAAAAAAAAAGACAATACCATCTTGCACTCAGTTTTGCAGCCCTGCAAGGCTGCGCCAATCTTCGTGTCATTCCATCTTCTCCACAGTGCCCTATTTCTTTCTTTTCAACTGTTCTCCTCTATGTTGGTTTTGGGGCCAGTTGACCTATATAGAAGTTTCGGGTCTCCTTCTCTGCCTGGCCATCAGGTACCCATGTGAGAGTTGTGTCAACATACTTATAACAGTTTTTAAGACACAGGTATGCTAAATTTGTGATGTATGAAGATGATAACATGCATGCACGCGGCCCGCCCCTGATCATCTGTACAGTTTGACTTCTCAGCGCAGCCAGAACTGAGATGACCCGCCGACTAAAAGGCTAATCAACTAGTGCATATCGGCATATAGAGCTTTGCCTATGCATGGACATAACCAATGAGCACTTTTCATCCTAACCTTATGTCAAAAACTTACAAAAAATCCTATCAGAAGCTGAGTTTTAATTATTTTGAGTATCTTTTGTTGTTCATACGAAAGCCCATTACGGCTAAACTAAAAAGTTTTGAAGACAAAATAACAGTTGGATTTTGGAGAAAAAGAAAAACAAAATTAAAGACCTTAAACGGTCAGTAGGTGTGTACTGATCTAAGTGTTTTTCACATTAAGCGCAATAAAAACAAAATTTAAAAGGAGAAGGGGGGGGGGGTTGGAAAAAACAAAAATTGTGTTAGAAAAAGAAAAGTTTGGAGAAAAACAAACGTTTTGGGATAAAATTTCAAGGGTTAGAATCAGATTAATCACAACTCAAACCTAACCCTAACCAGTGGCGTAGCTAGAAAGGAGGGAGGGGGGGATCTCCCACCCATCCCAATATTCGAATCCGTCAGTTCAAATTTAAATCCGTCGGTTCAGATTGGTGCCGTCGGTTCAACAAGCTTTGACATTCCAGGTGCTTATTAAGTTTTTAGATTTCAAAAGGGCATTTTCTCAGAATAAGGTTCTTTGGTAATAATATATTAAACATTTGTGCCATTTTGTATTTAAGTACATGTACTAAGACAAAGAGGGACGGGGAGGGGGGGGGGGGGAAGGGGATGGTGTCAGAAGGTACGTGATACAGAACAGGTTCATTAAAAAGTTTGACAACATTTACACAAGTTTGAAGTAAATTATTGAAAACCTTTCTTTTAGACAAGCCATAATTTTCAAAGAGTGACGATAAATCTAACCATGTAGAAACGTAAACAATAAAACGTTATATTTCCACATTATGCGCTTTCATGATTTTGTGTTTTTTATATGTATTATAGCTCTCTTTAAGAAGAATTTTGACTTGTATAATACACCTTCTTACTATGCGCTGTGACATACTTTTTTCTCTTGAAATATCAATTTTGCGAGAGCTTCCGGGAGCTTCGGCCTCTGGACCCCACGTCCACAAGTGGGGCACTTTGCGCTTTGACTTTGTGTTTTGTGTATAGCTCTCTTTGACTTGAATTTTAACTTGTATTATACACCTTCTTACTATGCATCATGTCATACTTTTTTCCTTGAAATGTCTATTTTGCGAGAGCTTCCGGGAGCTTCGCCCCTGGACCCCCACGGGGGCTTCGCCCTGGACTCCACCAGGGGCCCTGGGGCCCCTGGACCCCACACCCACAAGCCGAGCGCTTTGCTTAATTCAGGTGTCACCTCAACTACACCACTAAATATCTTGTCAGTTCAATCCAATTCTCCGCTCCCTACCCCCTCCCAATATAAAAATCATGGCTACGCCACTGACCCTAACCCTAAACAGCTAAACATGCCAGTAGGCATGTAAGTGCTTGGATTTAACTTTAAGCCTTAAACTTTATTTTCTTAAAAACATTTTATTCTTTAAAGCTGTTAATTTCCTCTCCAAATATTTTTCTTATTAAAAACGGGCTTTTTATTGGCTCTAATAGTAAAACCTATTTAACCACTAAGCAGGAAAAAAGTAAATCATCCATGTTCTCCTTAAGGAAAAATTGTACCAAAAAATAAATCTAAATACAGATATTTGATACCTGTTGCTGTAGAATGACTTGCAGAATCGATCTACTTTTATTTATTGAAAATCGGTACGTCATCCAGGATTCGAAATACGTTTGTTACTAAAAACAGGAACTAATAAAAATATTTTAGCGGAATATTCCCGTGAATTTTTATTTCATTTTAGGATTAGAGGCTATTAACGATAAAATACGTTAATATATCTTATTTTGTTTAGCAGCTTAGAAGTTATTGCATTTCAAAGAATATTTAGGACTGAGTCATGCAGCCGGATTGTTCAGATGTTACGATAAACTGATTAAAGGTCCTGGCTGCTAATTTCAATACTTCAAATATGCGAAACACAAAATCATGATTAAAAAAAAACATCGGGATTATCAAAATAACTGTTTCGTGCCTAAATCTCCCTGCATCCCTCCACCCTCCCCTACCTCACCGGAACATTTCAAAACTTTTAATGCTCCAAAAATTACTGGGACCCATTCTCCCTTATTTTTTTTAGAATATTTCCAGCTTCAAAACAAATTTGGTCTTAAATTTGATAAAATAGAACAAGAATAGAACAAGTCTTTATCGAGTCTAGTGCCACGGTCAGTGTCATTGTATCTTTCTTTTTTTCCAGAACCCAAGTTGACGTACCAACAGCGGTGCCGTAAGGGGAAAAATATTGGGGGGGGGTGGGTGGGGGGGGGCACTGAACTGGAGTAAATCCATTAAAAGTATTGCCCGTCAAGGTGACACTAAAGGTGTTACTGCGAGCGCTACGCGCTCGCTTTTTAGCGTGGGGGTTTAGGGGCCCGTCTATGGGCCCCTGGTGGGGTCCAGGGGCGAAAGTTCCGGTAGGGGTCAAGGAGCTTTCCCCTGAAGCTCTCGCAAAATTGATATTTGAAGGGCAAAAACGTACGTCACAACGCATAGTTCAAGTCATGTCAAAGAGAGATATAGTATAAAATAAACAAAAAACAAAATCATGAAACGATCATGTGGAAATATAATGTTTTATTGTTCACGTACAGGTCTATGGTCACTCTTCAAAAAAATATGTGTAGTCTAATAAAAGAAAAATGTTTGATAAGCTTCCAATAATCTACTATGAACATGTGTAAATTTTGTCAAACTTTTTAACGAGCCTGTTCTATATCTCGCCCCTTCTCCTCTATCTCTCAGTGTCTTTAGTTCATGTATTAAATACAATATCACACAAAGTGGTAATATATTACTAATAGATTATTTTACACTTTCAAAACTTTTCTCTGAAGAACGCCCTTTTTCTGAAAAAGTGCTCTTTAAAATCTAAATACACAATGAGCACTTGGAATTTCAAAGGTTGTTGGAGTACCGGAATGGTTCTGACTTTTGACGAATCATAGGAAAAAAAAAAAAACCTGATGTAAAATATCGCGTTCCAATCAAAAATTTTCCGAGGTGCAGGAATGAAGTGCTCTTGATACGAAAAAACGAACCCTCTCTCAAAATCTTGAGCTACGGGCATGCATAAAAAATCTATTTGGACTCATAATATTCTCAAAAAAGTCTGCTGTATAATGTAGGCTACTTATTTTATTTTATGATTAGAGGACTATTAACGAAAAAAATACGTTCGTTGATATATCTTATTCCGTTTAGCAGTTTAGAAGTTAATGTATTTAAAAGAATATTAGGACTGAGAGTCATGCAGCCGGATTGTTAAGATGTACGATAAACCAATGAAGGTTCCTGGTTGCTAATTTCAATACTTCAAATACTGCTGTTCAATGTAGACTATTTAGAGAAAAAAAAAATTACTAACAGAATGAAACGGGCAGCTTTTAATTTATAAAGAACACTTAGAGGTCTAAATGCAATTATGATTTTGCCCAAATTATGATTCAAGTAATAACCTAACTTTCCAAAATGTTAGAAAATAAATATATCCGCTTTCAGGTATAGGCCAATAGTCAATGGTCAATAGTGCCAACATCCAATAAATTCCGTTTATAACGCGTTGGAATCAGACCAGGGAGGCGAGTGGTCATTGACCAGACGTAATGTAATTTCCTGAAAATTGAAAGAAGAAAAAAAAAAAAATCCCGAAAAATTCAAGTAGATTTTCCGATTAACGGCAAAGTCAGTGATGGAACAAAATTTACTGGTGTAATGTTTTTCCACCTTTGATTGGGAAATTGTTAAGTTCCCCCACCCCCTCCTTCCTTCTTGAGAGGTGGTCCTTCCTACGCCCCTGCCTAAACATTATGTACCAATATGTTTGGCAGTTAGTGTACAGGGTTTAATATAAATGTGATGTCGCCTTTAATTTCACCATTTACTTCTTCAGCCCCAACTTCTTCCCCACCCCTATCCCCCACCCTCCCCATCCCTCTCCCCACCCCTCTCCCCACCCTATCCCAAACCCTCCTCAGCCCCTCTCCCCACCCGCTCTCGCCATCCCCTCTACCCCACCCCTCCCCCACCCACTTCAAAAATTAAACCAGAGAGCGTGACTTCATTCGCCCAATACCACGTGGTATAGGGCGAATGACGTCACGCTCTCTGGTTAAAACTTTGTAAAACTTTTCCTGCCGGAAAAGTTACCATTTTGGCCACGCCCTTTTTTTGCACTTAACTTTTAACGGACCGCCCCGGAAAAATATCGAAAAGGATTTGGGGTCAAACTTTAAAAGTGGAAATTACGTTGCAGTACCAGAACCACCAAATCAGGATGTTAACGTTAGTTTTTTCCGTGTACATGTATGGTCTAGGACTATTAATTCATAGTTCATATATTCGTAGAAAAACATGTACTCAAGTCATTGTTTGGCTAAACCTACGCTTGGGCTTTGGCATACCGTACATGTACGTTATATTTGTTAACTGGTTCCGCGAAAAGCATGCTGCAAAGACACTCCTATCTCTGAAACTTGTAAGTTTTTCTTCATCATTAGTGCTGGAATAAGACCCTTGCAGCTGCCAATACTTATAGCTATAGTCTAAGTCACAGGCTACAAGACTTCACACTTTTACACTTTCAGTGACCTCACACTTTCAGTGACCTCACACTTTCAGTGACCTCACACTTTCAGTGACCTCACACTTTTAGTGACCTCGGTGACACTTTTAGTGACCTCACACTTTCGGTGACCTCACGCTTTCGGTGACCTCACGCTTTCGGTGACCTCACACTTTCGGTGACCTCACACTTTCGGTGACCTCAGTGACCTCACACTTTCAGTGACCTCACACTTTCAGTGACCTCACACTTTCAGTGACCTCACACTTTCAGTGACCTCACACTTTCAGTGACCTCACACTTTCAGTGACCTCACACTTTCAGTGACCTCACACTTTCAGTGACCTCCGGTGACCTTTCAGTCACACTTTCAGTGACCTCACGCTTTCACTTTCAGTGACCTCGGTGACACTTTCAGTGACCTCACACTTTCAGTGACCTCACACTTTCAGTGACCTCACACTTTCAGTGACCTCACACTTTCAGTGACCTCACACATTCAGTGACCTCACACTTTCAGTGACCTCACACTTTCAGTGACCTCACACTTTCAGTGACCTCACACTTTCAGTGACCTCACACTTTCAGTGACCTCACACTTCGGTCAGTGACCTCACACTTTCAGTGACCTCACACTTTCAGTGACCTCACACTTTCAGTGACCTCACACTTTCAGTGACCTCACACTTTCAGTGACCTCACACATTTAGTGACCTTACACATTCAGTGACCTCACACATTCAGTGACCTCACACATTCAGTGACCTCACACATTCAGTGACCTCACACTTTCAGTGACCCTCACACTTTCAGTGACCTCACACTTTCAGTGACCTCACACTTAGTGACCTCACACTTTCAGTGACCTCACACTTTCAGTGACCACACTTTTAGTGACCTCATTTTCAGTGACCTCACCCTTTTAGTGGCCTCACTTTCAGTGACCTCACACTTTCAGTTACCTCACTTTCAGTGACCTCACACTTTCAGTCACCTCACACTTTTAGTGACCTCACTTTCAGTGACCTCACACTTTAGGTGACTTCACTTTCAGTGACCTCACACTTTTAGTGACCTCACTTTCAGTGACCTTACACTTTCAGTGACCTCATACTTTCAGTGACTTCACACTTTTAGTGACCTCACACTTTTAGTGGCCTTTACTTTCAGTGACCTCACTTTCAGTGACCTCACACTTTTAGTGACCTACACTTTTAGTTTCAGTGACCTCACACTTTTAGTCACAGGTGTTCCTAGCGTTATGGCAACCTATATATTAAAAACATATATAAAAAAAGGTAGGTCACTTTCTAACGTGACTTTCGAACCATATAAAAAAATTTCTTTTTTTGACCACTCGCGAATCTTTTTGACTCAACTCACATTTGCTGGGGACTCCCTTCTTCGTTTATAAGCCACAGTATTTGTTCTTTTTTTTTCTGATGAGATGTACAATCGCTGGATTTTCTACCGACATTACAGTCATGACAGTGTAAAAGCCCAACAATATGCTGCAAACCAATTAAAGTGCTGCTTCTTCATGACGTCATCGCAACGTTTCTTTAGTTTGCAGCAAATTGTTAGGCATTTACACTGTCGTGACAGTAATGGGGTAGAAAATTAATTGTTTGTACATCTAATCGGAAAAAAATACACGATTTCACAGTTTCACTATGTGCACGCTCAGTAACACGTAACAATTTCATTTGAACACAACTTGTTGATAGGTGTTACATTTTTTTTCAGCAAATAGTAGACACGCTTTTAAA
Organism: Chiridota heheva; assembly: GCA_020152595.1. Lineage (NCBI taxonomy): Eukaryota > Metazoa > Echinodermata > Holothuroidea > Apodida > Chiridotidae > Chiridota > Chiridota heheva. The sequence goes on from JAIGNY010002488.1 coordinate 213,092, forward strand.
ATAGTTTGGTAATGTACAACTGCAATATATTTTTTCTGCAGCATACTATTTACACTGCTTGTTGTGCACTTGTTTTTTTTTTTTTTTTTTACAGCAAAGTTTAGAGAGTTTAAGTTTTGCGCTACTAGTACATGTAGTACTATTAGCATACATACATTACTAGCCTTATCGCTCATTCAACATCATTTCTGCGATCTGTGACAATATTTTGTGATCGTTTTATTGCATTGCGTTGGAATAGAAAGAAAACAAACACTTTATCATTCTTGTAAGTTAAGATTTATTCTTTTATACAATTTTAAAACAAAAACAGTCTGCAATTGGTAATATTATGAAAGTCCATACCGGGTTGTATTTTGGAACCGGGTAACAACACAATCTGTTGGGTACCAGGATATTTCGGTTACCCGTGTAAACACTAAAAATGTATGAGTCTCTTATCATGGTAAATATCTTTGTAAGGAGGAGGGGGGGTCATAAAATTATTGGAAATTGGGGTTAAATTCCCTGAAAATGAATTGAGAACATTTCACGAAAATTGAACCAAATTTCACGAAAATGAAGAAAATTTCATGAAAATGAAGGTAATTTCCCCCAAAATTAACGAAAATTTCCCAGAAGTGAAGACACTTTCAAAAATGAAGGAAGTTTCACAAATATTAAAGGAAATTTTACAAAAATTGAAGCAAATTTTACAAGATTTAAGATAAATTCACAAAAATAAAGAAAAAATCCCCAAAATAAAGGACATTGCACGAAAATTGATGCAAATTTCACAAAAATTGCAGTAAATTTTACAAAAATTGAAGCAAATTTCACAAAAATGAAAATTCACCTAAATTGAAAAATCATTAGTATAGACACTGCTTAAAAACATGTTGTGCAAATTTCAGACTAGAAATTCACGCATCATTCCACAAGAATAACTTTGCTTCAAAGGACATCTTATACTCCTTGGGAGATGCTGCTCCTCCTAATAAAAACTCATTTGTGTTGGGTGGAAATCAAGCACATGGTTTATTGAACAGCTTGTATGGAGCGTTGAACAGGCCACAGTTTTTTGGTTTTGGAAATTAAAGAAAAAGATAACTTTTACTTCAACTGGCCCTGCTCTTTATGAGAGCCGGTTGAAGTATTCCTGGTTTTAAGCAGATCCATTTCTAATGATTTCATGAAAATGAAGGAAATTTCATAAAAATTGAAACCAAATTTCATGAAAAGTTAAATACATTTCCAAAAATGAAGAAAACTTGCCAAAAATGAAGGAAATTTCCCGAAAATTTAAGCAAATTTTGTTAAAACTGAAATTAAGTTCCCGAAAATGATGAAAACTTTTGAAAATGAAAGCAAATTTCATGAAAATTTAAGGAGATTTCTCGAAAATTAAAGATTTCCAGAACAAAAGGTGCCATGATGGAATCTGACTCTTCAAAATCAGTTCGTTAGGCCTTTATTCTTAGTGGGCCAAATGGTACTTGCCCTTCCACCCCCTTAATAATTTTTTTAGTAAATGGTGAAAATTTATAACTAGAATATTAGCACTCTTTAGAGCGCATACCTCCGCCCCGTTGCAATTCCAACATGCCTAGAATAGTTTTAAGAGTTCATTTGATCCCCATACTTAATATAATCTACCTCAGAAATCCTAGGCCCACCAAGAATCATCACCAAATTTTGATCTGTAATGAACATTTACAACCTGAACACTTAAAGATTATCTTCTGACTGGATTTCATCCAAGGTCATACCATTGTTTTCAGTTTTATTCAAATGAAACATCATTGTTTGAGCTATATTCAGCTAGAATTCACATTTCATATTTTCCATTCATGTGGCAGAAACCACTTGTATCATTTTTAGTAATTCAAGAGAACACTTGATGTAAGTCTCTTTAATCCAGAAATTTGATTGTATGGATCTTCATTCAGATACAAAGTTCTTGTTCAGCACATTTCATTGGAAAGTTTAAACTTAGCTTAGTCTTGACAAATCTCATTCTAAAACATCCCCTTCTCAATTTCTGCCCTTTCCCTGTTCCAATTAATCCCAAAATTTAATCATTTCTTCATGAAACAGTAAGAAAACCACACACCAAATTTAATCAACATCCAATAATCAGTTCTGGAGATATCTTGATGACAGACACACACAATTTTGGTGAATTGTTTTACAATTTTAGGGAAATTTCAGGCAATTTTCTTCGATTTTTAGGAACTTGTCAATTCTCTTTAATTTTCTGAAAATTTGTTGACAAATTTTTAATCATGCTACCATATTTCCTTTCAATTTTACCTTTATTTTTGCAAAATATTCTTCAATTTTCAGCAAATTTCATTTATTTTTAGTCTCTTACCTTACCATTTTGGTTAACTGTTTATCAATTTCAAGGACATTTTGTGCAATATTAGGGAAATTTCCATCATTTTTAGGCAAATTTCAATTAGGAGGAAATTTTCTTGATTTTTGGAAAATTTGACAAATTTCATAAATTTTGACAAAATTCTATGTTAGTAATGTCCCAATTTTACCTCCCAGCAGGCCTGGGTAAACCAGGAAGTTGAAAGCCCCCCAACGTCTCCGCGGTTCCTGTAACACAATGAGGGATATAATTTGTATCAACACCTTCAAAGCTAGAGGATTCTTGAGAGTCTAGGCTAGGCCTAGTTATTGTCACAACCCAAGTACACATATGTTATCACTCGGACGTTTGTGTTTGGTGCTTAGGTTGTTGCAGATACCATGTTTTTAATAAGAGTCACACTTAAGCAAAATGTAATTTCCAAAATGCAAAAACTTCACTTCCTTTGCGCACAGTCTGGTGGGATTTTACCTCTTCATTCCTTGTCCGAAAAGTTCATTGATGACCTTTTACATAAGAGTTTCGCTAAAGTAAATTCCATAGATAGTTTATTGGTCCAAAACTTTTGTCGAGTGTCTCGCCGCGTATTTGCACTCAGTACTTCTTCATTGTACTAACGGGTGGTAAAAATTTTGATGTACAGTAGGCCTATCTATCTATGTGTTGTCTTTAAAATTAGCAAATAATGATGTTCAACCTTTTTCTGTTTAAAGCTATTTTCATGAAAGTGAACGGTAAGAGGTAGTATTTCTTTTCATTATTGAAACTATTCTTCTAATTGTATTTCCATGATCTGACGAAAATTTAAAATGGACCCCACGTAGAAATTCCAAACAACATTATCATCAGGTGGTAATCACATGACTTCATTTTTCCGGTGAACTTTGACGTTACAAGGGTTTGGGCTTAAAAAATGGCTACTAGCAACCCGAAGTGAAATAAACTTTCATTTGAAAATGACATCGGGTTGTAATTTTCTTTTGATTCCTTTAATTCCCAAACTGCACGATCTGCTATCCTATATCACCTTCGATGGAAAACTAAAGTGCTCATTGTGTGTAACCAGTGTGTGTGTGTGTAATAAAGTGCAATTGGTGATTCAGTAGAATATATATAGTGTGTATTGTGTGATGAACAGGAAGGAAGGGGGTGTTCCTTCAGGGATAAGTGACAACTGACTACTGAGGCAAGCATGCATGCCTATCAACACAATTATTTAAGCTTGTTAACTTTTGTGGTATATCTTTCTGTGACAAATTTTCAAAGGCAACTCGAAGTAATGACATCTTCAGTACAAGCTGAACGATGCCGAGTGCAAAGAGCTGACAGAGAGAGGGTGCCAAAATTCATCTGATTTTGGTGTTCAAGGAATATATTTTCATACTTTTTAGCTGATGAAAACAATGAAAGGAGTTGGCGAGTTGTTTGAGTGCAAATTTGAACACACAAAAGACAGGTGATTTGGACAAGAGCTTCCACCTGAAAAACGGTGTGGAGCATCGAAACTCATTTAGAATGAAATCTACATGCAAGCTGTATAGGACTTGAATAACCTCCACCAGAAATGACAGCAATCAGTGAACATCAGCAAGAAAAAACAGATCAGTGGGGAAGTAAAAGGCCTGGAACGGGGTATATGACAAATAACTAGGCCAGGCTTATCATATTTGGAGCTAGAGTCAATTACAATTTTTAAGGTTGGCATGGTGTTGTCTAGTTATTATACACATCCCTCAGTATGGTTGACATTGGGATTGCTGTACGAGGGTTGTTATAGCTACTGTATACATTTCCTATGTATTTGAGAATTCACACATTGTTGAAAATTGATGATTAAAAAATATCTCTTTGAATATAGGCTACTCAGCAAGTTATACTATTAGTTCAAATGATACCTTTTGTTAAAATTCCTTTTCCTAAATCTTTATCAATTTGGCACCACGATGGAATGAAAGTTCTCTGATTCATGTTTTGGTGGCCCTCTTGCCTAGTCACTAAGCATTTGTTTTCATCTATTGAAACCTACTGCAAATAAGTTTTAGAATGTTCCACAAACCTGCAGCTTGATTTTTTATTGACAACATTTTTCTAGTTTATATAATTTGATTAAGTTGTTTTAGTCAGTAAACTGTATGTGAAAACTAATAAATAAAACATGAAGAAATGTTTAGATAATATAACATTTCTTCGTAAGTATTATCTTAATTTTTTTCCTCAGACATCTAAAACATATTACCCTTGTTAAAATGTAATAGCCCCTATATCAATTTTTGAACTTTGACTGTGCTCAGGAGAATTTTTCAGTCAAATTTTATGCAAAGAAAAATAATCCAGAAAATCCTTCAATTAGCTAAAATCACCATAAAAATAGTTTTTAAAGACAAAGATAGTCTTCGAATATCAAGAATTAGCATTGTCTGCAAAAAAAAGCACTTCGGTTTCGTTTTTACCAAGATCTTAAAACTGAGATATTTCTATGTTTCAATACAGTGTTTAAAAAGCACAGCAGGGTGGGTATAGGTCTTTGTAGTACCGGTACGACCAGTTATCAGCAAATGGCAATAATCAAACGCGACTGACAACAGTATGACGATACTATGGGAAGTACTAGATGCCATCATGGACTTCGCATGTCAGCTCAGACTTCGTAAAGCCTGTGCATGCAAAAAATCCAATAATCTAAAATATGGGCACTTTTTCTCTTAAATTGTAAATAACTTTTGGAAGATGTACAAAATCAGTGCGCATATTAGTTGAGTACACTGGCAATTGCTATTTTGAGAACGTTGGTAAACACTCATCCCCAAGTTTTTGCTAAAAAAAAGTGAGGAAGAAAAAGTGTTACACAACAATTTGCACAACAATTTGCCGCCAATTTTCTTACCACAAGTGGAATGAAATTTGTCAAAATTTTGCAAGAAATTAAGAATCTTATTAGGCCTACATTAGGTCAAAATACAATTTTTTTCCCTTTTGAAAGTTTTGAACCGTATATCCCGAGACTGTTACTTTCCATCCTAGAAAACTGTGTTTCTCCTGTTTAGGAGACACAATGCAGACTTGAAATTGACCGAATTGAAAATAGCAAGCAGCTGAGCTGTGTTTGCGATTCTTATGTTTTAGCTGTAGACTGGTTGCTGAATTGCACAATGGTTAAACCCTGGAAGTAGGGCTCAGTGTGAAAGCCTCCTTTGAGGGCTTAACCCGGACTGTACAATTGAAAATTTTACGAAAAAGCCCTCTCTCTAAAATGGGATCCTAAAATCACTGTGTTGGAGGGAATTGATATTCTTAGCTGACACATAAGATTGAAACCCTAAGGAGTTGAATATGTTGGGTTAGCCAACAAAATAAGAAAATTGCCAAAGAAATAGTGTTGATTATATGACAGATTAGAATATTTTCTTGTCTGGAAAAGTGTTAGCAGGGGGATGAGGTGTACTTCCTTAGAATCTAGGGGGATGAGTCCCCCAAAATTCCACAGGTTTTTCCTTTCCTGGAGGGCCCTGATATTCTTAGCTAAAACATAAGATTGAAAATCACTTTAGTGAAAAAATACAGATTCTATTTAGATGAATCTCCAAACAGCAGATGCATTCTAGATGTTCGATCATGACATAAATTATTCATAAGTCTTTTGCCAAGAAATTTTAAAGAAAAGCCAAAACAAAATCTTTTCCTGCCAGATCAGTGGGGTATAAAGCTTGAGCAGGCCAAGGAGGCAAACTTTTATATGGTTTAGCTTTAATGAAGAAAAGTGGGCAAAATTAAATGCGACCCCATCTGGGAAAGGGTAAATTGTTGTCTTGCCCTACCCTTCTCCAACATTTTACCTGAGAAGGTGATCGCTCCAGATCTGCACATATGACAACCTAATGAATAGATCTATAATTGATGTATTCCCTCTTCACGAAAAATTAAACGAATCAAGGTACTGTTCAGATTCGGTTCCAACGTCCTTGAAAAATGATTGTAGATCAATTTCAAAGTCAATTCTAGCCTTTACAGGTAACCATGTGTAGCTCTTTGAGCCTCTTAGTTGCACTATCTATATATTTTCTACTCAGATTTAATTCTGCAGCAATATTCTGAACTCTTTGAAGTTTGTTTAAAACACATGGGCGAGCCAACTACATGATGAAATAACCATCCTTATGGGAAATGGTCCTTCAATCATTCATGGGTTTTGCACAAAGTCCTCCCAAGCATATAATGTATATTTTGATTTAGGCTTTACCAAGGACTAATCTGATTCGCATTACTGAACAGCAGTTATATGGCTTGAGCAAGATGAATGACCTATTGTGTACAGTGTAAGAGTAGCTGGTTGCTAACAAGTGAACTGTGAATAGGCTATGAAGATGTTGTCAGTTAAGAAGGTATAGATTATCCCTGTGTTGTGTATGGTGTAACAATAGCTAGATGCTAGTCAATGAATTGTGAAGAGTCTTTGGGTTGAATGGTGTGGATTACCCCTGATTTTAAGAAAATCGGGGGTGTCGAGTTGAAGGGATCTAAGGGCCAAAAAGTCTTAATGAAAATCGCATTTGCAAAATCTTAAGAGATAAATAAACAAGCATTGTACAAGAGTTTGCATGAATCAACAGTGAATGAGTAGAAAATGAGTTTAAGCCTTTGGGCATTACAAGTCAACATTTCTTTGTAATGTGATATTTAAGATAAAAGTGTCATCAAGCTGTGACCAGGGTATGGAAATAATTACTTGTAGAATGGGGTGTAACTCCAGAGAAATACACAAATACCGAAGAAAGTTATATTAACGTAAATTTAATCGGACCAGAATATTGAAGCCAAAAAATATTGAAGTGAACATAAATGGAAACGAAGTCCAAAATCTCGAGAATGGAAAATAGCAAAGTATCTGAAGTAAGTTGCAATTAGTAATACAATTGGTCCTTCTACTCTGAAATCTAAATGTGTTCTGCTACTCTGAAATCTAAATGTGTTCTGCTACTCTGAAACGTGTTCTGCTACTCTGAAATCTAAATATGTTCTGCTACTCTAAAATCTAAATGTGTTCTGCTAATCTGAAATCTAAATATGTTCTGCTACTCTGAAACGTGTTCTGCTACTCTGAAATCTAAATATGTTCTGCTACTCTGAAATCTAAATGTGTTCTGCTACTTTGAAATCTAAATATGTTCTGCTACTCTGAAATCTAAATGTGTTCTGCTACTCTAAAATCTAAATGTGTTCTGCTAATCTGATATCTGAATATGTTCTGCTACTCTGAAATCTAAATGTGTTCTGCTACTCTGAAATCTAAATGTGTTCTGCTACTCTAAAATCTAAATGTGTTCTGCTAATCTGAAATCTAAATATGTTCTGCTACTCTGAAACGTGTTCTGCTACTCTGAAATCTAAATATGTTCTGCTACTCTGAAATCTAAATGTGTTCTGCTACTTTGAAATCTAAATATGTTCTGCTACTCTGAAATCTAAATGTGTTCTGCTACTCTGAAATCTAAATGTGTTCTGCTACTCTGAAATCTAAATATGTTCTGCTACTCTGAAATCTAAATGTGTTCTGCTACTCTGATATCTGAATATGTTCTGCTACTCTGAAATCTAAATATGTTCTGCTACTCTGAAATCTAAATGTGTTCTGCTACTCTGAAACGTGTTCTGCTACTCTGAAATCTAAATATGTTCTGCTACTCTGAAATCTAAATGTGTTCTGCTACTTTGAAATCTAAATATGTTCTGCTACTCTGAAATCTAAATGTGTTCTGCTACTCTGAAATCTAAATGTGTTCTGCTACTCTGAAATCTAAATATGTTCTGCTACTCTGAAATCTAAATGTGTTCTGCTACTCTGATATCTGAATATGTTCTGCTACTCTGAAATCTAAATATGTTCTGCTACTCTGAAATCTAAATGTGTTCTGCTACTCTGAAATCTAAATATGTTCTGCTACTCTGAAACGTGTTCTGCTACTCTGAAATCTAAATATGTTCTGCTACTCTGAAATCTAAATGTGTTCTGCTACTCTGAGATCTAAATGTGTTCTGCTACTCTGAAATCTAAATGTGTTCTGCTACTCTGAAATCTAAATGTGTTCTGCTACTCTGATATCTAAATATGTTCTGCTACTCTGAAATCTAAATGTGTTCTGCTACTCTGAAATCTAAATATGTTCTGCTACTCTGAAATCTAAATGTGTTCTGCTACTCTGAAATCTAAATATGTTCTGCTACTCTGAAATCTAAATGTGTTCTGCTACTCTGATATCTGAATATGTTCTGCTACTCTGAAATCTAAATATGTTCTGCTACTCTGAAATCTAAATGTGTTCTGCTACTCTGAAATCTAAATGTGTTCTGCTACTCTGATATCTGAATATGTTCTGCTACTCTGAAATCTAAATATGTTCTGCTACTCTGAAATCTAAATGTGTTCTGCTACTCTGAAATCTAAATGTGTTCTGCTACTCTGATATCTGAATATGTTCTGCTACTCTGAAATCTAAATATGTTCTGCTACTCTGAAATCTAAATGTGTTCTGCTACACTGAAATCTAAATATGTTCTGAACGCCTATATTAATCCCCAATTTTACATGTTAGAAAATGATATCTTCTAAACACTATATGAAATACAACATGTAATTTCTTTTATCCAATCAGCTCTATTGACCAGAATATTTAACCAACTAGAATCAATTCCATTATTTTATTTTATCCAATACCAAAAGTTGATTCAGAATTGGACTCACCTTAGAATTGTAACCACCCCTCAGAATTGTAACTAAATGAATACCATACTCCGTGGCATCATGAGTCATAACGAATAACTGAGGAGAACTCCTGGTCACAATAGATTTATACTTGACTGAATTGACAGGCCAATACCACAGGAAATGCTACTATAAGTAGGGCAAATTTGCACGGAGAAGACAAAAAGTACCGTGACACCTTGGCATAAAGTTCATTTTCAGATTAATAAGGATAAAACCAACATCATACTGATGACAAATTGTAAGTGGTAGAAAATCTTTAAGGTGTGGTCAGACACTATAACTATTCCTAACATTGACATAGCCAGGAGGGTCATTGGTTGAAAAGCGGGGAGGAAGGGGGGGGGGATTGCACAAGTTGTTGCGAAGTCATGCATTTTTTAGATTTGTTTTGACATACAGTAGTTGCTTTTCTTTCAAACTTCATGTAATACTTTTATTATCTTTTTCCTTTTTTTTTTAATTAGTAAGGGGGAGGGGTGATAGGCCCCCTATGCCCTCTCTGGCTACGCTAATGATTCCTAATAGTTGGTCTTAATTCCTACTTGACATAACCATGGAGCTATTAACTGACATAAGAAAGGGACAAAAAATAATTTACTGAGCAAGTTTCCTGTTATTAAGGTATTTTGGGGAGAAAGAAAGTAACTGTGGTTAATTTTTGAAGGGCTATTTTAAAATGATGATGGAAAACAGACAGAAAAATATCAGCCAAGATTGATGCCCTGTGATAAAACCATGCGCCTACAATCAGGGACAAAAGTCTTGGCACTTTGGATTTAGATTGTAGATATTTAATTGTATGTGATTTACTGACAGTGGTATACTAACTACAGTACATCAATACTTATTGTACATTTTCTTATTTGCTAATCATGACCAATTAAAATGATATCTGTCTTAGTACTGTTCATCTTAAGGCGATTTGTGTCCATCTAGTGTTTGATATCACCCCTTCCTTTCCTCGATATCTGTTATACAACCACAAATGAGGATCATTGCATCAATAAAAGAGGTCCATAATGAGTGGTTATCAGCATATCCATACAGAGATCCTTCATTTGGAATAATCTCCTGCATAGTGCTGATAAATCAAAAGTTAAGTTATGTTTTTGGAAGTAGGGGTGGGGGGATGAAACTTAATGGACAGGGATGTCTGTAATAGATTGTATAGATTGTAGAGAGGGTGGGGAATTCATAGGGATATGAACTCTAAGCAATGTAAAATTGCCAAAGATGGGGAGAAGTACAGTTTGCACTCTAGAGAGTGCTAAATTTATATTATTGAATGTGTCTGTTTATCACAACATGAAGCAATATTTTCCTTAGGAGAAATGGTCCATCAGTCATTTCTCACTTAATGCACACATCACCTCAGGCATATGATACACAGCTATTTTATCACCAGTTTAAAAACAAATTTCTCCCACTAAGACACCTGACACAGATGAGGGATTTCAATCACAAAAGTATCCTTATTACTCAGCACTGGCTTTCTGTAATTACACAAATAACTTTGGGCTACTTGGCTGTGGTGTGCATGGGAAAGGCAGATAAACAATCATTGTTTGGAGTGGAAACAATACACTGCACAGAAAGTCGGGTTGCTAATTGTCATACCTGAGTTTTTAGGATTAACTCTGGTGGCGGGTGCGGGTAGGCTTGAAGAGAAACTTTTCGGCATGAATGCATTACAAGCAACTGTGCTGGTGTATATTTTTGCATTTAAAAAACCGAACATGAAAACCCATTCATTTACATCGTTAGACATTTCTTGATGTGCCTTCAGCAGCACCACAGGAGTGCTATGATGGATCTAGTAGTGGAAAACTAGGAAAAGTATTATGCAGTTATAAGCCATTGGATAGAAATTTGACTGATTATTTGGAGAGGTCAGTTAACAGTTTTAAACTGTACAACGTTTTTAGCAGTTTACAAGGATAGAACTTACTCGTTTTTACTTCAGAGGTTGACATGTGTCAGATCAGAAGAGGAATGGTGATGTGGTATTAAGGCTGGTAGTATGCACATTCAATTTTAAAAGAATTTGTAGCTCACTGGTGTCTTTTATTAGTGCTTTCTAAAAACTTTGCTATGATTAGAATGAAGGCATTAATTTCTTAATAAGTTTATATAATTTCTATGGAGTATTTGCATTGTCATGAGCCATGTATTAAATTCCCATAATGCACGATGTTCAATATTTAATTTAGTCCATTTTTACAACATGTGAATGTCTTAACAAAGGGGAAAAAATGTATGTAAACTTTTCTAGTTTTTCATTCTGTTTTGTAGCTTTGATGTATTTTAAACAAATCATAACATGTAAATTTTATAAAAAGATTAATGTTTTTGCCATCGAGTTTATATGCGTATGCACGGTTCAAAGGATTTCCTTGTAAAGTTGAATATGCATACTATTACTCCGCCTCAACGTTATTCTTTAAATACAATTTCTTTCCACTGCTAGGTTGATGAATACAGTGCAATGCCCTTCCCAGGGATACATTTATTGGTGCTGTTTGCCTTTTATCCCAGTGCAGTTACTCCTCTTCTGCAGCAGATTCTAACCAATTGCTGAAGGAATCATGTGGCACATCATGTGGCAATTGTAGTGCAGATGGTAATAACATTTTTAAATGTTTAGATACTTTTGTCTTGTAAAAATTGCATGTGATTTTGAAATGAACTCAGAAGCTATTGTGAAAAACAAATGATGACAAAATCTGTACTAACAATATGCAGTGGCGCAACTATAGCTGGTCCCAGGGGTCCTTGGTACATTACGATCAAGAAGGCGCATTTAAATTGGGACCTAAACACCCGATCATTAATAAAACTTGTTGGGTGATCAAATTAAGTACCCCCGCTTCCGATTTGCATTGCTTGCTTACTCGCCCATTAATTCATAGGATACAGTTTCCATGCTCCGCGATGTGATTCACTCATGAGTGATTCAACTCAATTTGAGTAGTTTTTATGCATGCAATTGTGTCTGGAAATTATCCGGCTATGCTTGAAAGTTGATATTACTTTTGTTGGTTTTTCCAATTAGTGGAGGTGGGATGCTGCATGCATCATTAGACAGGTATATCCCCAGTTTGGACAACTTTTCAATGCGGCGGCTAGATCATCATGTAGGGGAATATATCGCTTTCGGTGCCCCACATCAAATATATCGCAGTGTCATTGTTTGGGACCCCCAAAACCCCTAACACATATGAATAGGGGTAATGAAGAGGAATTTTGTTGCTCTAAAAAGTTTTATTTATAGCATTATGAGTGGTTAACCCTTTGACCTGTTTTTTAGTATGTTTGTCAGTGCTTCCACAAATCCATAAGGATTTCTGCAAAATTTCCAGAATTTCGGTTGAAAGCCCCAAAACATTTCCTGAATTTTGGGTGGTTTCCATGTACATGTAAGTGAAAGCACAATGTTTGTTGTGTTTTTAGAGTAAGAATTAAGTATATAAGAGAGGTTGTTTTTGTAATGTAAGTGTATTTAGTCATTTCACAATAAATTAGTAAGAATGATTGGAAATTGTAATAATTTATGATATCCTAACCATTGTTGAACTGGCAAAGGTTATTTATTAGCTTGATTATTTTTGAATTTGAATACTTACTGTACAGTATGTAAAATTCTGAGTGAAAAAAAGTCTTTAAATCTAAAATGTTTTAGAAGATGCTGAAATATTTGAACAAATCTACAGTTCTGGTGGTTATAACCGCATGGAAATCAGAATTCGTAGGGTGGGGATTCATAAAAAATAAATATATATAGATATGTATGTATGTATGTATGTATATATGTACAGTATGTATGTATGTATGTTTGTATGTATGTATGTATGTATGTATGTATGTATGTGTATGTGTATGTATATATGTATGTATGTTATATATATATATATATATATATATATATATATATATATATATATATATATATATATATATATATATATATATATATATATATATATTTGTATATATATATATATATATATATATATATATATAAATATATATTATATGTATGTATGTATATATATATATATAGAGAGAGAGAGAGAGAGAGATTTCTTGTGTAAACAACAGCAGGGTCTATATGTGTTAGATATGTGCTCTTAAAACTTCCCCCATGTAATTGTGCGATGAAAAGTACATTAAATTGCGAAGGTGGGATGTATTTAAAGATGTATTCACTACATCCATATTTCCTCTGTTGGGATTTTTTGTGAGATTTTCGACACCTTTATTCAGAACCATGGAAAATTTTATAATTAAATGAAACTCAGCCTTGATGTAAGAAATGTGTTAAAGGAGTTATTGATCTAAAGCTGCATTTCCAAGAAAATCTTGATTTTGAAATTTACTTGTTGAGATCAGGGGGCAGTGATGGCGCTATAGGGGGAGGGGAGAGAATTCCCCAAGAAAGTGACATATTTTGTCATGATTTGTCAATGAGACAAAATTGCCCTTTTCTTGCCCCACACTATGACCAAAATCCTGGTGCTGCCACTCTCAGGGTAATTGTTTATACATAGGTTTCACTCAAGGTTACTTTTTTGAAAGTGACCCAATTCTTAAGGCCCTAGGGAGGGGGGGGCGGGGGAACTAAACATTTTGTAGGAAGTCATTATTTATCTAACAAATGTGTCTTATCAGGTGAACATACCATGCAAAAGTTCATAATCTGCTGAAATTATAGTTATTTTTATAGATATTTTTTGACCATGTGATGACCTTTACAACTAGGTCAAGGTCATGTATTTTCAGACTTCTGCAATATCATCAGGCGGTGAACCTACTAAGTAAACTTATGGATGTATTAAGCATAATTATTTCATGAGTAATTAACCTTTCTGGGTTTAATGATTGATAGCTTGTTTTAACCAATCACCACACTAATTTGTCTAGCAACAAAATCTCTAAGTGAGGGCAAACATCCTACTGGTACAGTACAGTTAGCTAGCGGTGTGCACTTATATAGTCAATACAACTTACTGTAACAAATTTCTGCACACACAGACTGAGTGATGGCAAATTGGTGAACAAAAATTGCGCTTACGGGCGCTGTGGGATTTGTAAATCTGATTGCGGTTACCCAGAACAGTTAGCAAACCAAATTTTGTTTATCCTATTTGCTAAAAAGTCTAAAGATCTGAGAAGTGCCATATATTAATCAAAGCTTACGGCAGGCCTTCAGAACATCTAAATGTCAACGCATTTGTAATGCACGATTGCAAATTTGAGCTTTGTTTGCCCCACATAGTTACCGTGTTGCTATGATGGGCGTGGCCTATTTGGAAACCTGGAAAGGTTAATTGCACAAACTGCAGCCAACATGTTACCCAAGTCATGGGGTTATAATCATTAGTTTTCTAGGGAGACAATTTTTAGTGCTAACTCCTTTAGCCTTCATGCTACATTCATTACTTAGGTCAGATTAGTAGCTCAAGTGATTCTGTTCACAATTTTAAAATTTTGTACTAACAGTGTACATTATTGATTTGTTTTAGTTTTCTGTATTTTCTTTTGTGGTGGTGGTGATGTTAGTTTTTATGGGGGGACTAAACCTTGTTAGCCCATCATCTTGTTATGTTATGTTAAAGCTTTAGTTATTTCCGTGTGTGTTGGTAAAAGTGCATCTTTTGTTTGATATATAGTCACTGCAGATGTAGTGAGAGGAATATTTGGTGGGGATTGACTTAAATAAATCACGAATGATTTAAGTCAGCATTTCTTAATAGGCGGCCAGCAGGCCAAATCTGGCCTGCCAGACAATCCACCTGGCCCGCGAACAATATTTTAACAGGGAAAAAAATCTGAATGAGATTGGTAAAAATCCCTAAACTACTTGTTTATTTTGAGTTTTTCTAGGCAGATCTGTGCACTATAAGATTGCAGCTTATCAAGCAAATGTTATCTTTCTGTTATAAAATGTGGGATTTGCGGCTTGTCAAAGGAAGGCTGATAAGAGAACTGCCGACATCTGGCATAAGTCCTTCTTATCCACATGCTCTCAGCTTGTTTGTTTTCAGGGATTGTTTTGATGGGTTTTGTTTGTCATGTGATGCTGGTTTTGCCATGCGATTGGCCCACAGCCTGAGGCTGTTGTGAAGTGATGGCCCTTGGAAAAAAATCAATTAAGAACCTTTGATTTAAGTTGTTTCTTTTATTCCCTTCCCAGAGAACCCAGACATTTTCCAAGAGGTTTTTCGAGATACGTACGCAGACTTACGCTGTGAGGCTGAAAACTTTTGTGCTGTTGACTGGTGCAAAGATGACAAACCATACCCCTTTAGGCTTACTGAAGGCATGGTTCGCTTGAAAGATAACAGCAGACATTTGCAAATTAAGGTTTCCTTCAGCTTTTATACTGGTAACTACACATGCTGTGTATCTGTTCCTGGTGGGAACAACATTAAGAAGACCTTCCAGGTCACGATAAAGAGTATGTATGATACCATCCTAATAACTTTCCATACATTTTATAAAATCATGTATGCTTTTGTTCACAGGTTTTATAAAAGAATTTCGATGCAGTGGAAAAACTTACATATATGAGAGGAAAGAAAGAAATTGCTCAAAATTTGCTTGTATCTTTGAGAAAAGGCTTCAAATGTAAATAGTTGTAAAAGTATATGAATAATTTTTTTAAGCTTTATGCCGTCTAATATCAGAGGTAATATTTTAATTAAAGATCAGCAAGCATTGATACTCAGTGACGTAGCCAGAGAGGGAGGATTGTCCCCTAATATTTTAATCCATCGGTTCAGATTTTAATCCGTTGATTCAGATTGGTGCCGTCGGTTCAACAAGCTGTGATATTCCAGGTGCTTATTATGCTTTTAGATTTCAAAGGGGCACTTTCTTAGAAAAAGTTATATTAAACATTTGTGCGATTTTGTATTTAAATACATGAACTAAGACACAGAGAGAAAGAGGAGAGAGGGGGAGGTGGGTGTCAGAGTGTACGCGATACAGAACAGGCTCATTTTAAAAGTTTGACAACATTTACACAAGTTTGTAGTAAATAACTGAAAACCTTTCTTTTAGACGAACCATATTTTTCAAAGATTAACAGTAAACCTAACCATGTACAAACGTAAACAAAACATATTTTCACATTATGGGTTTTCATGATTTTGTGTTTTGTATATTGTGTATTATAGCTCTCTTTGACATGAATTTTGACTTGTATAATACACCTTCTTATTATGCGTTGTGACATACGTTTTTGCTCTTGAAATGTCAATTTTGCGAGAGCTCCCAAAGCTTCACCCCTTGGACCCCTACCAGGGCTTCACCCCTAGACCCCACCAGGGGCCATTAAGTGGGCCCCTAGACCCCACGCTAAAAAGTCGAGTGCTCGAAGTGACACCTTTGGTGTCACCTCAACTACACCACTAAATATTGTGTTGGTTTAATTCAATTCCACGCCCCCTCCCTCTTTCCCTCATATGAAAATCCTGGCTACACCACTGTTGATGATACTCATAATAGTTTCATTGATATCTTTCAATCAAATCTGTAAAATCAGTTGGCTACATTTTCTTTGAATAGCTTTGTGAGGAAATTCAAAATGTGCATAACTGTATACTTGAACAAGTGTTGTAAGAGTATTGAGAACCCTTTATCTCTTGATAGGTAAGTGAAAAAAAGCTTTAAAAAATGTTTACATGGGTTTAAGTGAATGTATATGCAAATGTGATTTAGGTCATTGAAGGACATCTTGTGGAGACTATGATTTCATTTACCTGTCACAATTGTCAATAGTAACGTAGGGAAATCAACCAACCGTATTGCAACAAATGGGGTAACCTGGCTTAATGCTTGTTGACGCAACAGATAAAGGAGAACAGACAAATGATTGGAGCTTTTGAACATTTATTCTTGCAATGACAAGCTCTCCTTATGATATTCTCGAGAAACAATACAAATAATAATGAATGGAAGAAAACATATATATACACGACACCTTCTACCAGCTCCGCAATTAATTGATTCCGCTCTTTGTCTAAACTAACTGCTCATACATGCTTAGACTTGACCACTCCCTATAAGCTATACCTATTTTTTCATTGCTATCGCTTTGGCTATTTCGTTGGCTATTTCCCTGGCTATTTGATGTTACTTCTGTTTTGGAAGCATAGATGAAAGGGATACACCGCCTCATCAGACACCTTTGAAATTAGACCAATAGGATAGACAATATATAATAAGCTATCCCATAATTGTTATGCAAATAAGTATGCATCAACAGTTAATAACATATTTAGCTGTACATCCTGAATGTAACATATGCAAATTAGATATGTTATCATCCAAAATTAAAATACAGCGTCATAAAGACTTTAAACAACTGGCCAAATTCATGACAAAATACACAGCGTCAAGCTGTCTCGCCTTACATCTCATATTCAATTAAATTAAACTACGTAAAATTATTCCACTTATACCCCTAGGCAATATTCAAGCCCCTACTCTGACTAGGAACATTGTTCCTTTAATCTTTGCTTTTGTTTCCTTATAAAACAAATTCACTTGTTCATTCACACATTTTTGACATGAAATCCCTGTAAATTCACCATATAATATCTACCATCATATATCCAATGTATATTTCACATTTGTTAATTCAAATATTATATTGCTTGCATTTATTTATAAACAAACTGTATATACATATATCTCTGACAAACAGGACCCTTCTATCCTACCTACATATGATAAAACATGTTTTTCAACAAACATTTTCACCGTGTTGTGAAAATGTGTCCACCGCGCAGTGCGGATAAAAGAGGCCCCTGGGTAACAGGAACATCATGGGATATAAAGCAATTTCTTCACCGAAACATTAAGCACGCAGCTCATAAAAGAAATTGACATTTGACTCTGACTGTCGTGGTGCCGCTAAACATCTACAAACCATAAAGTAAATCGTGTCCTTGTCATCTATATAATCATCATTAACAAGGCCCCAAACTTTCGGCCTTGAGTTGCGCACCAATTCTTACACATCTTATTTTCACCTATATGGTCATCATTGACAAGGCCCCAAACTTTCGGCCTTGAGTTGCGCATCAAATCTTACACATCTTATTGTCACCTATATGGTAATCAATGACAAGGCCCCACACTTTCAGCCTTGAGTTGCACACCAAATCTTATCCCTGAGGTCACAACTTTACAACCGAATACATTTCTACTTCCTAGGCACCATACCTCACACCTAAGTGCTTTGCATTCTTTGTTACACAACTGCATAAGACCAATGACCGGTTGGTCAACTTTACACCAAGGGCCGTAGCGCAGGAGTTGCTAGTAGTGTGGCAATGGTCTTGATAGTGGTGCGGTGGGGTTTGAGGAGCAGAGGGTGAAGTTCGCACATTTTCATAATCCCAGTGCAGAAGTGGTGCGGCGAGCGCCGCTCTGGCTCTGACAGGCCTGTTTACACCTACTTTAAATATTGTCTGTCTACGCTTGTTTGTGGTGGAAGAGATATGCAGATTACCTGACATTCCAAATGCACATTTACTTTTGGTTATGATTAAAGCTAAAGCAGTACAGACTTGGGCAGTTCTGTGACATTAACACTGAAGTGTTTGAAGGGGAGAGACAAGTGGTTCATGATACAAATTTGCTCATATCTAATTTTTATTTGAAATTGATTCCCCACCAAATTGTTGAATCTGTGGGCATCTGAAATCCTGTTGTCACTATCGTACTGGTCTTACAGTATGTTCATGTAACTCATTTTGCCAGGGTGCTCTGTGTATCATATATGTATAATATAATCATCAGTCAACACAAAATGTTGGGTTGAGGTTATAAAATTGAACACGAATTTAACTTTTTGGCCTTTCAAATGTTTAAACTTATCTGTTTTGACACCTCTGGTCCTGACATTTTAACTCATAAAAGATGTTATCGGCAATTTTAATCCTTGTATTGTATTTTGTTAGGTGTAAATCATTGTAATTTTGTAGTCTTAGTTAAAAAAGAGGTAACTTTTCATGATTTTAGACATTTTTGTAGAGCAAACTGTCCATTGTGCATGAATAGATATCAGGTAATCAACCAGCTTTTATGGTCAAACTGCCCATTGTGCATGAATAGACCAACAGACCTCTACCTGTTATATGATCCATTGCTTATTACAAACATAGAGATACATGTACTATTTGGAAATTTCTTTAATTTCTGATCTTAATAGATATTGTTTCCGGAAATGATATATTTATTCTTCTTTTAATTGCAAGTACTTGGGGAAAATTAAATATCTATATGGATGGTTAGCTTGAGTTTAATTTGACTTAAGCTTTACTGAAAGGAATTATGCTACAAAACATGAAAATAGTAAACAATTTCATAAAAATTGGTGAAAAATTGACCAATTTTGAATTTTTAGGCCTGGCCCTTGTTCTAATAACAATATAGATTTTGTGACATAACAACCATAAAACATATCAATCTCTGTATGTGAAGTTTTCTAACTTATTGTTTTTCAAATCTCCACCAATGATATTTGAATGGGAGCAGTTGAATATAATAAAGAAATTCTGAACTTGATCTCCATCAGATATCGTAGTGCAATCAAAGTATAGCAAAAGGAACTGGTCTGTTTTATGATTTTTGATGACTGAAATCTAGGACAGAAAAAAAGAAAGAATTGCAGTAAAAAGCTCTCAACTGCAAACAATCAATATTTTCTCAATAAAAAATATGGCACATTATTTCAAAGCACTGGAACTAGACTTCAACAACAACCTTCATCATGCCATCTTTCTCTTATATTGACAACAAATCGCCACCACAGGCTGGATACTCAAAAACAACTCAAAATATAAAGGGTTGAGCATCTGCATCAGTGATGCTCTGGTTAAATATTCTTATTTCTATTATCTTCTAAGAATTTGTATAGAAAAGTAGCAAAGTGTTACTTACAACATTTTATTATTTTAAAAATGAATGTATGCTTTTGCCATGTTTATTTGATGCTTCACATTCTGAACACAAAGCTGAAGGAAGGAATTAGATTGAAGAGAACAATAGATCAAAAGCAAGACAGCAACTTTACTTTGTTTTGAAAAAAGTGTTCATACATGTTACCTTTAAAGTGCATTGTTTGTAAACAGATTTATCGTTTTATTTGCACAATGAAGAAAATAAAACTTACTATTGTAGTGTCATTGTCTTGCAGAAAGAATTGTGGTCTGAAGGAACCCTGCCTGATGGTGGAAGCAATTGCACGAACAAATCTGTGAGGTTGGGAGAAGATGCTTTCTTCAATTGCTCTTTTACTGGGGGTGAAGAATTGAGGAACGTTCAGTTGCAGTGGTGGAAAAAAACTGCAGGGAACATTTTGGATGATATAAAATGGGTTCCTGTATCTCATCTAGATGGAAGCCAAACACATTTTGAAACAGAACTGTTTGAGGGAACTAATTCCAAGGATGAAATGTAAGTGATGCATTTAACCTGCTTGTAAAAATTGATTAATTTTATATGTAAATATTAAGGTTATGTTAGTTCAAAGTTGATGGGATACCAATGTACTTTTCTTAGATATATGTTAAGCGTGTCGATGGGCCATTTATGTTTATGTTTAATATTAATATGATTTTAGGAGGTAAATAATGAAGTTTGTTTTTCGCTGTTCAAGATAGAGATGAAGACAACAAAAAGTTGTATTGATTACTTGAGTGGTTATGTTTAGACACCATTGGCAGAGGCCTAGCCGAAACAAAAAAACAAACAAACAAAAAAAATCAGAAAAATTCAATAACAATAGCACCATTTTTAATCTAATCAATCTCAAAAATGCATCACTTCGGTCAGCCTCCCCGCCCCCTAGTGAAAAATCATGGCTATGCTAATGTTAGACACAGAACCATATTTCCGTGTAATGTGTTATGCTTTAAATGTTGAGCTTCGATACCCCACCCTTCGCTTCCCTATCCCACACAGCCACACCCATGCATATTTTCTGGAGTATTATGGTCCCTGTTGGGACATGATCATGTATAATAGAAGACATCAAGAACTAAAGAGGCTCCTTCAGTGTCTCGCTGTGTTCAGGGATGAGAAATGTCACACATTTGTGTGAAAATGACTGGTGTGAATAGTGACTGCAATAAAACAACTTCACACCTAACCAAACATTGTATTATGTTGAAATTCATTTTTTATTGTTGACTGATATAAATATTTTTTTCAATATTTTGTACTTCACATTTTTTTTACTGAGAACTTTAAAGCAAACTTCAATGTTTAACTGTATTCAGGAGATTTTTTTAAATGCCACAAGTTTGGTTTAAAATGACTGCATTGGCCAGAATTTACTGTGTCCCTTGGAAAGTTTGTGTTTAAATTATCTTTAAAAACCTGCATCTTGATGCCTGAAAATTCAAAAAGGTATGAAACTCAATTATTAACCAATTTTGATTGCAGTTGTTGCGACTGTGATGGCTTTCAATAGTGTGTAAAGCAATGTAACCAATGTTTCCTCTTCATTTAAAGGATTAGTTCAGGGGTCAGGCAAGTCCATCTCATATAGAAGTGGACTTCAAAAGAAACAAAATAGTAAAGAATTCATTCAAAAATCTTATTCTGTTAAAGGATTAGTTCAGTGGTCAAGCAAGACCATCTTATATGAAAGAGGACTTCAAAAGAAACAAAATAGTAAAGAATTCATTCAAAAATCTTATTCCGTTACAGGATTAGTTTAGTGGTCAAGCAAGTCCATCTTATATGAAAGAGGTCTTCAAAAGAAACAAAATAGTGAAAAATTCATTAGAAAAAATCTTATTCCATTAAGGAGATATTTAAGTTTAAAGTTTGGTGTCATTTGTATAGAAACGACTAAAATCAGACTAGTTGTGATGTCATAGCCTCAGATTCCTAAAAATCTTTATGTATTCTATCATATGTTGTCCTGCAATTTTGTGGCTTAAAAACCGTGGGATATGTCAAAAAAGTAGTAAAACTGAATGCTTTCTTCACCATTTTGTTTCTTTTGAAGTCCTCTTTCATAGAAGATGAACATGCTTGACCACTAAAATTATCCTTTAATAAACCTTTAAACTTTCACACACTTTTTTTAACATGAAACATTTCACCCTTTTAAATGCTTTCATGCAGTGCGCAGACTATCCAATATTTCTTGGGAGGTCATTGCGAATCACAAATGTTGGACGTGAAGCATTTGGTGATTACATTCTAACAATCAACTCTTCATTTTATGGAACTCATCAGAATGTCACATTATCCGAAGGTGAGTTTTTGTTTTTATATGAGTAAATCTTACAGCCAATAATTGCATGCTCATGTGACATGTGCAAATTTAAAATTCTTACAAACAGTATTTATTATACAAACAATATTCTCCATACATCCCATGTATCTAGGACCTTTGTCCGTGGGTTGATAACTGTAACTGAACTATCAAAATTTCCATCCTGTTTTTTTTTTTTTTAAACCACCACTAATGAGTTTGCTCTCAAAACAAGTTATACAAATCAGATAGCCTTTCATGATGTCATAACGGAGAGTTCATCAAAAATGTCTTGACTAAGTTTGACCCATTTAGGTCATATTTTCATTCTCACCCAATATCATCATGAGGTGAACCTGTCAAGTAAATTATATTGATTGAGCACGAATAATTTGTGATTAGTGTAAACATGACAAGGATTGACTTTCGTATAGTAACAAATTCAAGATGTTGGGAGTGGAAAGAGGGCAAATGTAAGATTTATTTTGAACTTGGAGTTTGAACAATAAATACATTCCACTGCACAGTACATTTGCCATAGATACACGTAGTTGACCAATGAGTTGCTATTATTATCACCTATGTAAATGATGTCACTAGCAAGCAGTAGGTGTGGGAAAAATCAAATAAGATTGCCACTTTCATAGGCCCCCAAACTTAGTCTTTTGTCTTATAATTGGTTCAGTTTGTTGAGAATTAATGTTGTTATTCATAATCTCTATATCTGTTAACATAAAATAAGACTGCATCACAATCTTCACGATCAGTCATTTCTTCTTAACCTGTCAGATTTACGCCAACTCCAGATCTTTCCTATCTCCTGCCACCTTCATTTCCAACTTCTTCAAGAACAATCCCCTCCAACATTATCACCTCCGTCCACAACAGCAACCTTTTCCACTTGATTTAATCTCCCCACACCCCCATCCTTTCCTATCTCACACCCCTCTTGCTCTCTTATTCTTACCATCTTTTATTGACAACTTATTTCCTCTAAAATTTTCACTTCTCTCCATCCTTTCCTCCTTTTCCAATCATCTCTTTCCTAACCTTTGCACCTTAATTATTTACACCCTCTTGGCACGTTTGACTCTGACTGTCACGGTGCCTTTCTGGATTGGGTTGGGTTCAAGATCAAATTGAGGTAATAAACTAAGATAAAGGATATATTTTCAATTTAGGATGAAAATGAATGTAAAGAAAACATGTTTTGTAGCGTAAGGGAAGGACTGTCTGTGGACTGTAAGGCTCAAAGTGACAATTATAGATGCATGGTTTTATTCATATTTTGGACCAATGGTGGCACAGTTTAAAGGTCAATGTTTTTTGTTGTTTAGGAAGATGTGACCTTGAGGTAACACATACAAATACATGGATTTATGGATTAGATTACAACCTAGTAGGGGGTGGGGGGGGGTGAATTTCATTGCTTTCTCTGCAGTACAGTATACTTGGGCATAAGACCCATTTAATATCTGTGGAAGTCAATAAACAATGATAATAAAGATTATTGAACTTGAAACAGTCTTTAAGAAGCTCAAGAAATTCCTACTGAATTCTTATTAGTTAACCCAATTTTTTATCAGGAGAAATGGTTATATTGATTTGTCTAAAAGCGAGATGTTTGTTTGTGGTTTATTAATCTGTGACGCAAGTGTTAAAGGCGGGTTTCATAATCATGAAAACTATTAAACAATTAGAAGAATGATATTCTGATATGCTTTGTTTACAGACCTCCCACTCCACGGTAGTCCTTTGTTGAAATTCATTGTCATCATTGTTCCTATCGTCCTTGTCTTGGTTGCTGTTGGGAGCTTCTTTGCATGGAAGAGGTTTGAACTAGATGTAAAGCTTGTATGGAGAAGTAAATTTGGGAAGATTGAAGAAGGTATGGTCACATCAGATTATCATTATCAGCGTTTCATATATCTCAAAATTAATTGACATTAATTTGTACTAATCTCCCAATATAATTGACATTGTGTTGTAGAATATTATTTGAATATTATTTTTTAAACAGATATTATATTTTGGAATATGTAGAATAGTTAAGAAGTAATACCCAAGCCAAAATCTAAGTTTGATTTGTTTGATTGTATTTCTTACATTGAACTCATTGAATTGCTTCTCTGATTTTTGTTTCCATAAGTAAAACTTATCTCAACATTTCATTTTTAGCTTGCCTATTCAAAGAATAGTAAGAGCTGTTTTACTACCCCAGGCGTTGGCATCTATGTCCCGTTAAAGTTTTTGGAAGAGTTTTTGTTTGTTTAGAAGTTGTTGGTTGAAGTTTTTGGAGGAGTTCCTTTGTTATGATAATGAAATTCCTGACAGCAATTAAAATATTTGTCGTGGCATGAAAGAAAAATCAAACAAAGATTTCTTTGTCTCAAAAGAATTTTAGATTAAGTGTCTTTGGTATAAAAAGAAATATAAACAAGGTTTTGGGAGGAATTTGTTATGATAATGATATTCCTGACATTTAAAGCAATTGAAATATTTTTCTTGGCATGAAAGAAAAATCATGTAAAATATTCCTTGCCCCAAAAGAATTTAACATGAGGTGACTTGGGTATGAAAAGAAATATAAACATTAAGTGGAAAGTTGGGTAGAAGATGATGATAAGTGAATGTACGAATTGGGATAAGGGTGGGATTTCATGTAGGACGGGGTGGAATTGTCTGTAGGGCAGGGGGAATTGCACGTGGGACAGAAAGTGTGATGGCATGGTGGACAGGATGGGTTGACACGTGGGACAGGTAAGGTTAGCATGTGGGAAAGGGTGGAATTGCATGTGGTGGGGTGTCATCTGGATTTCAGTTGTGATGGCATGTGGGTCGTGCATGTGGTGGAATGACAGATTTGGTTTTGGGTGTGAATTGCATGTAATACAAAGGGTGTGGGATGATGGTATTTTGGGACAGGTTGGGATGGCATGTGGGACAGGCTGGAAGATGTGTTATCGGTGGTGCAAGGTGATTTGTATAATTTGCAATGTCTGGTTTGTAATATATTAAGCAATATTGTTTGGCATAATTTTGCTTTAATGTTGCTTTACACTTGCACATTTTTCATGCTGCTTGACACACATATTATTTTTAATTAGAAGCTGGATTACAATCCAGGATGAAGTTCTGGGAATGTGTGGGGGTTGTGGAGGGTATGGGTTGTGGATGGTATGGGTTGGGGTCGGGTGGGTTGGGGTTGGGTGGGTTGGGGTCGGGTGAATTGGGGAGGATGTAATGGGTGAATTATATAATGAAAAATAACTCAAAACTTTTTTCGTTTTCAAGAATGGCTTAAGATGAATAGAGTGTAGTTTGGTAAGTAAATGACTAACAAAATAATTGCATTACACCACAGGGTTGCTTGTAATATTTTGATATTTCATTGACATTGGCAAATTAATGCTTCTTTGTGGCTCACTGGATAGGGTGTTTCAGTTATAAAGAGTGCTAGGTTTTACATGTGTTCCAAGTTATTGGGTGAGGTAGTTAACCGTAAGCCCTTTTTGTCCTAAAATATCTGGGACAACTCAAATATATTTTGAAGCTTTTAGTAAAATGTTGTGAAAGTCTAAAGCAAAGGAAAAGGTACGTGCATCCTTCAACTTAGCTCAAGTAGTTTGAATCATCTGACCTTATAAGCCCAATTTCTGCACATACGTCCCTCAATAAGCTCAATCTCTATGCTAGCTTTGAATACTCGAGCATGCTGTCCTTCCAACAGTTTTGGTTATAATTAGTTTAATCCCATCAGCCTTGACAGCTTATAGAGCCAGTGTCTATACCGGGTTTCCATTGTGCTAAGAAGATGAGTGTCCTTAACTCCCCCTGGATAGGACGCCAGTCCATCGCAGGTCAACTCCCCAGTCGAAACTGGTACTCATTTCACAGCTGAGTGAACTGGAGCAAATGGGATAAAGTGTCTTGCTCAAGGACGCAGCGCAGCACCCTGGCTGAGATTCGATCCCCGTACTGTTTGAGTACGAGACCAATGCCCTTACCTTGGGCCACTCTACCCCCTATAGCTGGTATTAATAATTGGCCTTAAGTAACACTACTGTTTTTCCTATTGGTTATATTTCTTTATGTTATCTCTTTCACATTATGAATTCCTTTCTTTATGTTTTTAAACAAAGTGGTCATTTTCTCATATTTTTAGGTGACCATCAGTATGATGCATACATTGCATATGACAAGAACTCGGATGATGATCTGCAATTTGCTTTGAGACTGATGGAAAGGCTGGAGAAGAACTACTACAAAGTTTACCTCCTTGAGGTTCATTCCATTCCGGGAGGAAGTGAGTTACTGTTTCTAAATTAAGAAATGATTGCTTTTTATTTCTTATGATTTGTTCACCCAGTAAACATGTGTCAATTTTGCCAAAGCTTACCAGACATTTGTGCACACTTAGCAATGGTTTCTAAGCATTGGTTGTGAAGCACAGTTTCCCTTTCCATAGTCTGACAGGTCTTACTTAACCTTTGGTGGACTGAAATTTAGTGAAGCCCAGGTGTCCTTTCCAGGTGTTGCCTGACAAGGGTTACTTTGATTGCAAAGTCTCACAAAATAATGTTGGAATCATCTTGGGATTTAGGTACCTTGGTAGTTTGGGAGATTCCCCTCTTCAGAAGAAAAATTATTTCCCCCCAAAGAGAAGAAAACCTATGTAAATTATGTAACTTCCGAATTTCCATTTACAAGTGCTTTGACCTACGGTTTTTAATTAGCTTATATGCGGTCATTGTATGTGGAAAGTGACCATGTGTGCATACTTGTTTGTGCAATGGACATTCTCTTTCTTGTTTGGTACTGGATGGTATCTGCGTTACTTCGATAATCCCAAATAAAAACAGGCCAGAATTTGTAAGTTTGTCATTAAATATCTCTTTACGGCGTGGTGGATGTCTATTTGGGAACTAGATCATTTGTAGATTAGTATAGATTTTGAAAATAAAAATGAAATTGACCTACTTGGTTATAAAATTTCTAGAACCTAAACAAGTTCTGTGCCATGGCGTTACGCTGTTTCGTTAGAGGCATCATGGGTAATCTTCAAAATGGCATCTGAGATTTACCACTCTTTGGGGAAAATAATTTTCTCCTGAAGAGGAGAATCCCCTGAACTGTTTGGTGTGTTTGTAGATGCAATTAATTGAACATTCACCCTTGCAACCAGTTATGTTTTCTGACATATTTCAGGTTTGGTGGAGGCTATCATTGAGGCTATAGAGAGAAGCTACCGAATCATTCTTGTCATCTCCCCGACTTTCATCCATTCATCCCACTTTGAATTGCAACTGGATTTAGCAAGAGATCAACTACTTGAGAGGAAGGGTAAGGTTATACCGATCCTTCATCCTGAAGTTAACATTGACCAGCTGAAGGGCACCTTGATGAGTCTTATTCAATGTTTAAAACAAGAGGATGAAGAGGCAGATGAAAGTCGATTCACAAAAAAGCTGCTACTTAGAATGCCAAAGACGGGAAGAGGAGATGCGCTGAGAACTGTGTCCAGAAGTTGCTCACCAGTGGAATTTGGTATGGTAGAACACCGCTTGAATTAGAGATATAAAGGTGTTTTCAATATGCTGCAAATTGTTTGCACTGAAGTTTCATTCAAGGAATTACAAAAAAACTGGTGTTATATATTTTGTACCTGAAATATGGACTGAAATGAGTGATAGGTATTAAATGCTTTTTATCTTATTTTGCCGGAAGCCAGATATTTGTTTTTAAGGAAGGAGAGAGATGCCTTTCCTTTTTTACTTGAGTTTATTAGTATAAAAAGGACCTTGTTTTATACAGATATTGATTTTATAGAGGACAAAAGGATGATCTTTATTCCCTTCCATGTCATTGGGTCTAAGCATGTGATACAGCGTGTAATATTATATCCTTCAAGCTTTCACATCCATGTCATTGGAGCTAAACATCTGATACAGCATGTTATATTATATCCTTTAAGCTTTCACATCCATGTCATTGGAGCTAAACATCTGATACAGCGTGTTATATTATATCCTTTAAGCTTTCACATCCATGTCATTGGGGCTAAGCATGTGATACAGCGTGTAATATTATATCCTTCAAGCTTTCACATCCATGTCATTGGAGCTAAACATCTGATACAGCATGTTATATTATATCCTTTAAGCTTTCACATCCATGTCATTGGAGCTAAACATCTGATACAGCGTGTTATATTATATCCTTTAAGCTTTCACATCCATGTCATTGGAGCTAAACATCTGATACAGCGTGTTATATTATATCCTTTAAGCTTTCACATCCATGTCATTGGAGCTAAACATCTGATCGTGTTATATTATATCCTTCAGCTTTCACATCCATGTCATTGGAGCTAAACATCTGATACAGCGTGTAATATTATATCCTTTAAGCTTTCACATCCATGTCATTGGGGCTAAGCATGTGATACAGCGTGTTATATTATATCCTTCAAACTTTCACATCCATGTCATTGGGGCTAAGCATGTGATACAGCGTGTAATATTATATCCTTCAAGCTTTCACATCCATGTCATTGGAGCTAAACATCTGATACAGTGTGTTATATTATATCCTTCAAGCTTTCACATCCATGTCATTGGGGCCAAGCATGTGATACAGCATGTTATATTACATCCTTCAAGTTTGCATTGTTTTGCTGCTAAAGAGAACATGAAGCAATATCTTTCCTTAGGAGAAATGGTCCGTCAATCATTCACAGTTAATTACCACATTACCTCCCGTATATAATACACAACTATTTTTATTACTAGTTTGCAAACAAATTTCTCCCACTAAGACACTTAACACAGATTACTTATTTCAATCACAAAAGTGCCCTGATTACTCAGCACTGGCATTAAGTGTGCAACTCTTTCCATTCAGTATGCTATTATAGGGGCATTAATAGTATGCCCAACGTGCATCAGATAGGAGATGTGTGATGTGCAACCGTCGATTTTAGCCAAAATCGGCGGTTGCAGTGCATACTAAATGGAAAGCGGAGGTACACGTAATGGGCTTCCAAATCTTATACACACAAATAACCTTGGGCTACTTGGCAAATACACAATCATTGTTTGGAGTGGAAACACAATACACTGAACAGGAAGTTGGGTTGGTAATTGCCATACCTGAGTTTTCAGGATTTATTCAGGTGTCGGGTGCGGGGAGGCTTAAAGAGAAACTTTTCGGCATGGAATTAAGGTATGAGGGTTAAAACGACTCTTTAAGCAAACTTCTCACCTAGCTGCTGTTATTTGATATGTAGAGCCATAAGTATGTTTGGTGTGATAGAAGGATAACAAAGTGGTGAGGATTTTTATGAGGGGGTCATAACAATTTAAGGCAGTGATGAATGAAACTCAAAGCTGATGTTGGTTGCAAACATCCACATGTGGTAAAAAGACAAAAATTAAGTAAAAACATCTATCTGCAATGAAAATGGCAGCAGGATTTTCCAAAGAAATTTTGGTACGTTATAATTAAAACTGAAGCCCATTAGTAAAGTACCATGTGACCCTTGGAGCCTATGGGAGCATAGTGTTGCTTTGTACTGGTGATCTGGAGGCACATGGTATTCTGCTTTCTTTTCACACAAGAAAGCACCTAGTCCTTCTGTGGATTTCAAAAACTTGAGCCTGCAATCTTTGAACGTTCTCTGGGTGGAAGTTATTCCAAATGGAACATTTCATTTAACGATCAACTTCTATGATAATTGAAATGTGCAGGAGTGTTTATAAGTCACTGATGAAAACATCCTTTTAAAAGTCTAAATGAATCCTTAGCCCCACATTACACGCATGACTTGGCCCTGCAGTAAACAAATCCACAATACCTGGCTCTTCACAATCAGTTGTGTGCATATAGATGATTTGGAGTGTAATTATTGATGCGTAAAATCACTGCACTATCTGTGGTGGGTTTCTTAATTGCTTCTAGCAGTCTAAACGTTATACTCACCGAAATGGAGGTTATTGCGGGTGAAAAGATTGAAAATTTGTAGGAGTATTGGGCGTAATGCATCACATTCAACAGTTTATAGTCAAGAAAATCATTCCTGTTAGAAAGTGATATATTGTTTTCACTATCAAACAACTGCTGTTGAACTCATGCAACAAGTGGTGTAACCAACTGTCACATGACATAAATACATATATGTAGCAAAGCAGATCAATATGCATTTCCATCCTTTCCCACTGTCACAGTGGTATGTTTTGTCTTGCTTGGATATTTGTTTAATACTAAAATACCCTTTTTAAAAGATGACACAAGGATTTTTGG
This sequence comes from Chiridota heheva, assembly GCA_020152595.1. Taxonomy (NCBI): domain Eukaryota; kingdom Metazoa; phylum Echinodermata; class Holothuroidea; order Apodida; family Chiridotidae; genus Chiridota; species Chiridota heheva. The sequence goes on from JAIGNY010002488.1 coordinate 243,794, forward strand.
TTTGTTTTGCAGAGCATGTCCAGTCTATTACCTCATGCAACATAAAAACACAAAAAGGATGGGAAAACAAGCCCATGCAGGAAAAAGGTTCTACTTAATAACATGGGTTGAAATTCAAATTTTTCACCACTGTTCCACAAAACAGTAATTTCTTAAAAAATACTGTTCAGATCAAATTTCACTGTTCCAACTTTTTTATCAATAAAAGAGCAAATATAATGCTTTAAATTGGACTTAATGTTTATGCTTTAGCTTTGTTAAAGCATGCTTGTAAGAGAAACATAAACAAAATGAATAATAGAAATATTTAGAAGAAGGTACAGTATTTATCAATGACTGATAGCATGTACAGTAGGTACTGGTAGTATTATGAGCATAAAAATGTATCTACATTGGCTTCACTCACACTGTCAGAAGATGGGTTTTTACCCTGAATTTGTAGGGTTTGGGCCATGGACAACATGGTTTGCGCCACAGACGATGTGTTTTGTGCCATGAACGGCGTGTTTTGCACCGTGGATGACATGATTAGCGCCATGGACGACGTGGTATGCGCCATGGACGACGTGGTATGCGCCAACCAGGTTACCACAAATCAATGGCAGCATCAGCCGCCCACAGTCAATGATTCAAGATGCACACGAAGAATGTCAGTGTCACAGAGTCTCATTCAGTGCCCCTGAATCTACTCCAGTATTTCTGAATCTACTCCAGTGTCCCTGAATCTACTCCAGTGTCCCTGAATCTACTCCAGTGCCCCTGAATCTACTCCAGTGCCCCTGAATCTACTTCAGTGCCCCTGAATCTACTCCAGTGCCCTGAATCTACTTCAGTGCCCCTGAATCTATTCCAGTGTCCTGAATCTACCCAGTGCCCCTGAATCTACTCCAGTGCCCCTGAATCTATTCCAGTATCCCTGAATCTACTCCAGTGTCCCTGAATCTACTCCAGTGCCCCTGAATCTACTCCAGTGTCCCTGAATCTACTCCAGTGCCCCTGAATTTACTCCAGTGTCCCTGAATCTACTGCAGTGTCCCTGAATCTATTTCTCCAGGTTGTTGTAAACCTTTCATAAGGCTAAATCCATGTTCGCATTCTTCTAAAATAGCTGGAATGGATAACATCATATCAATTACTATTATGATGTTGCAATATCTTGTATAGTCCATCTGGCTTATGACATGTAGCACTCAAATCTTCTTCTTTTTTTCCTCCTAGGGAAGGAAACCAGAAAGTACAAATTGAATGGACACAGGACAATGCATTGCATTATCTTTTAGCACACTCCCGCTCAAGCTGGCTGAAATTTATGTTCTTGTTTCTGTTCATATTTCCTGTCACACAATTTCTTATCTAATTTCTGATAGTTCAACAGCAACAAAAACCCTCCACATGGAGCAATTTGTTCAGGGAACTTTTGCTACTGATCACCAAAAATTGATAGGCAATCCAAACAAATTGATTAGCAATATTATGTGGGAGAATTTTTATTTTATATTTTAGATCTTTTAAATTTCTTGGAAAAGTACTGTGATATAATAGTTGGGAAACTGATCTGTACTTTGCTAGAATGGTTTCCAGACATCTTTGTAGGCTAGGTGCATCATGCCCTCATAGAAGAAGGTCTTCATCTGATCCCATTCAACTTGAATCTGACAAATATGTACTCCTTTCCTTTCCAAAGCATGCCAAGTTGTTCAAGAAATCATTTCTGAGCTACTTGACCATATGGACAGCATCTGGCATGTAGTAGATAGAAAATCTGTCTGCAGAATTCTTGCGAGGCCTCTTAGTGCCGCAGGATGCGGGCTGGCGGCAAGGTGTATCACTGTCTTTTTGTTGTACCCAACACCATGTCACTTTTACTCCAATATCATTTGATTAAATGGAAAAATTTACACTGAAATGACTTAAAATAATTATGAGCAGACTTTTGGTATGTAATAGTGCAATAAGCTGTCATGACTATAAGAAAGGCACACATTGTAGGTATGCTGTTTCTAACTAATATTAAGGCTATTGCATGATATTTGTAAATTTCAATATGAAATTTGATTATCATCATGCACATTGTAGACTAAATTGTTTGTTATGTATTATTACTTTGCTATCAAATGAATATATTTTCCTAATTGTAATCAAGTTGCTTTGTTATTTGTGGTTCATAAGTGAAGGTTTATTATCATTAAAATGAAGGTACAATTCAAACTGGCAAAGCATGGAAGAAAGATGATTAGACTTGAAAAAGTTGCACAAAAAAAACTTTAATAGTTTCAAATATATAGCTGTTAAATCAAGAGTGGTATATCAAAAAACATATTCGAAGAAGAAAATGACCTATTTCTTGACCTGTTTAAATAGAACTGAAGACAGTTTCTATGGAAATTGTTGGCACTGGAACCACCATTCTGCATTCTGGTTACGTGCTATATTGAGGGGGGCCATAACTTTGTAACAATGTAAAATTTGGGCTATAGTACTGTGAGCTTAAAGAAGCAGGCACCCTTTAAGGTGCAATAGTTATGAATCAACTGAGAAACTAATATTTATTATTTAATTAAATGTTTCTTAAGTTTTTAAACCAATTACAAATTGGTATTCCAAAGTTTGCAACAGAAGCTAAGAGAAGACCATTGGACTCTCTGTCATACATTTTGAATGCTTTATACATACCATCCCAGTAGTTAACAATCTACTTTCAGACCCATTCAGGGCCTGGCAGAATGAGAGCTTTTTGTTCTGCCATCTCAGGGATGTAGTGTTAGAAACTTTAAAAAAGGTGGGGAGGGGTGGGCTTTCTTCCTCCAAATGGTATCAACTCATGCCCTTCCGAGACAAAAATATAAAATCATGAAGAACTAAGATAAGAATAGGCCTATCTAAACTATTTCCTCAAACAGTGGGGGATGAGCTACCCTCACTCCACTTGCACCACATCCCTGTGCTGTCAATCCAATATTGGAGAAGAATACTCTATGCAACAAAAAATACTATTTTCTATGTTTCTCCTGCACTCATGCATAAAACTTGGTTTAGATCACCTTGTAACTCATCAATATTTGTGAAAACTGAACAAATCTTGAAATATCCCTAGAGGGTACTCCTTACACTTGGAATAACTTTGAATAAGGGGAGTGAAAGAAGGTATTAACTTGTCGAAGGCAATTGGTAAAGTGCCCGTGAACTTTTGGCCAAGATTGTAGATAGCAAGTGTAGGTTCCTCTAATCCTACATTGTCAGGATGAAGGCTTCAGGGTAGGGAGCTACATGTAATTGTACATTCAATAATAAAAACAGCGAACACAAATTAAATGTAAACCTTAAAATCATGTTTTTATCTCAAAATTACAGTATCACAAGCGGATGCAACTTTACTTAACATTTAAAAAAACGAAGTGAAAACAATTCAACACAGGGAGAAAATAGAGTGGGCTTGGCAGTCCAGGAGACTTCAACCACAAGTATGTTTCTCTGAATCATGACTTAAGTCTGCAAGGTAAGAGGTATAGTTTTAATCCAAATAAGGTATAAAAGAGGGGATGATTTGCATGAATTGATAAATATATCACTAGGAGAAATAATAACTGAATAATAAATACTGTTAGGATATAAACAGGTAAACCACTATTGCATGCTTAAAGGGACATAAAGATGGGTCCTGAAGGGGGTAATATCCCTTACAACTCTCCCCGGCGAATATTGTCACATCCTTGGGACAATGTTGAATATCAAGGTAGATATATAAATGCTCATTATACGAACTCATGTGTTACAAAGCACACAAATACTAACTAAATAAAATATCGAATACCATATAGCCCACAGAACAAAACTTAATGGGTCCCACAACTGAGTAAAAAACCCTGTAAGCAAATCTTGGAAACTGACTTTTTCCGGATAATAATGAAACTATTATTACTTGCCGAATGCCTACCTAGTGCACCCTTATCTAAGAAGAAAGTCAAGCTTGCAACAATTAAGTATGAGCAGTAAAGAACAAAACTTTTGCAAAATAACAATATTTCATAAAACGAAGCCGTTTCTAAACGCTATGCTCATCAGTTATCACCCATTCTCAAATAAGATAAAAACACATAATCCAAAAGCTACACAAAACTATCTCGCATGTTTGATCTAAGACAGCTGCTGTTAATTTCATCATACTTCTCAAAAAATGGTAATGAATACACTAGATTTACTCACAAGACAAGCTTGTTGACGACTATACTGAACCAACCAAACCTAATTGTCCATGGAGCCTTGTTCCCCATTCGTACCCTAATTATGAGGAGACTCACCCAAGCATCACAACCAATTACCATCAAAGAAATTCACAATCAAACAGCAGCATGTAGTCATCTCACATTACCAATAGCACATAAAACACAGTGATGGTAATCAATTCAGTCTGCTCATCTCATCAAATTCTTTAGAGAACACAAACATCAGAAAATCAATTTTTGCTATAACTAAAAACTTTAATAATATATAACATTTAAAAAGACAACTAAAGAAACCCTTGATTTTCAGTCCACTCACCAATAACAACAAAAATTGTACATTTTACAAAGCATTTGACTTTTCTATAAATTTTCTGCAACTTATTTATTTTAGACCATTTCCATCATGAATTTAGCGATCAATAGATTACAACAAACGACTTCTCTCAAGCCACAAGTTCATCTGTTCATGCATGAATTTTAGGCCGGGACCATCATATCACAACACAACACAGGCCCTATGCTCTTAACTCAATAATCATAGGTCTAGTGAGAAAACTAATGTCACCCCTCCCAGTGGCGTAGCTTGGGCCCTACGGGCCAGAGGCGAGTGGAGCCCTGCGGGCCCCTATGGTATATAAGTATAATGATGTTTTTTTACGTGCCCCCTAATAGGGCCCGGGCTGGGCCATTTTCTGCCCCTGCCCCACCCCCTTACTTATGCCACTGACCCCTCCCCCAAATGATCAACCAGAAGCATAGTCTTACTGCATAATTATAAAATAATCCCCAGAAAGCAAGGATTCAATGGTATGAGCATACGGTATTATCAGATAGCAATAACTATTTTAAAACATAAAGAAAGTAACTTACAGGCTGTTAGCAGGTGGGACACGGGGTAAAGTAAGGCAATGTCACCAAGTCAGAAAAATAAAACAAATTTCACATATTGTCAAAATTGAAACAAGTCACTTAAGTTCATGCATGGACGGAACCCTTCTGGTCAAAATCTCCTCAAAATCAGCCCTATGAAATTACCATAACCAGAGCAGGAAGCCGTCCTCTCCGTCCAGCAAAAGGGGGATAGGATTTCATGGCATGGAATGGAATGACAGGCGGAACAGAGTGGTATGGCATGTGGGAAAGGATAGCATGTAATGGAAGTTATCTGGATTTCAGGTGAGATGGCATGTGGAACAGGGTGGGATATCATGGAATGGCCTGTGGGACAGGGTGGGATGGCACTTGGTACAAGGAGGAATAGATTGTGGTACATGATGGGATGGCGCGTGGTACAGGGAAGGATGGCATGGTATATGGGACAGGGTGATAGTCAGATGGTAGGATGTCATCTTGATTGCAAGTGTGATGACATAGGTCATGTGGTGGAATGGCATCTGTATTTTCAGGTATGATTTCCTGTAGGGAGGGAAGTAGTATGGTAGCGGGATGGCAGGTGTGACAGAGGCTGGAAAGCATGTTATTAGCGGCAAGTGGATTTGTTTCCTTTGTGATGTCTGATCATATATGAAAGAGGACTTAAAAAGAAACAAACTGGTGAAGAAACGAGTTTAATATATTATCACGTTAAGGAGATATTCAAGTTTAAAGATCTCTTCTTATCTGTGTAGAAATGACTGCTGTAGTAAGTCTACAATGAAAGGTCAACGCCTTTATCCTCACATTCTTAACAAATGTTAACTGGTTAATGTATTTTAAAGAAAATTTATTAAATCATTTTCACTCAAAGGATTTTTAAGCCACAAAATTGCAGGACAAAATATGATATAAAACATCAAGACTGAGGAATCTGAGGCTATGACATCACAACTAGTCTGATTCAGTCGTTTTTACACAAATGACTAAGAAATTCAATTTTAGATAACTTCTTAATAAAACAAGATTTTTGAATACTTTCTTCACCATTTTGTTTCTTCTTAAATCCTCTTTCATATAAGATGAACTTGCTTGACCCATGAACTAACCCTTTAAATTTGTAAATAGACTAGCTATCATATAAATAGTTTTAGCTCAACCAACACAGAGTGTTGAGTTGAGGTTTTACTTTTTGGCTTTTAAAGTATTTAAACTTTTTGTTTTAACACCTCTGGTCTTGAAATTTGGGCTCATATAAGATGTCATCGTCAATTCTATTCCTTGTATTTTGTTAGGTGTAAATCATTGTAAATTTGTAGTTATAGCTATAAAAAAAATGCAATTTTTTATCGATTTTATACATTTTTGTAGACTCCACAGTATCACGTAGGCTCAGTAAGCACAGGCTACCCTCAGGCATTTTCTTTCATAATCAAACTGTCCATCGTGCATGAATAGATATCAGATAATCAACCAGCTTTCATGGTCAAAGTGCCCATCGTGCATGAATAGACCAGCAGACCCAATAGATATTGTTTCCAGAAATGATATACTTATTATTCTTCTAATTTCAAGTACAACTTTGAGGGAAAAATTAAATATCTATATTGATAGGTAGCTTGAGCTTAGTTTAACTTGACCTTTACTGGAAGAAAATATGCTGCAAAACATTAAAATAGTCAATATTGTCATCAAAATCGGTGAAAAATTGACCAATTTACCTAATTTTTAATATATTTTTACGCCTTGTTTTAATAAACAATGGAAATTTTATATAAAGTTTGTGATGTAACAACCATAAAACATATCAATCTCTATATGTAATATAACTTATTGTTTTTTAATCCTCTACCAATCTTAATTGAATGGGAGCAGTAGAATATGACAAAGAAGTTTTGAACTTGATCTCCATCAGATACTCTAGCGCAATCAAAGTATAGCAAAAGAAACTGGTCAGTTTGATGATTTTCAGTGACTGAAATTTAGTGCAAAAAAAAAGAAGAGAGAATTGCATTTAAAAGCTCTCAACTACAAACAATCAATATCTTCTCATTAAAAACATGGCACATTATTTCAAAGGACTTGATATCAATAAAATTCATCATGCCATGTTTCTCTTTTATTGACAACAAATCACCGCAGGCTGGACACTCAAAAACTTGACTCAAAATTTAATGGGTTGAGCATCTGCATCAGTGATGCTCTGCTTACAATTAAAGATCGGGTGTTGATAGGAACCCATATTTATTCTTCCCATATGACAAGCAGATAAGTTTTGATCAGTGAACCTCTCATGTCAGGCTCCCTTTTCATATTCTGCTTCAGATTCAGAGACGACTATTCAGGAACGTTTTCCTCTTTATTACAACCACATTGCAAACTAGAATATTAGCAGTGTAGAGCGCATACCTCTGCCCCGCTGCAATTCCAACTTTGCCTAGAATAGTTGTAAGAGTTCTTTTGATCCCCATACTCAATATAATATACTTCAGTAATCCTCGCCCCATAAAGTTTCATTCCCAAGTTGAGATCTATAATGATCATTTGCATTCTGAACACTTGAAGATTATATTCTGACTGGATTTACTATTGTTTTCTGTTTTATTCAGGCTGCAAGCATTCATTGTTTGAGTTCCTTTCATTCAAGACTCACATTCAACCATTTTCCATTCATGACAGAAACCATTTGTTTATATTCATTGATTCCAGAGACCACTTGATTTAAGTATCTTTGAGTCCAGAAAATTGATTGTTGGATTTCTTTTCATCGTATGAATTCATTGTTCACCACATTTCATTGAAAAGTTCAGCTATGTTTTGCCAGACCTTACCCTAAACATCCCTCCCCCATTTCTGCCCTTCCCCTGTTCCAATATGTCCCAAATTGTAATCACTTCTTCTCTACGCAGTAACAAAATCACTCATCATATTTAATCCACATTCAATCATCAGTTCTTAAAATATTCTGATGACAGACAAACTCACCTTTAAATTCCCCTCCCCCATTTTCACCCTTCCCTCTTCCAATATGTCCCAAATTTTAATCATTTCCACCGAAAGCAGTAAAAAAACCATGCACTAAATCTAATCAAAATCCACCTATTAGTTCTTAAGATATCTTGATGACAGACAAACAAACAAAGGCAAAAACATGTCCCCACCCTCCATTTGCACCCTTCTCCTGTTCCAATATGTCTCAAATTTTGATCACTTCTTCCGTAAGCAGTAACAGAACCACACACCAATCGTCAGATCTTGAGATATCTTTAATGACAAACAGTGGCGAAAACAATCTCCGTTCAACCATGGAGCTATTAACTGGTTCAACTTCGTTGGCTGAGGTAATAATTGGGTCATTAGCGGTCAACAACATGACTAGATTGTTATCTGACTGAGTTGTTCCACAGGAAACCCTGGCTGGTGTGTCTAAACTCCTTTAACGTTCACGGTTCACGTCCATTGTTATTAGCGTGAAGGGACTTAAAAAGTCATGTGGGAATGCGTATGTTTCTATTTTTTAAGAGAAATTATTCTCAGTGGTTGCAATCCACCCACTCTGACTATATTTGGAAATTATATATGACCTTCTATAGTGGCAAGGAAGCATAAATTAGTAACGTAAACACTAGTTTCCTATGATTTTTCGAATCGTGATGTATTTTTTGATCATTTCCTTATTTCTTTAAAAAGAAGACACAATAGCAGATTATTGAATGTTTTATTTGTGATATAGAAGAGGACTTTTGGTACGGATTTGTCCGTTTGTATTTATAATTTTCCCAATCTGACTTTCCAACCGCGAAAAATGCATACAACTGAAGAGGTCTCATGTCAGGTTCACCGGGGAAATTTCCTTCATTTTCAAGCAGTTTTCTTTGACTTTGTGGAAAAAATTGTCATTTTTTGGAAATCGTTTTCAATTTTTAGGCAGTGTTGACAAAAATTTCCAAAAATAATTTTACCAATTTTCCCTTCAATTTTATTAATTTGTTTTCAATTTTATGTTATAAATTTCCCAATTTGACCTCCCCAACCGGGAAGAAAGTATACAAACGGGAAGAAAGCATACAACCGAGGAGAAATCCTCTGTCTCAGGTATCGGTCGTCCCCGGGAATTTGATTTTTGTGTTCATTATCGTGATTTTTTTTTATTGATTTTGAAAAATTTCGTTATTTTTAATTCATTTTCGGGAATTTTGTGTCAATTTTCGGAAATTTTTCTACAGTTTTTAGAAATCTTGCCAAATTCTTCATAAAGTTCCAATAATCTAAACATTTTTTTATTCAGTTTTACCATTTTTATATTTCTCAATTTTACCTCCCAAACGGGGAAAAGCTTATAATTAAGGTGAAATCTCAGTCATGCAGGGAGGCTTTTCATGTAACTGTGTAAGGGTATTCCCATTCTTTTTTTGAAACCCGAGAAAACTGTAAATACAATACTGGTGTGACCAAGATCCTTGGTATGACTATCAACAAAATAAAAGGCATTGTGACCATTTTATGATTTTTACAGACTATACCGGAGTTCCTACTTCCAAAAAAATATATACATAAACAGAAACTCCTTTTCATAATACGTCTATTGTGTGTATCTCTTTTTTGGTTTCGATACTATCAGTATCAGGAACCTATGCAGTTGTCTGCACAGTGTATGTGGGTGTGGGGGAGGGTGTGGAGGCGGGGGGGGGGGTGCGTGAGAAGATTCAATGGTAGTGCAAAACTTTATAACAAACGACGGGAAACTTGTTTTTTCAACGTATTTATTAGAAGGAAAAAAAAAGTGAAAGATTAGTAAGATAATACTACAATAGCAGTCACCAGATGAAAATTACAATGAGCGAAAAAAGAAAGAGCAAAATTCGAAAAACTGGTTCTGGCTGGATTCCAACCAACGCCAGAACCGGTTCGAAAAAAAATCCGAAATCCGTCTACATTTACCTACTGGGCTATATCAAGCATAATCGACGACGACGACGAGTGCACACACAATTACAATGACGGGGTCGTCGCCTGCGTATTCGCTTATGATAGTAACAATGCTATCACGAAACGCTTAATACGACCCGGACGAAAACACAGGTACGACGTACGGACAGACATAACATCGACAACCAAATCAATGTCCACGGCCTTTGATAACCAGTTGTGGTGCACTGGCGTGTCTACCTTACCCAGGCTTGAACCCATGGCCTCGTGGTCTGTAGACAGGTATAATAACCGCTACACCACAGTAGGTAGATATCAAGCATAATATATACATGAGGTCTTACCTAATACCGGTATATACCGTAAGATAAGGGCCAGCGAATCGTGCAGCGATTGGTTAAAATTTCAACCAATCAAACAATTTGAATTGAGTTGTGTCTATATGAAGATTTCGCCTGGTGAAAAATATCATCGGAAAAATCTTAAGGGAGCCATGCCCCCCCCCCCTTTTTTTTTTTTTCCTTCTGAATCCGCTCCTCTTTTGAAAGTAGTTTTTTCACCATTTCGAGAGAGAGAGAGAGTTGAACACACAATTACAATGACGGGGTCGTCGCCTGCGTATTCGGTTATGATAGTACAAATGCTATCACGAAACGCTTAATACGACCCGGACGAGAACACAGGTACGACGTACGGACAGACATAACATCGACAACCAAGTCAATGTCCACGGCCTTTGATAACCAGTTGTGGTGCACTGGCGCCACCATTTCGTTTCTCTTATCTGCTTATAAGTCCTCTTTCATATATAAGATATTAACTTGACAATGCACTGGAATAATCCTTTAATGCGCTATCTTCAGCGTTTCAAGATGACGCAACAGTTTTTAAAATTTAAATGGGGAAATAAAAATATATTTTAAGTATAGGTTGCCATGAAGCAGAAAGTAAATCCATATTTATATTTGTGGTAGGTAATTATTTATCATGCTACAGCAACATTTTAAGAACGCTTTTTCATGTATGTAAACCATGGCTTGAACGTTCTACAGATTTTTGGTGATGCAATGTTCATAACAAAAAGATCATTCTCATGGGAATATACCAAAACTAAAAACCTTAAAAAAAATTAAAAAACCAAGCCATCCATTACAGACAACAATCATCATGTTCAGTATCCGGACTTCGTTATAAACAACATGTCAGGCAGAGGCTTCTGACTCACCATTTCCTGTTTAAAGCATTTTCATCGTGACTAAACCTATAGTTCCAATCCGGTTTTCAATTTGTCCTTCTATTTTGTTTGGAGTGTAGTTAAGGAGTAAGTTCAGGGGTCAAGCATGTCCATCTTATATGAAAAAGGACTTTAAAAGAAACGAAATGGTAAAGAAAACATTCAAAAATATTATTCCGTTAAGGAGATATTCAAGTTTAAAGTTTGGTATAATTTCTGTAGAAACGACTAAAATCAGACTATTTGTGACGTCACAGCCTCAGATTCCTTAAAATCTTTATGTATTTTAAAGAAAGTGCATTTAATTTTTTCACTTTTTCAGTTATTTTTCTTCAAACTTTCTTCAGGTGGTATATCAAAAATACCCTTCCTACAGTCCAGTAGCATGCCTATTAATGGGAACCTAAATGTTCCTATTAATGGGAACATTTTGCTACATGGAAGCCGCCATTTTGTGATATTTCCCATGATTCTTCGCTATCCTAACGTGAAACCTTATGCAACATTACATTTATCAAATTTGAAATACGTCTGGGAAAAAATATCTTTACTAGGGGAAAATTAAAATTTGTGAAAATACCATCGTTACTGTCATGGCTACAACTTTCGAAATATTATATAAAATAGACAATAGAGCTAGGCTTTTCGGCGCAAAACGGCCATTTTGAAAATTCAATGTTTTTTAACACAATGATTTTTAATATTTCAAGTACATAAATCTGAAAGTATGACATTTTATCGCAACATCTGAACCGCGCATGACTTCAATATTCTCGTGTGTTAGAAATGTTCCTATTAATAAGCATGCTGCCGGACTGTCCTAGATTCAGTTTTACTACTTTTTTGACACATCCCATAGTTTATAAGCCACAAAATCGCAGGACAAAACATGATAGAATACATTAAACTTTAAGGAATCTGAGGATATGACATCAGAAGTAGTCTGATTTCAGTCGTTTCTATACATATGATACCAAACTTTAAGCGTAATATCTCCTTAACAAAATAAGATTTTTGAATGCTTTCTTACTAAATTGTTTCTTTGGAAGTCCTCTTTCACATAAGATAGACTTGTATGACCCTGAACTAATCCTTTAGTGTCAGTGCACAAAGACACAGTCTTTTCACAGCTTTGTTTTATTGTTCCTTATCAATGACATGGTGGGTCATGTTTCTTGAGGGCAAGGGCAATTAAAAAATGCTTATAAATGAAAATGATGTTGGGGACATCTAAATTGCATGTACCGTCTTAATGGCACCCTTTACTGGTTTAGGAGATTGCTTAAAATCTTGTTTCAAATCTATGGACGAAGCCCTGTAGGTAGGGTCCAGAGGCGAAGCCCCAAAAGTCCTGTGTTTGACGTAAATTTGATTGCAAAATATTGTGAGATTTCAACATCACCTGAGATTTCACTATCACAAAGAGTGATATTGAGTCTGCCACTTAATATAAATGCATTTGGTTAACGGAGGAAGCAAACCAAGTCCAGGAGCGCTTCACTCACGATTGTCGTGTAAATCAAATTTAGGCTGCGGAACCGGAGGGAAGATGGGCGATGGGTAATTGTTTTTCGAAGTTAAAAAGCGCCCCCTTTCCGACATGATTGTCAAGAGATGAAAGTGCTCATTTGAATACTGAAATAATCCATCTTTCTGCTTCATATCCGAGTCTTTTTTTAAATTTTTATCAAAATTCATGACAAACTGACAAAAGTATCGCATCGCCCTGAAAAGGACAAATTGTAATTGTTTTCACCGCATACACTTTATCTATAGTTTGCAATCTTGTTTGCTACCGTGAAACCTTCTATTTTCCTCCTGTCATGCCTGTTTATGACTTTTAATCTAGCCCGAATTCATTAATCTGGACCTACGGTGGCTCTTATGACGGAGAGTTATTGTCATAGGTTGATTTGCCTCCCTCCAACTTTGTTAAAAAAAAGAGCCCTTTTATACTGAGAAACTTGAAGTTCATAGTTAAAAATATATCTTACAGTTGTATTAATAATAATAATAATAATAATAATTAGTACTTGTCATGCGCCAGTATCCATCAAAGTGATGCTCATGGTGCAGCGACACAACAATTAATGAAAAACAATGTGAACAAAAAAGAAATAATAGTTAAGGATACTGCAAAATACATACATACAAGAACAAATATAAGCTTAAATTTGAACAGAATCAGAACACATGAGGAATGTCTTTAATGCTGATTTAAAAGAATTGAGGGAATGACTAAGTTTGATGTTGTCAGGAAGTCTGTTCCGTAAAAAAAACATTATTAGTGAAGAAAGTATATAATACAAACGCAACAGTGCCCTAAATGAATTATAAATCAGGTTCGTCTCTTTGTTGACAGGCTAATGACTGCCTTCTCTTTCTCTACAGAGAAATTAAACACTTCCAAGATCTCATCACTCTCCAACACGATGTACATAGACTTGATAGTTTGGGCAAAAAAGAGGGGCATGTCGCTTAATGCAAAAATGTTACATCTTAAGCATCAAGTCCGAATCTAATTTTTTTTACAGAATGACCGACAAGATCCTCAAAAATGTGCTAAACATCCTATATTATGGAATTCTATTATTTCGGACCTCAAATGGCAATCACATATCACCAACATTTAAAAAAGATCAAACTCAAGGCTTCTTTCGCAAAAATCTTGAGTTCAGAAATCAAAATTCCTATATACCTAGTCAGCGGACCAATTAACAAGAGAGTATTTGATAAGGCATGGACTTCATCTAGAAACAATTTAATTTTTCACAATTACTGTGCTTGATTTTTTACATTGAATTCGAGGACATAGTAGTACATTTTAGTTTCAGAATATTTAAATCAAATCGTGGACATCTGTTATTTTGCAATGTAACCGTCGACATTTTACACTCTCCAACCAACCATCACCAAAAGTGTGTACATAGAATAGCAAAAACTAAACATTTTTGTGTGTAGTAAATCTGATTCAAAGCGCGGGTAATCGTGAACTAATGCTCAGAACGGTACAAAAATTGTATGAGCCATGACAACGCAATAAATATTCATATTTCAATGAAAAAGGAACCGTGGACGTCTACGGTTGTCGATGTGTCCTCGATTGAAAGGTGTGCATCAAAACTTAAGTCTACGGTTTCCACCAAATACAAGTGCACTGACACACACACACACACCGCCATGTATGCATATCCATGTATAAACAGACAGGGAAGTTGTGTTTCAAAACTGAAAGTGACGTAAAGCTTTGCATCCCCCAATTTTACAGAGACCAACGACTATCAAACTGAGACGAGTCTCCTTGCGGTTACGGTTTGTGAAATATTATGACAACGGAATTAATTAATTTTTCTGGAAATTTCTTTAATTTTCGGGAAATTGTCTTCATCATCGGAATTTTTTTTTTTCGATTTTCGGGAAGTTTCTTTAATTTTTGGGAAATTTGTTTCCGTCTTCTCCGGGATATTTTGACCAAATTTGTTTAATAATTTTACCTTATCTCTTTATTCTTCGGGAAATTTCCTTCATTTTTAGAAAATTATCTTTTCCTGGAAAGTTGCTTGAATTTTCAGGAAAATTGTTTTTTTTTTTTAGAAAGTTTTTCTTCAATTTTGCTAACATTTTTTCAATGATTTTACTTATTCACTTTTTATTTGTGGGAAATTTCCTTCATTTTGGGAAATTGTCTTCATATTTGGGCAATTTTCCTCGATTTTCGGGAAATTTCTTCAATATTTGGGAAATTTCATTTTTTTTCGTGCAGTCGGGATTTTTCTTTTCTCAATTTTCGGTAAAGTATCTTGAATTTTCGAGACGTTTTTCCTTCAAAATTTTGTATGCTTCCTACGGCTGCTTTCCCTTCCCACTCCACCAGTTGCCCCATTTATGTTTCATTGATGATGACAAAACTGCATATAAAACACGTTTTCAAAAATCATCTGCGGTTTCGCTGTCAGTCCCATGTACGGGAGGAATGTGTCCCTGTCTGAAAATGAAGTGCTCCTTTTACTTTGTTGTGTTGCACTCACTTATTTATCAACATATTGGGATGGGGGACATATGTATATTCCCCAAGGCTAAGTGGTCGTGCCCCTAGTGACGTGTTAGCCGGGGTCGGGGGAACTTTCCCAACAATGAAACTGCGCCAAATGCCATTTGGCGGCTAACAGGGTCGCAAAATTTGTCCTTATAATATTGTCATATTGGTATTCGCAGTTCGTCTTCTCCGCAGCATTGAATTGTCCACATTTTTGCTCCGTCTCGAATATAACTGAAAACACGACTGAACAATATAATTGAATTTCAACATTTTATTCTTCTTCACTTTCTTTAACTAAATCTGATCGTCAAGATACATCACTTGTTGATATATAGCAAAGTACATACTAAATTTTCGCTAAACTGGATATATCGCACAGTAAACAACGCCAACAATCTAAGTCCTGATTCAAATTACAAAATATATTTGCGACTTTTCCACTTTTTAAAGAACAAATATCTTCTTAATCTCAAAACTTAAGTCACTAATTTTAACGTCCTGCTCTTATCACCTTCTTAAGAAAACTCCTTCAGGTGTGCGTGATACACTCCGGCTCCTCGTTTTTGCAAATCTCTAGCTCTGCAAGCCCGTTGTTCGGGATTGGGCTCAGCCAATCAGAATAAGACACACCCAGCTAATCAACATAAGGTTGCTCAACTTTAAACCAATCAGAGATCTAGTTTGAAACAGATCAACAGGTGGGATGTTTTTTCGCAACACTGAAATTGCGATGTTAAAAGGCCAATAAGCTTTGCTATATACGACAATATGTTTTTTATACTTTTTATTCTCAACTTCTGCAATGAGTCTGTTTGTATCCATTTTCCCTCTTTGTTCCTTTCAAAGCATACATCAAAACACGGAAATCATCCCTGGACGATGGACCCCGACTAAGACACGTAGTCAATGGGATCCTACATTTGAACATTAGTTCCAAAATGTATATTCCTTTCAACTAACTCAAGTGTGGAATTGAGACGATTGTAAACAAGTTTCTGATACCAAAATCACGCCAAAAAATGCTAAGCTTCCGCGCCTATACCATGGACTTCGATCCTGAATTTAACACATATTAAGCAATTATCTGCTATCAAAATCACGAGAAAGGTAAAGCTTCCGGTCTCTTTGCCGTCTGTGTCCCAGACAGGACTTCGCTCCTAGATTTTACACAATTTTAAGCAATGTTTTGCTACGAAAAGCAACATGCTAAAGAGAAATATGCTGAAGTTCCTTTTGGCAGGCAATCAAGATCCTGGACTAAAAACAGAACGCAGCAAGTACTTAAAAACCATTGTACGACACATGCATGTGTTCACTTTTGGAGGACCACACCAACCTTTATGTATTAACTTGTCTTATATAATTCTCCTTATGAACCACAAATAAAGAAGGAGCGGATGCCAGGCCCATTAGAGCCAGACATAATTATCGCACTCACACAAGTTTTACCTCCTCCCTCACCACAACTTGAAATGAAGTGATAATTTCAAAGAAAACAGGCAAAGAAAAGAGGTTGAACACAAAACGGGTCTTTTTTTTTTTCCATTTCATATTAATTATCCTTTATCATACAACTAATTGAGCAAGAGCATATGATAAACAGTAAATATGAGTAATCATAGTAGCTGTCTTTGTGAAACTATGTCAAAATTGAGGAACAACGTACAGTACTTTTTATGCACCCAATTACCAAGAATAAATAAACATTTAATTTTAATAGATGACTGAGCATGGAGTTAAAAAATAACTTCATGGACTGGGGTCTATAATATCTATCAAGCAATCGCAAAAAAAGTCTGAATGATTTCCCAATCCCCTTAAATAAAGTTTACACATGGATATCTAACTAACTTTGCGCCATTATAATGTTTATAAACTCCCCCCCCCCCCTCCCCCTTCACAATACTAGTCACTTTTCTGCTCTCAAAATTGCGAGAAATGCAGGGCAGGTTTCCATGAAATTTTAAACAATTTTCTATTATCAAAATTACAAAAAACGCAAAGATTAGAACCTGAAATTGACACAGTATTAGGCTATTTTCGGTAATCAAAGCTTCCGGAGCTTGCTTCCTGGAACCCTACCAGAGTTTCGCCCATAGATTTGAAACACTGATTTGAAGCAATTTCCTAAACAGTGCCATCAAAACGGTGCATGCAATTTTGATGTCCCCGAGGTTTTAATCTTATGAGCATTTTGTTTTTGATGGGGCGCACCCCTAGTGAAACATAACCCACCACGCCACTGGTCCCCCTTCTACTTTTCAAAATATACTCCTCTGAGGAAAAGCAATACGAAGGGAAATTGGCACGCCAGGGTGCAACAAGAGGGTAAACGAGCCCATGGGATCCAAGTTAGTCCAGATTTTAATGCTGTGATAACACTGCATATGTGAAGTCTGTGATATGTTTTAATGACGTCCCGACGGTTCCGAACGACCAAGGGCAACAAACACAGGTGTTTCTAGTGTTACCTGTGGGCAACAAACGCCAGTTTTCCCCGCATATTCGCAAAACTTATAAAGAAATTGCTTTCTGAAAGAGCCCCGCCTATCGTATCCTTTTTCACAAACGAACTTAACATGGGTAAGGCGATGAGCGATATCACTTGAGAAAGTGGCGGTTTATTTACCTTTTAATCCCTTTTTGTCCCTTTTGCGCATATCCTACAATGTAACCGGCTACATTTTTGTTAATATGTTATCAAATGCTTGATAAATTTTTAATTTTCTCGAAATATTCAAACGAAATAATAGCTACCGTTTACTTCACGTGTTAATTAGGTAGCCTAACATTTAATTCATAACACTCGTGTGGTTAGGCCCCAAAGACAGAAGTTCGTGCACTCCAGTATTTCACTTGGACAAAAGACAGCACCAAACTCATAATTTTACCTGCTAATTGTGGAAATTTTAATTAAGACTGACCATATTTTCAATGAATTAGCACTTTAAAGTAACAATTTTCTTTTAAATCTTTTTACGCTTTACTGGTACAGTTTCCGAAAGTTAGGCTACATGCTTTCGATCTTGGTTCTTACGAACCTTTACAACACCAAAGATAAAGCTAAAATTTAGGGGAAATATATTTAGCCTATATGAAAAAAAACAAAAACAAATGTACCCTATCAATTATTCTTATCATATTAAAGAACAAACAAAAGGAAAACTTGAAAACTATTTTTACTTTAGCCTTAAGCCTAATTATGGAATCATTTACCAGTTTTGCCATAATTTCTTTTACTTTAATTCGTTTTTATTATGCTGACATTGTGTGAATGCTGTTGTTTACTGATCTGCGGCCTCATGAAGGTTATGGTCTTTTCCTAGGGACCCTATTAGAGAGGAAAGACAAACTTGTTTGGATTTACGCCTTAATTTTACACAACTTCTCTGATAATTTTCTTCACTAAAATATTAAAATCTTTTATCACTAGGCCTAGGTTCACAACAAAATTATTGTTTATCCACAGAATAATCCCATTTGAAACTTACTTTGAAATGGTAGAATTCATCTATTTTCTGTGAGTCCTTCTGTTTGCGTTGCAAACAACTATTCGGCCATTACTTTGAGAGCAGAACTAAAGTTTGTTGATAATTCATGAGGTCAAAGTTTATTCAAAATGTTTACTTGTCAGTTGAATCTATTCAAATGTGCATGAATTGTTAGCCAATCATCTGTTCGACAACTATAGAAGTAATATGACGTTGATATAAACAATTAGGAGTGACTGAAACCCTTAAAGGTCCGACTGGGGAAAACTTTTTCGCCAAAACAAGCTTAAAAGGTCTTCTTAATTTGTCTTTTTGAGCACTAAAACAACTGCAAAGAACTACATATAAGAATTAAAGCAAGAAAGGTACATAATATGACTGAACCCAGAACTAACACCAAAGCTGGTTCTAGGGCTTTTTCAGCTGCAGCACCCCATGTTTGGAACTCTTTGCCTTCACACATTCACCATGCCAGTTCACTTGGACAGTTCAAAACACGTCTCAAGACTTTTTTTTTAATCATGTATTACTTACTGAACTTTGGGGCAGCATTCTGGGCGCTTTGTATCCTATAGAAAAGGCGCCTACTACAAATGAACATGGATGGATGGATGGATAGCAAGTTTGGAGCAAATTTCACCTCATTGACCATGGACTTAAGTTTTGGTAGCCTAACACACGTACTTATGTATGGAAACTAATAATCCACTGTACATACCACCAGAATGTCAAACAGGTATTGTGGGATATGACTAATAACTATGTTAGGCCCTAGGCCTATTACGTTACTGTCAGTCAGGCTGCATAGTTTTCAAAGTGCGTGGAAGATAATATTTTGTACCCAAAAATGGGCGCCATTGTCTTGAAAATGTTCACCAGTAATTATAGGTGTATGAGCATGTTCCTCATGTTGGACGAAAAGGGGGGGGGGAGGGCACAAAGTTATACTACTACTAGTTCAATGGTAAAAAATTGACTTAATTGAGGGGCATCTTGTAGGTCACTGCAACATTGAGGGCATTTCTCCCCCCCCCCCCCTTCCCTTCTTCCTCCTCGGTTCCTACGCCTATTCCAATTTGAGTAATCCAAATAACGATTTCTGGTAAATTTAGGCACTTCCAGGGTCATCTTTGAAGTGAACTCCTTGTCTTTGTAACATGTGTTTTCAAATTTTCATCCCAAATTTGATATTTGTTGAAATTGCAACCACTTAAAGGCCAATGGTTGTAATTTTAATTTCCAAGTGTGACCTTTTTGAATCAAGCAATGTTCCTAGGATATGTAGTTCTAGATTAGAAAACTCAAATGCTACTTGAAACTCATTTTAGTGAGTCTTTAAATTTTCCAGTTATTTTGAAGTGCATAAAAGATTATTGAAACTTCGTTACTGTTTGTGACAAAGTGTTATACTACTACTAGTTCAATGGTAAAAAATTGACTTAATTGAGGGGGCATCTTGTAGGTCACTGCAACATTGAGGGCATTTCTTCCCCCTTCCCTTCTTCCTCCTCGGTTCCTACGCCTATTCCAATTTGAGTAATCCAAATAATGATTTCTGGTAAATTTAGGCACTTCCAGGGTCATCTTTGAAGTGAACTCTATAGTTCGGTCTGCTCTGAAATACTTAGTAAATAACAAACACCTTGTCTTTGTAACATGTATTTTCAAATTTTCATCCCAAATTTGATATTTGTTGAAATTGCAACCACTTAAATGCCAATGGTTGTAATTTTAATTTCCAAGTGTGACCTTTTTGAATCAAGCAATGTTCCTAGGATATGTAGTTCTAGATTAGAAAACTCAAATGCTACTTGAAACTCATTTTAGTGAGTCTTTAAATTTTCCAGTTATTTTGAAGTGCATAAAAGATTTTTGAAACTTCGTTACTGTTTGTGACAAAGTGTTATTTTTAAATTGAGACAGCAGAATGGTAAATAGTTATAGCTCTAGGCCTACTCAGATGAAAATGAAATCAGCACTTCTCATGCCAAATTATTCTCCGTCTTGTCATTTCAGGTAGCGGAAAACCCAGAGGTCTGCGTAATGCTCGTAAAGTTGCGAAACCATCGCCGTGACCAGAGATGGCATGACAAGGATTACAAGAAAGCCCATTTGGGAACAGCATTGAAAGCCAATCCGTTCTCTGGAGCTTCTCATGCAAAAGGCATTGTTCTTGAGAAAGTGTAAGATATTTGTCTCTTATTTGTAGACCTGTCTTTATTTAACAGGCTGATTTAAAGTAGGACTGTTGCCATTCATTAACCCTGTACACAGAAAAGAAAACGACCATTGTTTTAATTCATTTGACATGTAAACAGTTAAAGACCCCATAGAATCTCGCTTATGTTGAACAGGAAATCTTTGGGACCCTTTATCCTTGCTTTTGAAGTGAAAATTAAATGAAAATGGATGTGTATGAACAAATAATTCATGCTATGAATGTTTTAAAAATAATATTATTATAAATATATATTTTTTTCAAACTTTGTTATGACATATCAATAGTTAAACAGTCAGTGTATTTACATAATATTAAAGAAAATGATATATTGAGGTAGAAACAGTGATGAATTATTTACAATATGTAAATTATATCAAGATTATATCAAGATGGCCACTGCCTTTGATAACCAGTTGTGAACTCACTGGTTGCAGACCCACCGGGATTTGTTTAGCACTTTCATAGTTGTTACTTTTACTAAAACAATCACTTATCACTTGTAGTCTTAGATAAGAAATATTAATTATAGCAACCTTATAAATCTACTGACTCAACTCAACATCATACTAGAAAAATTAAGTGAAACTTTTGGTTGGCTTTTACCATGAAATTTACTAAATCTTTGGTTATTTACTGAAAAGTTTGATGTGAAATAGCCATGTCTATCCTCAGGTATAGACAACAATTCTTGAAAGGATAGTGTTAATATGACCCGAGACTCGTTCACATAGAAGTTAGGAGTTGCAGAGTCAAATTTTCTACTCAAAAGGAACTGGGTTTTATTATTGGCTCCAAGTCCTGCGTTGTGTCCTTCAGCAAGACACTCACTTCAGAAGTGCTGTTAGTGATTAATTACTATTACTAGTCGCTCACAACTCTTTAAAATATTTAATAAATCTTCAAAGCGATTGATTACAAACATACTATATGGGTGGCCTAGTGTACGAGCTAGAGCCATGAGCAGCTCTAAATTTAGCTAATTGGTGGGGTTCTTCAAAAACTAACAAATTATTCTGTAGCAGCAGCTGTCAGTCAGATCAGGAAGTGACACTTCAGTAGTGCTAAGTAAGGCCAAAAATCAGCAACATTTTTGCTAATATTTTATTTCTACACCTGTTTGAAGGTCATCTAATCCAAGGATCTTTATTTTTAACTATGTTTTATCAGCCTAACAGGTAATTTTATGACATGATATTTGCATTTTGGTGATATTCTTGGCCTTTTGTTTTCAAAAATGCATGGTCTCTTTGTGTAAGAGCTTTACCAGTTCCACAAAATTTTCATTAAACACTTCAAAGATTTTTTTTTCCCCTTCAGATTTTTGGGTGAAGATTGGTTGCGATAAATCGCTAAATGCTTCCAAACTTTGGCGTTTAACGTTTAGTGAATTAATCGCATATCAAGAGCACTATTTTTCAGTGTTTTTGACTGTAAATGAGTAGCAGTATTGCTGGGGAGTTAACCTGCAATAGACTGGTGTCTCATACATGGTAGAGCTGTGACCGTTTAGCGTGTACACGCTACACGCTCGCAAATCTTGTAAACGTTTACTAAATACTTTATTGCAATAATCGTTTTTCAGTGTCTTGCTGTTGAAAATCAATATTCATGATTCAAATCGCACACACATTCGGCTGACAAAATTCCATTCAATGACTTTTTACAAACTGCAAACCCGATCAGCATAATCCTTTTTTAATGTGCGAATCACGAATGCACAGTAATCACCAATAAATAGGGATATTAGGTACTTTGATTTCACCGAAATCTGAGCAATCTAACCTGTATAATGCACCGCGAATGTGCAGCAGTAAACAGTGAAACTAACAATAGGTCTAACGTTAGGCCATAAGGCAGTAAATCCCACGCAATCAAGGCCCGTTTTACAAGCTGTTAAATCGACCAAAAAACCTTGAAAAATACTTCAATCGTAACAATTAGTACATTTACATGTAAATATTATCTGATAAGTCAAATAAATTTGGCAAGAAAGAAAAAAATATTGCATAATAAACAAACAGAAAACGGTTTTAACAGAGCTGAAATTCTGCATGCGTTGCAAAGATGGCGGCCATTTTTTCGAGAGGACTGATATTTCAAAATTTTCTGGTTGTGGTGGCGTAGTTTTGAAATGTTTTACGGCGAGGTATATCATAGGCCTTATAATATGCAAGATTTTCACAGAAGAACTTTAAAAGCCGTAGCGAATAGGACAAAAAAGTTACGCGATGTTGAGTTTAAATGACATTAAAATGAAGTTATCTGTTCTTCTAAACTGAATTTCCATACATATTTTCCATAAAAATAATGATTTATACTGTAGAAGTAAACTTTTTATGATTTGGAAAGCAAAACTCAGCGTCTATTTGGGCAATGGAGTCAGTACTTTTGCCATACTGGTTGCGCGATTTTTTTTACTTCGCCTCGTAGTTTTGTAGCAATTTTGGTGTATTTCCGAAAATTACAGTACTAAACGCGTGTACACGATACACGCTTGCCTTTTTTGGCGTGTACACGTTTACTAAAATCCCTAAACGTTCACAGCTCTAATACATGGAGAGTTATTTACTCTCATCTGCTTGCTTCGGTGCTCCATGGATAAGCACCCACCTTTTTTGGCTTAGGAAAGGACTCCATCTGGGCCATTCTATATACTCCATAGGGCTTACCATTGTTTTGAATACTTGTACAGAATGCCCCACATGAATAGTGATAAATATTTAATATAGTGATGAATATTTATAATATATATTAAATATTATCTTATTACCCAACCCCTATTCTTTACCATTCTATTCCTTTGATCGCTCATTTATTATTTGTAATATGAATGAAGTACATAAGCTTATTTTATTTGTCTTTTTAGAGGAGTTGAAGCTAAACAGCCTAACTCTGCCATCAGGAAGTGTGTGAGAGTCCAACTGATCAAGAATGGAAAGAAGATCACTGCCTTTGTACCTAATGATGGTTGTCTGAATTTCATTGAGGTGAGTGTTGTCTTCTCATTTGAATGAGACTTAAAGTCTGACGTAATCTTTATTTCATATAATAGAATTAAAAAATTACAAATTTTCTGACCTGGGTTTCATACCTCCCCGGAACTGGAAAAAATAACTGGTGGTTATTACAGTTGGAATGTCTGAAATATGTGGGAAGAAAAATAATATTTCATTATTTGTTTTTTTCTTTTATGTATAGATAAGTAATTAACTTTTCATTTTTTCATGCTCTTGTAAAGCACTTGGAGCTTGCATTTAGAATAAGTGCTAAATAAACCTAATTTAATAATAATTAAAAAATATATGTTTCTTGAGTAAACAACAGTGTATCTAGTAAATAAGTGCTTTAAAAATGTCCACGCATGTAATTATGCAATGAAAAATTCATTAAATTGCGAAAGAGGGAAGCATAGAAAGATGTATTCACTACATCCATATTATTTCTGTTGCAATTTTTCGTGAAAATAGTTTTGACACCTTTAATCAGAACTGTTGGAAATTTTATAATTGATTCAAACTTACTCTGTACCTCCCGAAGTAATCTAACACCTTTTTTTGTAATTATCTTAAACTTTATTGGTACTACTATGAGAGCAACCATTTTGGTTTTAAAACATGCAGAAAAGGATTTCATCAACTTAGCATGATGTTGCAATGCCTTGTAATTTTTTATAATCTATTTGTAAGTTTATGAAAAATTGTTTTTTTTTTGAAAGGTCAAAGACATGTTTGTGTACACATGAAATGATCAAAACATGTTATTAAAACTTTGTGTCATGTCGTTACAGAATAAAACTTCAGTAAACTTTATAAAGATAAACATCATAATCCTTACGTTGGGGATATTATATCATCATGCACAAGATTTCAATACAAAATGGCAGCCCCCATGTGTCCACTTTAAACATGATTAACTTGAGAGTAGAATTGTATTTTGTCTTTAGATTTTGTCTTTAGATTTCATATTTGCATAATTACATGATATGTGATGTATAAATTTAAAGACAACCCAAAATCTTTTAATTTGTAAACTTTTGCTTCTATTGTCTAACCATTGGGACAGATTGTAGAGCATATATCACAGCCAAATATTGACTAGGGGTTTGTTTGTAAGATTCAAGTTCCAAAAATCGCTATCAGACTCATTCTAACAATTTACAATGCATATGTTTAAAAAGGAAAATCTTACCTTAAAAAATATGAACACTTTTTCAATGCCATTTAAATCTTATTAATATGTAATCAGTCAAGTCGCAACATTTTGATAAAATGTTCTAATTCTCATGTTTTCTCAATCTCCCCCTGTTTTCTTTCCTTCCTACCTCTGGAATGATTTAATTTCTCAGGCACAATTTGACCTTCGCTCGCTGTCGTGGTGCCGTTAAGCCCCTCCACCATTTTGTTTCTTTTTTGTCTCTTATAATATAAGATGAACATGTGAGACTATTTAATTTTTTGAGTTTCTTAGTTGAACTTTTTGACAAGTGCAAATGAAAACCTTAAATGAAGATGTGCAAAGAGTGTTAGTAGCGTAAGGTTTTGTCTTAAGCTTTTTGTTCCTTGTCCTGTTAAATTTCTTTAAAGATGCTTTTCCTAATTGAGATGTATGAAGTACTCCCAAGACTAGTGCTGTCATGACATGTCGATTATCGCGATATCTCTTTTCCACAACATTAAATATGCCTTTGCGATATATTGCGATACCAAAAACTAATGCTCAACTAAAAACATTTTTGCGCAACCAGGCTAGGCTAGTTCATATGTTACAATTCTAACGTTAAGATATTAAATCTAAAAGTCAAGCGTTGGCCACTAAAAATGTGCAAAGCACTATGAAACTTTAAAAAAAAATAAAAAAATCATGCTCCGTCATTCCACACTGGCACGCTGTTATGTAAGTTGACAAAAAGAATGAAAAATTGGCCCAGAACATGTGTCTGTGGCTCTGACTTCAATGATGCATAGTAAATAACACAGTTCTTACAAAATGCATTCCAAATTTAATGCCATACCTTCCAAAGAAACTCCTGAAAAAATGTTCCATAGAATCCCTATCCTAATTCGGGTTTAAAATTCACCTGCTTATGTACACTGTAAATAATTAAAAATTCTGCCCTCTAATTTTAGTAGAATAATTTGTTTATGAAATGAAGGCAAGATTCTGGAAGTTGCAGAAAATGCCATATTGGATCTTTGCGTAACTTTCCACACTTCAATTTGCGATTTCAGACAACACTTTTTCTTAATTTCAAGGCAATTTTATTTTAAAGAAATAAAGATGAAACTCCATTGTTCCCAATTATTATTGACCCGAGGTATTTTTGAAGCATATTGAGAGGTATTCCATACCAAGTGAAGTTCTTGTTTATTAACTTGGGCCTAGTGTTATAAGTATTAGTGGTTTAGTGTGTATGAGTGTGTTGATGCTGATATGTGAATTTGCTTGTGGCATCAAAAAGCCAATATGAAATAACACTTTTTATTTGAGGGTTTGATTGTTGAAGGACTAAAACCAATGTGTGGTATAACCTTCCAAACATGACAACTTACTCAGATAAAAGAGATTTCTGTAATTTGGTATCTAAAAAGTCAACGAAACTTGGTTTTTTTTATGCTAATTAGGTATCAAAATTTCAAAATGCTGTAAAATGGTAAATATTTAACTGAGTCTGATGGGACTGTTGCTATTGTTATTATTTTGAGTTTATTTCAAGCCATTTTAATCCATGTTTTTTGCTACTTTTCCATATACTTATAAGTTTGATCTAGGTTCAATATTGCGACAACGGCTTGGCAATACATATCCATGGCTACAAGACAAGTCATTGTTGTCACAACCCTAAGTTAGATAATTCATTTGTTGATAAATCCTAATCATTCAGCTACTGTTCTTTTGGGACTATCTTTTTGGAAATAAATAAATCTCTGATGAATTCAAATAGTTTAAATAGTGTTCCCGCTAGATCATCCCTTTGGGAAGAATAACTTTTAACACTTCTGTTTTTTTTTCATTTATATATTTCAGGAAAACGATGAAGTTTTGGTTGCTGGATTTGGTAGGAAGGGTCATGCCGTCGGGGACATTCCAGGTGTTCGATTCAAGGTCGTAAAGGTTGCAAATGTTTCACTTCTTGCTCTCTTCAAAGGAAAGAAAGAAAGACCCAGGTCATAAATATTGGATTCTTGGTTAAGATCGTAGACTGGAGATTTTATTCATGACTTGAAAGAATCAAAAGTTCTGGCATGTAATATTACAGGAAGAATTTAATACATTGTAAGGGTAGAAATGTTTGTTGTTCTTTCTTTTTCCGACTCATGTCCTCCAACGTTTTTATTTTCAGTTGTCAGGTTTACATTTATATGTAACATCCATACAGTGAAATTGATCGAGTTTTAATTGTGGATTAATATTTGATTATATTTTTTTAAATTAATTCTAATTCTATCGAGCCATTAGGCTCATAGAGCCGGTGCTTATCCCTGTTTTCAGTGGCACAAGTGGATGAGAGTACATGACTCCCCCTAGATGGGACGCCAGTCCATCGCAGATTAACTCCCCAGCAGTGCTGGTACTCATTTTCACAGCTGAGTGGATTGAAGCAAGTAAAGTGTTTTGCTCAAGGCCACAATGCAGCACTTGTGATGGGAATCGAACCTGGTACCTTTCGAATTCGAGCTTGACTCTTTAACCACTGAGCCACTGCACCTCATAGATTTAAAATATACGATAGTGATTCATCCTTTTCTTAGTTGAAAAGTGCTTTAAGCAGTTCTTAACAATGAATGTTGTTTCATGTACAAAAGATTTATTTTTGCTATTGTTATCTTAAGGTGTAGCAACTTAATTGAGTGGAAATGGAACATTTATTTACTCTGCCAAAGTTACTTGATTATTCTTAGCCAAGACCCTTAATTTGGTATGCTCCAGTACACTTTGTTGAATGAAGGGGTAAAGGTGCCTGCCAGTGACTTGTCACATTTGGGTTCTTCAAGTTCTATATTTATATTTGCCCCTTTTGATCCTCATGATTAATTTCACTGCAAAATTGATTTGTAATTTTTACCATGGTATCACATTTTTAACTTGGATGACTATTAAAAAGTATATGAGAAAAGTGGTGTAAGCAGTGACGCTGTGTCAAAGTGGACCAAAATATGGGCTATAATTATGTTCAGCTTTCTTTTGGTCAATGGATCTTGTTTTTGTCTCTGTGGGGTCAATGTTGTTATTCCCAGCTCTTAAGTAGCATTGGAAACCATGCAATACAGTTTCTCACAAATTGAAAGGGAGAGACAAGATATGATACAAACTTGTTATGCAATGATAGAAGAGTTTCATTATAACTGCAATCGAATTGTTTACAATTCACTCAACGTGGTAGTGAAGTGCTGGAAATCATATAGACAAATGACAGACACACCATGAGGAGTAAGGTTATGCATATAATATTTGAGTCTTAAAATGTGGACAGGTGAGAACAACATGACCCTAATCTGTTACCTGTCAAAATCATTTTTGTTTTGGGTCTTAATATGCAAATTTCTGATGAACAAGCATACCTGTTTATTTCCTGAAGTAATTTGTTTTTAAATCATGTATCATAATTGACCTCTCTGAGTTAGTTGAATGACAGCTTTTAAACCAATCACTGCATGAATTTACCTAGCAATATTATCTGCATGTCTAAGTGGGATAAAATCCTATGCGGTACTGGTTCAGTACAGCTAACTGGCGATGCCCTCTGAAATCAATGCAATATACTGCACAAAACAAATGACAGACAAGGTGGTGAACAAAACTTGCGCCTACAGGCTTTGTAATGTGATTCCTGTTTCATGTCAATGCATTGGTCATGCATGATTTTGAGGTTTGTATGCCCCACCTAATTACCGCGTTACTATTGTGGGCGTGGCCTGTTTCCTTGAAGAGATTTGCTTGGAGGAGATGTGTGATTCTGACAATTCTTAAACTTAGCCATTACTCTCAATCAATGTCTAGGAGGAGAAGGACTTGTCTCATTCTAAAAGACCCAAAAATGGGGAAAGACATTAAGAATTGCATTATGGAATCATTTTAAACTGTCCCTCCCATTCATACATCCGATATTTTTTTTTTACATATCAAAAAACCCAAAATGTGATTAAACATAACTCATAAACTTAAAGGTATATGGATGGTGTAGAAGCAACTTCAGCTAAATTGCTTTAAAATCTCTTAAAAAAACTTCAGCCTCAACCAGCTGCAAGTCTGGAGTAACACAAACGGTTTTAAAATCTCCAAAGACAAGACAGCCTGCATGCAATTTTGTCATTTCAACAACCTCCACCCCAACCCGAACTTTGTGCTCAATGGCAATCGCATCCCTAAAGTTGGACACACAAAGTTCCTGGGTTTAAATCTAGACCTCAAGCTTACCTACAAGCAACACATCACCAACCTGAAACTAAAATGCAACAGCTCCCTCAACATCCTCCGACTCCTCTCCAACACCACTTTGGGTGCGAACCGCTCTGCTCTCCTCAAAAATTTTAGGCTCACCATTCGTGCCAAGTTTGACTATGGCAATATTGTCTACTGTGTCGCTCACAACTCGTACCTTAACCACATCAACACCATTCAAAATGAAGCCCTCAGGATTTGTCTAGGTGCTTACAGGACCTCCCCAATCACCAGCCTTCATGTTGAAGCCAACGAACCCTTCCTTTCTACTTAGATGTAGAAAGCTTAGCCTGTCCTATGCTTTTAGGGTCCTCACCAACACCCATAACCCTGTTTACATCCTCATTAGGTACCCCAATTTCTCCACCCTCTTTGATAGGACTAAAACCCCTACCCCCTCCCTTCAGCTCAATAAATCAGACCTCTTCCATCTCGGCATTAACCCCACCACTCTGGGCACCTCCTGGCCCACTTTTTCTTCTTGGGCCACCCCTCTCCCTTCTGTCCACCTGGGCCTCTCCACTCATCACAAAACTCGAACCCACCCTAACCCCTTCATCAATCTCCACAACCAAATCAAAGACCAACTCTCAAATAACAGCTCCATCTATACTGATGGCTCCAAGGAAGGCTCCAAGGAAGGCAACAAGACAGCTGCTGCTGCCGTCATGCAAGACATCACCCTCAGTAGCAGACTTCCCGACTACTCATCCATCTTTTCAGCCGAGGCTAAGGCCATTCTCCTTGCCCTCAACTCTTCGCTCAGCCACTTTGCCATTTTCTTCGACTCAAAGGTTATTCTTACTTCTTTACTCAATCTTAAATGGGATAACCTTACATGCCACCTCCTCTTTTGGAAACTCCTTTCTCCCACCCTCTGCAGGAAAAGTATTCTTTTCTTCTGGATACCCATTACCCAGTCATGTTGGCATCCCGAGTAATGACAGGGCTGATGCAGCCGCTAAGGTTGCCCTCAACATCCTCCCTGCCCCTTTTCCCAAAACCCTCTCTGACATCAAACCGCTTATCGCTTCCCTTGTTCGTGACTGCTGGCAAACCTCATGGAACTCCAAAATTGATAACAAACTCCATGTCATCCAGCCCACAATTCCGATCAAATCCACTATCAACAACCTCTCTCGTATCGACAACGTTCATATTACCCGTCTTAGAATCCACCCACCACCTCACTCACTCCCACCTCCTTATCGGCTCCCCCAACCCCTCTGCAACAATTGCCATTGCACCTTCACAGTCCATCACGTTCTCCTTGCTTGACCCCTGTACAAACCTTCCCAGAGCTTCCCTCTCCAAAAAAATCCTCCGGATAAAATTATCTCCTTCCTTTATCGTGCCTCCCTCTACACCCATATTTAATTCTCATCTTTCACCCCCTCTCTACTTTGTTTTTGTTTCAACCATGCACCTCCCCTCTCTCTCAATCACAGCTTTCTGACCTTTTGTTCTTGTATTTCTCTCATTCTCCCCCTGTTTCCTTTCCTTCCTACCTCTAAAATGATCTGACCTCTCAGGTACAATTTGACCTTTGTTGTCGTTGTAACGTTAAGCCCTCAATCAAACAAAAAAAACTTTCTTTAAAATCGATTAAACATTGACTATTTTGTAGCATTTTCAAATATCAGGCATCAATTTGCATAGTTTATACAAATATTTTGATGTATTACAGGGTGACCTTGGTATTTTATGTTGCAAATCCTTGGCTTTTAAAATATCTATTATATTTTTTGAAGTGGTGCTGTAAATTCTAACAAACATTTTTGAGTCTTAACCATACCCCTAATCAAATTTTAGGAGGAAAAGATTTCCCACGATCTTCAGCAGGGCTGTAATTCCTGGGGAGGGAGGGGGCATGTCCCCTCCCAGTTTTCCGCAGAATTGAAAAAGAAATCAGCACATTATGGGGAAAGTTTGCCTCTTGTCCCCTACTTTTTGAATAAGAGACATGCCCCCCCTCCCACTTCTCACTTTTCGGATAAGAATTACGGCAATGATCTTCAGTTTTTAGGATTAAAGGTCCTTGCTACGATTTAGGAATTACATGAAAGGTTTGAGCCGTCTGCCCAAGTCATACATAACAAATTTTGCATGATTAAAACCTGTTCAAATTTTTATCAGCCATAACTCAAAGACTGAAAGTGCTTGTTTCAAAATTTAAAAACTGATCTGCTTAAATTTTACTACTCTTTCAACCGATATAGAAGTTACAGGGGCGGTATAGCTGGGAAATTTAGCACCCTTACCCCACCCCTAATAATTTTAGGTGAACTTGTGTTATCACTTACCCGACCTAATCAGCCCCCAATAATGTTATCACATGTCACCTGATCTCATTAGCCCCCCCCTCTCAATATTTTAAACGCTCCGCCACCGCTGATTTAATTGCATAGTTGTCTATATAATAATTTAAGGGATTAGTTCAGTAATCAAGCAAGTCAATATTCTATAAAACAGTGACTTTTAAAGGAAACAAAAATTGTAAAAAAATATTGAGGTTTAAGGTTATGTATCATTTGTGTGGAAACAACTAAAATCCGACTAGTGACTAACAGGCTCAGATTCCTCTGTTTTTTATTTGGGTATTTGGTCCTGCGATCAAATTGCATCTTAAAAACCCATGGATATGTCGAGAAAGTAGTAAAACAGATTCTAATATGGGTAATTATAATATTCCACCTGAAGAAAATTCAAGGAACGGGCGGAGCCAGGATAAAATGTCGGGGCCAAACCCAACAAAACTAGGGATGCTGTGATAAGATGTTTTTGGGTAGTTTTGTCATAATTAAGTAGAACATATTGGGTGCTGCAGAGTCTTTTAAGCGGGGAGCAGATAGAAATGTGCTCCTAAAAGGGTTTTTTTCAATTGGGAAATTATTGACACAAAATTGAAGGAAATTTTGGTAAAATTATTGGGACTTTTGGTAAAATTTGGCAACATTTATTTTTTGATGAAAATCGGAGAAAAAGTGCTGCCAAATAGAAAGAAATTTTATAAAAATTAAAGAAAATTGCACGAGAATTAAAGAAATTTTCCCAAAATTGAAAGAGATATCCCAAACATTGAAGGAAATTTTGCAAAAATGGAAGAAAACTCACCGAAAATCGAAGAAAACTTGCCCCAACCAAACTGAAGGAAATTTTCCAAAAATTAAAGTAAACTGACCGAAATATAAAAAAATTGTCCCAAAATGAAGGAAATTTCACGAGAATAAAAAAATTTTCCCTAAACACTGAAAGGATACCACAAATATTGAAGAAAAACTGTCCCAAAATGAAGGAATTGTTCAAAAAATTACACGAGAAAGAAGACTCAAAATTTCTAAAAGATTAAAAAGTGGTTTCCCAATTATTGTAAATTGAAGAAGCCCTAAAATAAAGGGAATTTCCCAAAATTACATGAGAATAAATTAAGTTTTCCAACATTGAACTATTGAAAGGATATCACAAATATTTCAGGAAATTTGAAAAAATTACTCTAAAATGAAGGATTTAAAAAAAAATTACACGAGAATGAAAGAAATTTCTCAAAATTGAAAGTGATTTTCTGAATATTGAATAAAATTTCCAGAAATCTTAAGAAAATTTAGTGTAAACTGGTAAAGCGACGCAAAATGATAAAAAAATTCCAAATGTTTAATTAAATTGACTGAAGATTTAGGAAAATTTACAAAAATTGAAGAAAATTGCCCCAAAATGAAGAAAATTTCCCAACCATTTAAAGGAAATTTACCGAAAATTGAAAAACATCACACGAGAATTAAGAGAAATTGGCCAAACTTAAAGATAATTCCCAAACATTGAAAAAAATTTATCAGGAAATAATAAAAAATTTTTGGAATTCGAAGAAAAATTGCCCCAAAATGAAAAAATAAAATTCTGAAAATTGCACGAGAATGAAGGAAATTTCCCAAAGATTGAAAAGTTGAAAGTGATTTCCCAAAAATTGAATGTAATTTCTCGAAAATTGAAGAAAATTTACATAAACCATCACAGAATTTATCATTGGAAAAATTATCTCATGGTCAAGGAATAATAAAAAAAAAAAGTATCATCAGTGGGGAAAATAGCTAACAGCACAATAGCTCTGTGACTTTTGGTATAGGTTTTGCCATGCCACAAAAAATCACCCCGTAAAAATATTTAACCGCTGACCCTTGACCCTATTCACTGAAACAACTTCTGATATTTTTCACATTTATCGTACCATGACACCGTTCTTGCTCACGTCACACTTAAACCATTCCATAACTAGAGGTGGAAATGGTGAAAAGTGGCCAATAGATCTGACTTCTGACCCCATAATTTACGAGATACAAATTCATGTACCAAGGTATCGTGGTACAACATAGGGTTGGTATACTGTAGGTCTTGTACTTTTTGAGTTTAAAATGGCATATATATATATGTGGGTGATGAGATAGTGTGAATATAGGGCAGCAATCTTCCATAGTAGACTTACTACAGCAGTCATTTCTACACATATAAGGCAAAGATTTAAGTTTGAATATCTCCTTAACAGAATAAGATTTTTAATGCTTTCATCACCATTTTTTTTTTTTTGAAGTCCACTTTCATATCGGATAAATTGTTTGACCACTAAAAATTATGCTGGGAACCACAATAAATACAAGGGTTTCTTCTTGCTCTTAAAATAGAACCACATATTGCCAGATTGCAGTTGCATTATATACTTCTGCATGCTTTAATCCCCGTGACTCGAACCGCAATGCCTTTATACAGACTGTAGCCTTGGACATGCATGTCAGGCATGACAGGGGATTTTTTCCTCTCACTCCCCAAACGAAAAATCCTGGCGACGTCACTGGACAGGGTGGCATTGGACCGGAAGGACGTCGTGTGGGACTGGGTGGTATAGTAGGTGAAAGAGCGGAATTGAATGTGAAGGGATGTCATCTGGATTTCAGGTGTAATGGGATAGGATGGCATGTGCGGCAGGGGCCCCCCCTCGACCCACCTATCCCCACCCACACACACACACACCCACACACTTTTTCGAGGAAATTGTTAAAAATTCGGATAATCTTCTGTTGTTATATCTGTTTTGCTTTTAAAAAACCAATTTGCCCTCAGAAGTGGGTTAATTTTAAACACTTCGTCTTTGGAGGGGTCTAGGACATTCTCGGGCCCCTCACTTTTTTTAATGCTGGCTATGCCACTGGCGGCAGGGTGGGATATCATTTGATATAGGGATCGAGGGTTAGCATGTGGTGGGATGTCATCTTGATTGCAGGTGTGATGGCTTATTTGCACATGGGTTATGTGGTGGAAAGACATTTGGATTTCATGTATGATTTCCTGTAGGGTATGATGGCATGTGGAACAGAGGGTGACATGTGGAACAGAGGGTGGCAATGTGCGACAGAGGGTGAAAGGTGTGCTATTAGCGGAAAGGGAATTTGTTTGTATTGTTTGCAATATCGGGTCTCTTACATCCTTTCCCTTATAGGTTGTGCACCAATCGTTAAAATTACTTTCATGATTGAACATTTGTTTTACATATTTCTTTCCACACAAGTCACTAAAATGAGTAGCTACCCTCTAAACGGATGCCTGATTCTCCAACTCCACTCTTCTCTTGTTTACATTCACCCTTAATTTAAATTAATTTGCCTTATGTCCATGGGTAATTAATCCAAATCCATCTTGAGACGTCATTCTAAGATACAAAAAACGTAGACAAAATCTTCACTACACCTTGCTTGTAGGAAATTTGCTTGTATGAAATGGCATTATTTACATCGATCATTAAGTCAAAACATGGACTTAATTCCTCACATACCAATACCCTTTCATCAAAATTGTATTAAATTAAGATCTAGCAATGGAAGATGGAATCCTTAAGCGAAAGCTAATTCCATCCGAGCCACTAGGCTCATAGGACCGATGCTTATTCCCGGTTTTTGAGATGAGAGTACACTCTCATGGAATCCTTAAGAATAGGTAATTCAATGTGACTATCGGTCTTACTGAAGAAAGGGCCATTTTATTCGCCAGATCCTCGGCTTTCATGTTCCCTCTCAGCGGCAGCGGAACGAACAATATTGAGTGCGCTAAAATTGGCCAATGAATATTGCTGAAGCCGAAAGCGCTCGGAAGTTAGGGGCGTAAGAAGGGTCAGGTCTCAAGGGCAAACCCCCACCCCCAAAAAAATAAAATAAAAAATAAGCAAAATAATAATAATCCCGGTGGCAAGTGGAAAAATTGCATTGGTTACTTAAGTTTCCATTAAAAATTGCTGCTCATCGAGAAATTCCTTCAGGTTTTGGATAGCCTAATTTCCTTATTTTCAGATATTTTCTTTCATTTTCGGAATTTTTTTCTTTAATTTTGACCATTTTTCTGGGATTTTTGCCAATTTTCAGAAAAATTTAATTTTACCACCTTTACAATTTTAATAATATCCCAATTTGACCTCTCAACCGGGAAGGTGAAATCCTTTCAGGGGCTCTTCCCACCCCAGAGGCCCTTGCCACCCCTTTACCACCCCACCTCCGCTTTCTACGACTCTGCGATTTTAGGTTTTGTTTGGTTAAAATTTTGCCTAAAAACGTAATCGACTTACTTCAACCAGATTCCAAATGTGCATTGAGTGGTGATACTTAAAAAATAGATTGTTTTAGACATTTTAGAACAAACAGTTTTTGGGGAATATTCATAATTTAATCTCACTCACTTTTGCCCTTTAAGCCTCATACCCACTGCTAGCTGCACAAAATCACTTTGTAATCCATAAGGATAATTCAGTAAGTCTTCTGTTTTTATCTTATTTTAGATTTTAAAAGGGGTCATGGCATCATTCTCATTATGCAACCAATTGTTTATAAATGTCACTTGGACTCGACATCTACCACCAGTCTACGTGCATTAACATATAAACTTAATACTTAAAATACTTGATTAAAGGCGTCACCTAAAAATGAACTTTTTTTTATAGTTTTATATATCCTTACATTTACACCTATAATTTCAAATCACGTTTTTTTTTTAGAGTTCCCAAATGAACGTCACGAATTTCCCATTTTTGTAATATGCACAAGTGTACGAACCGGTGGCGCTGGGGGATGTGCCCCACCATGCCTCTTTTGAAAATGAAAAGTGCCCCTCAAGTACTTTCCCAATAGTAGGAAACTGACGACTACTGTCAGTCCCATGTATGGGAGGAATGAGTCCCCATTGGAAAAGTGTCCCTTTCCAATGAAGTGCCCCTTTTACTTTATTTTGTTGTTTTGGGCTCACTTATTCTATCTACAGATTGGGATGGGAGACATACGACTTGAAAATTGCCCCTAAGAGTTCGTGCTCCCCCTCCCCCAATTTTCAAAAGCTTCTTACAGCCCTGGTGATATGATTCAATTATTGCTTATCCTTTATTGGTGGCAAAGATACTTGCAATGTGTCAATAGAGAATGTTGCAAACTCTTTGAGTATTTTGTAATACAAAGGTTACCGAAAGTGATGTTCGGGAAAATTTTGTCACACATGTAGACCTTCACAGTTTCGGAATGATGCATGTCATGGATTCTAGGAATAAGAAACAGATTTTATCATTGATGATAGAAATACATGTTTGTCTCAACTAATATGGGATGACCCCACATTGTTATTGATTAGATGCATTAATCGGTGTCAGGAGTGGACTGGGAGACGGAAATAATTTGGATCAGATTTCTCAACGGCACACAACTGCACAATTTACTGGAGAGAGAGAGAGCCTAAAGGGCGGCTCCAAGCGATTTTCAAGGTCCTGATCATATTAGACCCGATTTTAAAGACATTTGAAAAGTTTTAATCTGCTGCAGATTGCACGGGCACCATTTCATTGGTTTTAGAGCGAATTGTGCAGTTAATGTGATATAATCTGGGCGCCTGCGGCGCCACCGGCGCACAAGTATAGCAGCGCTTTGGACCGCGTCCGCTGGACCTATAGACAGATAGGCCAGCCCGCCTCTGTTCAGTATAAAGAATGAATCGCGAATGGCATATACATAGACATAAAATTTATGACCTCTTGACTGCAACTTTATTATGTTTAATAAAATTATTTTCCCTTCATATCTTTCTTCGGGAAATCTTAATTTTCGGGATGTTTTCTTCAAGATTTTGAAATTTCCTTCATTTTTGTAAAATTGTAAAATTGTATTCCTTTTTGGAAATTTGGCAAAATTTACTAAAATTTCCAATAATTTTACAACACCCCTCTCCCCTTTAAAATTTTTTTGGACTAAAGGGATTCATACATTTTTGTAGGTTTGAATTGTCCCTCAATTTCAAATATCATACGTCGGTGCACAACAATTTTACCACAACAATGTACGCTCAAACTCTTTTCAATTTATGTCTAAAGACTAACATTTTCAAACGTTTTCGCAATTGATTTGATATTAGGAAGAAATAATCATTCATGCCGATTATACCATACCAGATCAGCCAGGGCGTAGCCGGGAAGCGGGAGGGCTGGGCCGTGCCCCCCAATAATTTTCCAGGCGCCAAGTACCATTTCGCCCCTTCGCCCCCTCCCTCCCCCCTTCAATATTGAAAGTCTAACGAATTGATTTTGAAGTCAGATTCCATGGCTTCTTTTCATCTGGAAATCCTTAATTTTCGGAAAATCTCCTTCAATTTTTGTAAACTTTCCTTCATTATCTAATTATCGTGAAATTTTCTTCAATTTTCGTGCAATTTCTTTCATTTTTGGGAAATTTGTTTTTTTGAGAAAAGTTTTTATTAAATGGAAATTTCCTTCAAATTTCGTAAAATATCTTATTAAAATTTCTTAAAGTCAGTGTAATTTTGTTTAATTTCTGAAATTTTTCCTATATTTTCTTGAATTTTTGCTTTTTTGTAAAATTTCTATCAATTTCCGTGCAATTTCCTTAATTTTCGTAAATTTTTCCTGACGTTTTGAGAAGATGTTTTTCATTTTCGTGAGATTTTCTTCAATTTTTGTAAAATTTCTAACATATTCGTGAAATTTGATTCAATTTTTATTAAATTTCATTATTTTCTTCAATTTTTGAGAAATTTACGTGATAAGAGACTCATACAATTTGTGTACTGAAATTTGTTGAGACAAATGATAAAATCCCCCCCACCACCCAATGTCAAATACTTTCTACACAGATGCCAGATCTTATAGTTCTACACATTATCGCCAAAATTTGATTAATAAGAAAATCCTTTGATTTGTTGCCTGTGATAAGTGGAAATTAGATTTGAAAAACGTATCTATCAATAAAGAAAAAAAAAAGAGAAAAGTATCATTGCTCCTTGCAAAATTACCACCGATTCACACCAACTATAACTAGAATGTTAGCACTCAGTGTAGGGTGTATCCGCCCCTTTGCAATTACAGCATGCCTAATACTTTTGTAGACTTCATTCGATCCCCATATACCCAATACAACCTACCTCAGAAATTTATATGCCCATCAAGTTTTATCCTCAAAGCATCTCTTTCTCACCTTTGATCTGTATTGATCATTCACTTTGTGACAGTCTGAACACTTTTGGATTCTGGCTAATTTCTTCCAAGGCCATTGCATTATTTTCAGTTTTATTCAGCCAAGAATCACATTCCATCATTTTCCAATCATGGCAGAACCAATTGTTTTGATTATCTTTTTTTTTCTTCTTCTTTGAGTCCAGAAAAACGATTATTTGGATTTCCTTTCAGGGCATAAATTTATTGTTCAGCACATTCTATTGGAAAGTTTCAACTAAGTCTCGACAGACGTCACCCTAAACATCCCGACGCCTTTATGTCTGCCCTTTCCCTGTTCCCATATGTTACAAATTTTAATCACCTCTTCCTTAAGCAATAATAAAACCACATGCACTTGTGGACACCAAATTTGATCAAAATCCAACTATCAGTTCTTGAGATATATTGACGACAGACAATTCACTTTAAAACCTTTCCACTCTTCCATTTTTGCTCTTCTTTTGATCCAGTATCATCTTCTTCTTCTTCAAAAAAAACTCTAATCAAAATCCAATCATCAGTTCTTGATGACAGACAAACAATTAAATGCAGGCGAAACATAACCTCCATTTCCCACCAACCCCATCACCCACTCTAGAGACTATATATAATCAAATTAAATGTCACAAATCCGAGGGATTATCTGCCCTTGCATAGGAAAGAAGTACCCTTCATTCAACGGGAGAAGGGGAAGGGAAGGGGAAGGAAAAGGGGAAGGGTGGGCGGGAGAAAAGGTGCATTTTCCTTTTTTTAAAGTGTTGTTCTATCATTGAATGTGTCATGGAAATGGTATAGTTTGGATACACCAAACACATTTTAAAAAGTGAAGAAAATGTGCTGGAATTGACAATAATTTCCGAAAATTAATTCATTTCCCAGTAAAGTCCCGAAAGGGGAAGAAAATTGCTCGAAAATGAAGGAAATATTTTGGTTTCACATAGGTGTAGGAACCGGGAGGAGGAGGGGGGAGGGGGTACTGACATGACGGAGAGCACGTGCCCCACCACTTTTTCAAAACCGAAAACCAAATTTTTGAAAATGAAAAGTGCCCCTTAATTTCTGCCTTAATTGTAGGAAACTGTCTTTTTTTCAGTCCCGTGTATGGCTGTATGAAAGGAATGTGTCCCCATTTAAAAAGTGCCCCTTTCTAAATATGAAGTGCCCCTTTTACTTGCTTTGTCGCGTTGGGTTCATTCAGACAGATTAGGCTGGTGGACATATGACTTGAAAGTGCCCCCTAATAGGTCGTGCCCCACTTAACGAAAGCTTTCCACACCCCTGGTCAAAATTCTTCGAACTTGAATTAGCCGTACAGATCATCTGTAAAGAATGTTCTTTTAGTATATGCTCGTTTTATTATGCGAAATACAACTGATTGCTAAATTTTGTTGTTGCCCGTGTATATAATTTTTTATCAATTTAAAGAATATCTTGTTCGTTTGGGTGCAATTTTCTTCGATTTTCAGGAACTTTTGTCAATTTTTGTGCATTTTTGGTCAATTTTTGGGGCATTTTTGGACACTTTCTTCTTCTTTTCGGTGAATTGTTTGACAATTTAAAGGGAATTTCCTTTATTTCTGGCAATTTTCTTCAACCATGAGGATTTTTTTGTGTCAATTTTGAAATAATGCTACAAAACGTTTCTTAAATTTTATCTTTATTTTATCTTAATAATTTCCCAATTTGACCAGTGTACCTCCCCAACCTGAGAAAAGCAGCCCCCCCCCTCCCCCCAGCCCCTCACTTATTCACGGTCCCTGCTCCCGCATAATACGGTAGTAATGCCATGATTGAATATACCAGAGACCTGTTATTTAAAAAGTGTGTACTATCTCTGATTATCATTGCTCAGCAGCTCAGGAGGTACGATTATACCAGGAGGCGAAAGAGGTCACGTCAGGGAATTCCCCGGCCATTAATAATTTACATAATAAAAGATTTCGAAAGTGTTCCAGCAGACGGTATTTGACTGTTGTGGTACATGTGTGGCAAACTATTACCGAGTTTTTAGTTAGTGCACGGAGCGCATTTGCACAAAAGGCTGGCGGTTGAAGATGTCATTTCAGGGTTGAATTATTTTTTTTCTCTAAAGTACTGCTTGGGAAATTCAGGAATACAGCTGGATAAAAGAGAAAAACTAAATATCTGGCGAACCGACGCTCTTGAAGCACCACATCTATGGTAACGTAATTATTTACAATATTTCAGTCGTATGCTCCGTGGTTACGCTGTTCTTGCGTGCATTGGTGCATGCTTGTGTGAAAGTTTTATACCATGTATGGTGCACGTACTATCCAGGGCTCCAGGTTATAGTAGCACTGTTTATGTAGAGACCCATTGGTAGTTCGGTGGGCGCAGCACTATTGTACTTTGATTAATATTTGGGAGTTCTTTTTCATCTTGTTTTAACTATAATTTTGTCATCCACGATTTGCTCTCAATCAATCTAACTGAAGATAGGTGTGAAGAGGCCACACTAGAAAAATTGTCTTCTCCATACAAAAGATAAACACCAATAGTAAATTTGAAAATCTTTAATTTCGCACTTGCAACATCAATCTTTATCAAGCATATTTTCTTAACCTGACTTCTATATACCAGAACTCCAGATCTCTTCTCTCCTCACTCTCATCAATCTCGGACCTATTTGAAAACAATTCTTCCTCAGACATCATCAACTTCCTCTGCAACAACAGCCTCTTCCACCGCATATAATCCCCTCCCTTTCTACATCTAATTCTACAAACCCCTTTCTTTTCACCTAAATTTCTCCCACATTCACCCTTTCCCTTCCATCTCCCTTACAAACCTTCCATCTCCTCTACAAACCTTCCATCTCCTCTACAAACCTTCCATCTCCTCTACAAACCTTCCATCTCCCTTACAAACCTTCCATCTCCCTTACAAACCTTCCATCTCCCTTACAAACCTTCCATCTCCTCACTATCCTAAGTCTTACACCATTATTTATTAAAACCCTCTTGGCGCATTTGACTCTGACTGTTGCGGTGCTGTTAAACATCAACAACCAAACCAAACCTTAATTTTTTTTTTATGCCAGTGGTAAATTTCATTTGAATGTATTTCTTTAAATTTGGGAGGGAAAAGTAAGCAAGATTTAATAAATTTTCTCAAGTTCCACGCCTAAAATCTTTGGTGTATTTAACCTACATGCAGGGTTGGAAAAATTAAAAAAAAAAGTCACTCGCCAAACTTGGGGAGCCTTAATTTAAGTGTGACGAGTATCACAGTATATCATAATATTTCTACTCCCTCACAATTATTTTTTGCTCACCCATGGCGAGCATGCGAGTGGTAAAATTTTCCAACCCTGCCCACACGTTTTGCAGATTAAGTTTTAAACTGCCCTTACAAAACAGTTAATAGAATTCTAAAAAAAAAGATATAGAACTTCTATTGAAGTTTCTATAGAACATTTTTATAGACATTTGTATAGAGATTCTGTAGAATAACCAGTATGGTCAAAAGAATCCCTATGCCAAGTCTATGAGAATTACTGTATATATGAAATTTGATAGAATCTCTATAAAAACTTACATTTTATGAATATCTATAATCTATAGAATTTATATAGAAACCTCAAAGAGATTCTATGGAATCCTCAAAGAGATTCTATGGAATCAAAGAAATTCTATGGAATCGTCAAAGAGATTCTATGAAATCCTAAAAGAGATTAGAGAATTGATAAATATTTAAATTTGTTGTAGAAATTTATAGACTATATAATTTTAATTGGGCATAGGATCCAGGGGCCCGCCTAAGGGTGCCTGGTGGGTTCCAGGGGAAAAGCCCTTGTGGGGGTCCAGGGGATGAAGCCCCCAGATGTTCTGCGATTTTAGCATTTTCAGAGGCTCTTCAGGATGAAATCTCAGCTGCAAATGACATGATTTGAAATCTTCAAGTGGCTGATACTTAACAAAAATTCTCAGCCTTTTCATTTCTGATTCTTATTTCAGCATGTTCCTTTGTAAGCAATTGTAAAATTGAAAATTATTATGCTATGGGAATATTGCTGGGGCCAAAAAAATGGGGGAGGGGGGAGGGGTTGGATATATACTTCCACCCTTCTATACAATCAGAGACAAAAGTCTTGGCACTTTTCCCTTTCCACCTCGATTCACATATCGTGCACATCTTAATTCCCCAACGGCTGTTTTTGCCTGTTTTTCGGCGGTTGGATTCTGCATTCCTCTCTTACTGAACCTGCATTCATAGCTCTCTGAGAAAAGCCCTCGATATCATTGAATTTCATGCCTGGGCTGGCCTGAGCTACAGACATGTTACACGATACTGTGTGCGGTGCCTGGACATGCATTGGGAACAATTAGTCTCTGTTTACCAACAGTGGCTTGTTGATAGTCGTCCGTTAATTTGAGAAATATATTTGTGTTTTTTTTTATGTTAGTTAGTTACATTTTTTGGTTGAAAATAGAAGAAAAAAAAAAAAAATACAACATGGAGTATAATCCGTACGATCAAAATAAAATTGTGTAATTTCTTGTGCAGTCAACAAGCTCTTTTTAAATATTTTTTATTGCGTATGACTAGCCCTGAAAGACTTTCCCTGAAAGAGGTGGGATGCGGCTTAACTTTTAGAACTTCCTGTGACGTGTACGTAGGGCCTACCTACATACCATTGCCATGTGGGAGCTTCAACTAAGGGAGACTTTTATATTTTGTGTGTTTGAACTTACTCGGCAGAAAAGATTTTCTGAGGAAATTTTAACAAATAATTCGGTAGTACAAACACAATTTGATACAAGATCAACTTTAAGCAGCCGGAAAAGTAATGGATATTTCTATTGGAATGAAAGTCCATGCCATCGACGAAATTGGTCGATGGGAAGAAGTCGTAGTTGTGGATATTTTGTCGGATTCAGAATTGTACTATGTTCATTTCCCGGGATGGGATTCGGACTGCGATTTGACTGTTGACAATCGTAGCATACGGCTCTCAGTGGATCCAAAGATATTTGGGTTTAAATTCTTGGGTTTTTTAAGTACCAAATTTGCACCTCAATCAATATATGGTGCGATCTAATATAGCAGCATGTAATTTTACAATGATACAGACTACCCCCCCCCTCCTCCCTCCTCACCTCCCATTAAAAAGGTCAAAATAAGCGGTTTTGGGCCAAATCAGTTTTAGGCATTTTGGACATGGAGGGAGGGGGAGCGCATGTGCCCCCATGCCGGCGCCACTGACTGTTAAGCTTTTGCTCCTGTCAATAATGTCAAAACATATGTTGAAAAAGTTCAGTAACTTTGTTGAAAAATTACTACTATGTTGTAAAGTTAGTGAATGTTATGCTCAAATTTGAACAATTTAACAGTCTGAAAAAAAGTGCCCAAAGCATATCTTTAAAATATATCACCTTGGCAACATATAACTCTGTCGCTGCACTGGCATAAGAAATACATTTTGAGGCAACAAGCTTTGAGGCAACACGCCTCGTTTAATAATGAAACACAGATGATACTTCTTGACAATGCCTCTCTGTATACTGTTAAAGGCATATATTCTTCTCATTTGCAAAACTATTTAGTTCGTACAAATTGTACTGTGCGACGTGATACTGTGTACTGTGACGATAGTATTGGTCTAATTATATAGTTCAAA
Organism: Chiridota heheva; assembly: GCA_020152595.1. Taxonomy (NCBI): domain Eukaryota; kingdom Metazoa; phylum Echinodermata; class Holothuroidea; order Apodida; family Chiridotidae; genus Chiridota; species Chiridota heheva. The sequence goes on from JAIGNY010002488.1 coordinate 288,404, forward strand.
ATCTTTTGTTTTTCTTTTATTTATTTCTAATAACTGAAATCAAAAAGGTTTCCAACTATAAAAATATTTATGAAAATATACCAAATTAGAAGTGGCTAATTCTTTTATTTTGTCAGTTGCTTTGGAAATTTGATGGTTGGGCAAGATCCAGTCCAAAATTAGACAAAATCTGGCCAACTCTCACCAAAACTTACAACAATTCATGAAAAAAAATTCATTTTCTGAAAAAGCCAACCAGCTTTTCCAAAAATATAGCTCTGTCACTAGTTAGTGACAGAGTGTATATTACATATTAGAGACCGGGTGAGCGAAGTAAAAAAAACATTTTTTTGCCATTATTTTTTACATATCAAAATTACAAGGTAGGATCTGTCTCTCATATCCCCCCTCCCCCTCCTTTCCACCTACAATCTGGTGGCACCACTTGATTCATTGTCTACTGAAGTAATTTCTGCCATCAAGTGGACCACCATTCAAAAGTTATTCAAGCCTTCTGACAAACTGATGTGCTTGTGCTGTGTGGGAGGGAGGGGTCCCACACGAAACCACCCCAATAAAATATTATGAATATAATATATTATTATTATATATATATATATATATATATTATTATATATAATCTCTCACCCCCATCATATCCGCTACTGAAATTTGTGAGAGAAAAAAAACCTAAATGTAAATAAAAGGTATATAGGTATAGGCTGTGTTTTACTCGGAACAGAACACTTATTTTTAGCACTATACTTTCTGAATGAGACTTAACAAGTTATAATTCACAAAAACCTATGTTTTAATTTTAGGACTGTACTGTGCAGCTGTGTATATGTATGAAAGGATCAAAATAAAAACTATGATGTATTTCTTTTATTTGTTTTCACAGAAATTGAATAAATAAGATTATCAGGTTTTTCAGGTACTTTTAAGTTCAATAGGAATTTTGAAATCGTTTAAATTTTTGTATGTTTAAACCCACAATCGCCTAGCTAGAAAAAAATATTGCAGGGGGATGGTGGAGAGAGTGTGGGCGGGCTGGGGTGGGAGGGGGTGGCAAACAAACCTAATTAGGAAATTTAGTTTTCGCAGATGTTGTACTCATTTTCCCCAAGCTGCCAAGATGGGTGGTATTAACCTATACTCGACAATTACCGATGCTTTCGTCAGGATTACCAAAAAATACTGAGTTTCAATTTTTCAAATGACAATCTGCACAAGTTTCAGTTATGAGAAGGAAAAAGGCCAACAGGGAAATCCCCCTTTCCCTGCCCCCGATAGCTACGCCGCCATTATCACTTCACCCAATGTTGTTGCTATACCATTCAAGTCACTTCACCCCATGTTGTTGCTATACCTTTCAATATCCCTTTAATATATGAACTTTAGTAAGTGATTTTATATCAATATTAAGCCTTCACACAAACTGGTCCTGTCCACTGTATCAAACATGAAAGGCAAATTAAAAGAAATAACAATCCCAAACATAGCTTAAAAATAACACTCCTCCAATTACATATATTTCACCAACTCTCTCTGCTTGTATAACCATGGAGCTATTAACTGAGATAGCTCCATGGTATAACAAAGTTCTGTAACAAAACACATCAAATTTATCAAACAAAATCAGATATACTACAATCTACACACAAAAACATCATTCAATTAACTGGAAAATGGGAGGTTATTGTTATGTAATAGAAGAAGAAAGATTGCCATCTTTTTCTGCCGAAGGTCACTTGAGGTTGGCTGCCCTAAGATTAGAAACATCTTGGTATCATATGTCATCTACTAAATGAAGTGTGTGTGGCGGAAAATACTTACCTGGTAATTGTTTCTGTGAAAGGGGGTAGGTGGAGATGTTTCAGAGGATTAAAAATGGTCAATAAGGAGATGTACACGATATGCAATATTGGCATGTGCTTTGTAAGAAACGTTTTTTGGTAATATATCTGCAACATTGAAGAGGGGTATAAGGGGAAGGAAAAGTGCCAAGTACTTTTGTCCGAGATTGTCTGAGTTTTTTAAAATAAATGTTTGGAACGATTATTTTTTTCTCCATAATTTTGTGAAGGTAATGGTTTGGCAAGGGATACTTTGTGTAATGGTTTTGTTATTATATCAAAATTAGTTTTCGGTAAAAGGAAGATAGAATTGCTATTATTAAATATAAAATATTGAAGAAATATGTGGCTCCTGTTGAATGTCGGTAGAAAGTAAAGGCGAAGAACGAGGGAATATTTTGAGTGAGACATTTAATGAAAGTCGCTGGAGTATAAGAAACGCAAGTTTCAGTCAGAACTATTCGCCGTGTACGAAATAGGAATGGGTATTTCTTTCTACAGGCCAGAAAGAAAGGACAAATGACTACCAAAGATATGTGTGCACAGTGCACACGTGGAATTTGCACATGATATAAAGACACAATAGAGTATGTGCATCACACACGGTATGGGAAATTATCCAATCTCTGGTTAAGGAATAGTAAACAAAAAACAAGCACACAGCAAAATTCGCTCATGGTTGCCTCTTTTATATAAAAAATGAACATTGCTAAAATGATTATTCTAATGTTTGAACTACTAAATAACGCAAATGCGCACAGCTTTTGAAATGCACCTTGAGATTGCCGTTGTTCGAAAATTTGTTATTTTCAATTAAAACGGAGCGTAATATTTTTGAGAAAAAGAAGCAGGAGAACGGACAATTTTGTATCTATGAAAGGACTCTTTTTGTAAATCACAGATTCAATTCAGAACACTTATTATGATAATAATAATAATAATAATAATAATAATAATAATAATAATAATTCGATATATGATATTTATCAACAAAAACATGTTGAAGGAACTTTTTGATATCTCTTAAATGCAACCTTCAACATTTCCCTTAAAGTGATGGCTTTGAACAATGCTTCATAAAAATGTTAAAAAAATATTAATCTTTCATCTTATTCTTTTTGATGGGGGCATCATCAATAGTTCAAGATATATGGTGTAAAGTCCTTAAAGAGGTATGAAATTGTTCCACTTTCTGCAATTGAGAGTTATGCAATGCCCTATACCTACATTTCAGCTAATGCATTTATGTATTAGTGGTGATATATCAATGTTAATGCATTTGGGACATTTTTTACAAAAATATACAGAAAACTACTTGCAAAAAATAAACCACAATACAAACACTTGAAATCCCGTTTCTGGTTCAGATACGATATCCAGCTAATTCCATCTGCCTGCCACCCATTTTTATTTCATTTCAGGAAATACCATTTCTTTCAAATAGATTAGATATTCAATCCCCTCCCCCTCCCTCACATGCACCACACACATCCCTGTTCCCTGTTCTTCATTGTAAATTAAATCATAAATGAACTTCCTACATATTCAAATTACAAATAATTCAAGCGACTTCATTTCATAACATTATACATCTATGCATATGGAATTTCTTAGACATGGTGGAAGCTGTAAATGATTAGTATCTACTGGCTGGCGGTGTGCGTCTCCTCACCCTTGTAGATTAGTATCTCTGCTGGGGAAGCTGGCTGGCGGTGTGCGTCTCCTCACCCTCGTAGATTAGTATCTCTGCTGGGGAAGCTGGCTGGTGGTATGCGTCTCCTCACCCTCGTAGATTAGTATCTCTGCTGGGGAAGCTGGCTGGCGGTGTGCGTCTCCTCACCCTTGTAGATTAGTATCTCTGCTGGGGAAGCTGGCTGGCGGTGTGCGTCTCCTCATCCTCGTAGATTAGTATCTCTGCTGGGGAAGCCGGCTGCCGGTGTGTGTCTCCTCACCCTTGTAGATTAGTATCTCTGCTGGGGAAGCTGGCTGGCGGTGTGCGTCTCCTCACCCTCGTAGATTAGTATCTCTGCTGGGGAAGCCGGCTGGCGGTGTGTGTCTCCTCACCCTTGTAGATTAGTATCTCTGCTGGGGAAGCTGGCTGGCGGTGTGCGTCTCCTCACCCTCGTAGATTAGTATCTCTGCTGGGGAAGCCGGCTGGCGGTGTGTGTCTCCTCACCCTTGTAGATTAGTATCTCTGCTGGGGAAGCTGGCTGGCGGTGTGCGTCTCCTCATCCTCGTAGATTAGTATCTCTGCTGGGGAAGCCGGCTTCCGGTGTGCGTCTCCTCGCCCTTGTAGGTTAGTATCTCTGCTGGGGAAGCCGGCTGGTGGTGTATGTCTCCTCACCCTTGTAGATTAGTATCTCTGCTGGGGAAGCTGGCTGGCGGTGTTCGTCTCCTCACCCTTGTAGATTAGTATCTCTGCTGGGGAAGCCGGCTGCCGGTGTGCGTCTCCTCGCCCTTGTAGGTTAGTATCTCTGCTGGGGAAGCTAGCTGGCGGTGTGCGTCTCCTCATCCTCGTAGATTAGTATCTCTGCTGGGGAAGCCGACTGGCAGTGTGCATCTCCTCACCCTTGTAGCTTAGTATCTCTGCTGGGGAAGCTGGCTGGTGGTATGCGTCTCTTCACCCTTGTAGATTAGTATCTCTGCTGGGGAAGCTGGCTGGCGGTGTGTGTCTCCTCATCCTCGTAGATTAGTATCTCTGCTGGGGAAGCCGGCTGGCGGTGTGTGTCTCCTCACCCTTGTAGATTAGTATCTCTGCTGGGGAAGCTGGCTGGTGGTATGCGTCTCCTCACCCTTGTAGATTAGTATCTCTGCTGGGGAAGCCGGCTGGCGGTGTGTGTCTCCTCACCCTTGTAGCTTAGTATCTCTGCTGGGGAAGCTGGCTGGTGGTATGCGTCTCCTCACCCTTGTAGATTAGTATCTCTGCTGGGGAAGCTGGCTGGCGGTGTTCGTCTCCTCATCCTCGTAGATTAGTATCTCTGCTGGGGAAACTGGCTGGCGGTGTGTGTCTCCTCACCCTTGTAGATTAGTATCTCTGCTGGGGAAGCTGGCTGGCGGTGTGCGTCTCCTCATCCTCGTAGATTAGTATCTCTGCTGGGGAAGCTGGCTGGTGGTATGCGTCTCCTCACCCTTGTAGATTAGTATCTCCGCTGGGGAAGCTGGCTGGCGGTGTGCGTCTCCTCATCCTTGTAGCTTAGTATCTCTGCTGGGGAAGCTGGCTGGCGGTGTGCATCTCCTCACCCTTGTAGCTTAGTATCTCTGCTGGGGAAGCTGGCTGGTGGTATGCGTCTCCTCGCCCTTGTAGATTAGTATCTCTGCTGGGGAAGCTGGCTGGCGGTGTGCGTCTCCTCGCCCTTGTAGATTAGTATCTCTGCTGGGGAAGCTGGCTGGCGGTGTGCGTCTCCTCATCCTTGTAGATTAGTATCTCTGCTGGGGAAGCTGGCTGGTGGTATGCGTCTCCTCACCCTTGTAGATTAGTATCTCTGCTGGGGAAGCTGGCTGGCGGTGTGCGTCTCCTCATCCTCGTAGATTAGTATCTCTGCTGGGGAAGCTGGCTGGCGGTGTGTGTCTCCTCATCCTCGTAGATTAGTATCTCTGCTGGGGAAGCTGGCTGGCGGTGTGCGTCTCCTCATCCTTGTAGATTAGTATCTCTGCTGGGGAAGCTGGCTGGTGGTATGCGTCTCCTCACCCTTGTAGATTAGTATCTCTGCTGGGGAAGCTGGCTGGCGGTATGCGTCTCCTCACCCTCGTAGATTAGTATCTCTGCTGGGGAAGCCGGCTGGCGGTGTGTGTCTCCTCACCCTTGTAGCTTAGTATCTCTGCTGGGGAAGCTGGCTGGCGGTGTGTGTCTCCTCATCCTCGTAGATTAGTATCTCTGCTGGGGAAGCTGGCTGGCGGTGTGCGTCTCCTCATCCTTGTAGATTAGTATCTCTGCTGGGGAAGCTGGCTGGTGGTATGCGTCTCCTCACCCTTGTAGATTAGTATCTCTGCTGGGGAAGCTGGCTGGCGGTGTGCGTCTCCTCATCCTCGTAAATTAGTATCTCTGCTGGGGAAGCCGGCTGCCGGTGTGTGTCTCCTCACCCTTGTAGATTAGTATCTCTGCTGGGGAAGCTGGCTGGCGGTGTGCGTCTCCTCATCCTTGTAGATTAGTATCTCTGCTGGGGAAGCTGGCTGGTGGTATGCGTCTCCTCACCCTTGTAGATTAGTATCTCTGCTGGGGAAGCTGGCTGGCGGTGTGTGTCTCCTCACCCTTGTAGATTAGTATCTCTGCTGGGGAAGCTGGCTGGTGGTATGCGTCTCCTCACCCTTGTAGATTAGTATCTCTGCTGGGGAAGCCGGCTGGCGGTGTGTGTCTCCTCACCCTTGTAGCTTAGTATCTCTGCTGGGGAAGCTGGCTGGTGGTATGCGTCTCCTCACCCTTGTAGATCCCTTGTAGATTAGTATCTCTGCTGGGGAAGCCGGCTGGCGGTGTGCGTCTCCTCATCCTCGTAGATTAGTATCTCTGCTGGGGAAGCTGGCTGGCGGTGTGTGTCTCCTCACCCTTGTAGATCAGTATCTCTGCTGGGGAAGCTGGCTGGCGGTGTGCATCTCCTCACCCTTGTAGCTTAGTATCTCTGCTGGGGAAGCTGGCTGGCGGTGTGCATCTCCTCACCCTTGTAGATTAGTATCTCTGCTGGGGAAGCTGGCTGGCGGTGTGCGTCTCCTCACCCTTGTAGATTAGTATCTCTGCTGGGGAAGCTGGCGGTGTGCGTGATTGTATCTCTGCTCTCCTCGCCCTTGTAGATTAGTATCTCTGCTGGGGAAGCTGGCTGGCGATGTGTGTGTCTCCTCGCCCTTGTAGATTAGTATCTCTGCTGGGGAAGCTGGTCTCCTCACCCTTGTAGATTAGTATCTCTGCTGGGAAGCTCGGTGTCGTCTCACCCTTGTAGATTAGTATCTCTGCTGGGGAAGCTGGCTGGCGGTGTCGTCTCCTCATCCTCGTAGATTAGTATCTCTGCTGGGGAAGCCAGCTGGTGGTATGCGTCTCCTCACCCTTGTAGATTAGTATCTCTGCTGGGAAGCTGGCTGGTGGTATCGTCTCCTCACCCTTGTAGATTAGTATCTCTGCTGGGAAGCTGGCTGGTGGTATCGTCTCCTCACCCTTGTAGCTTAGTATCTCTGCTGGGGAAGCTCCTCACCCTTGTAGATTAGTATCTCTGCTGGGGAAGCCGACTGGCGGTATGCGTCTCCTCATCCTCGTAGATTAGTATCTCTGCTGGGGAAGCTGGCTGGTGGTATGCGTCTCCTCACCCTCGTAGATTAGTATCTGTGCTGGGGAAGCTGGCTGGTGGTATGCGTCTCCTCGCCCTTGTAGGTTAGTATCTCTGCTGGGGAAGCTGGCTGGCGGTGTGCGTCTCCTCATCCTCGTAGATTAGTATCTCTGCTGGGGAAGCTGGCTGGCGGTGTGCGTCTCCTCATCCTCGTAGATTAGTATCTCTGCTGGTGAAGCTGGCTGGTGGTATGCGTCTCCTCGCCCTTGTAGGTTAGTATCTCTGCTGGGGAAGCTGGCTGGCGGTGTGCGTCTCCTCATCCTCGTAGATTAGTATCTCTGCTGGGTAATTTGACTGGCAGTGTGCATCTCCTCACCCTCCAGCTCCAAAATGAAAATCAACTGTGAAACTTATGAAAAACATATCAGGAAAAACATGGATTACAATTTCAAAGATATTTCTAGCCATTTTTACCATATTCGATATCAGTTTATTGACATTTCTGATTTTGCAAAAATTTCAGGTATGCCCATCAGACCCCTAGCTTGATTTAAAAAGGGGCAGGGTGCTAGACTTATTGAGTGGCACATTAGTTAGTTAAGGCTGAAGCCCATGGTGAAGAAGCTCTGGGATTTTAGCTATTATCATACCTCAGAATGAAACTATTCTGACTGATATTGACAAGGACCATTCATAAGCCAACCAGGACAATTGCTTACTATGCTATCAATCTGTGTACTGTATTCATGTAAGGTATTCCATTTATAAGGTCAATTAAGAATAATAAGTAAAAAAAAAAAAAAATTATCATGAGGGGCAGGGCAGACCCCAGGGGGCAGGGTGGGCCCAAGGAGGGGCAGGGCTGTAAAACAGCAAAGCTAAGGGTCTGCTCATGTTTTAAAACATTTATTGGATAAAGTTTAGGATTCTTGATTGATTTTTGTATGCCCATTCTAATTTATTAATCATAGCTGTGCCCCAAATCAAAAACACTTTCTGTGCCTCAGTATGAAGAAGATTTTGTAAACTCATATTCAGAGAAGAGGGGTAAGTGAGAGGGGTTGCAGACCAATAAGGGTGCATCTTTCTGTTACTAAAATGTAAGTATAATTGTGGAAAATCACAACACCACATATATCATATTAGGTATTAAGTCATACATATTCTGCAATATTTTAAGATTTCAAATACAATTTGAAAATAGTTTAAACAAACAGAAAGATATCTTGTCTTAAGGCACATTGGGCATCATTCATATATACAGCTTTATATTGCAATAAATATTATCTTAAACTTATTTTTTATCTTATATCAAATTTGAGCAATAATGATAAAATCTCACCACACAAACTTTAGTTCTATTATTAAAAAATTCTGCAAAATGTTTTCCTAATGAAGCCGCACAATTAATTGCCACCCCAATATTTGCATTTTTTGCATCTAGGTCTATTGAAACTACAATGTCAATATGCTATAAATTTCTGAAAGTAAAGTAGGTTTGTCATAACAAGAATCGTGGTTGCATGATCTGTGTAATCATGGCTTTTCAAAGGATATGTGTTGCTCAGATCTATTGAAACTTTTCCTGCGCACACGGTGGGAACAACCTGATATGAAAGTTAACTTCTCTTACTGTGTAACAATTAGTTGAGCTTGACTACTGTGAAACTGCGAACTACTGTTTACTGTTGAAAAGCCGGATGTGTACGGTACTTCGTTATTTTGCTTTCCACCATTTTTATTGAGGAGATAATTTGTAAGTTTCTGGTATTTATGTACTTGATTTTGAAGATATTATATTTAAGTTTATAGCTTTGCAGTAGAAGAAAAGTTTTCTTGGCCAATATGGAGGAGGCTTGCATGAAGGTCTGATGCATACAGCTAGGGGCGTGCCTAGCTTTTATTTTTGGGGGCTTAAAACCCTGTAATAACAAGGCTTGTTATTAAGAAGTTCACCTCCCTTCAAAATTGAAGGTTTTTGGTCCAAACTTGAAGAATTTGGGCCCTGAATTGATAATTTTTTCTAACAAATTGGAAGACTTTTGGTCAAACGATAAAGATAGAGGTCTACAGATTTGGCTCTTATGGAATTTTGTCTGGGTGCCTACAGGACTTTCCCAATCACCAGCTTTCATGTTGAAGCCAACGAACCCCCCTTTTTTTGCTAAGGTGTAGAAAGCTTAGCCTCTCCTATGCTTTTAGAGTCCTCACCAACACCCAGAACCCTGCTTACAACCTTATTAGGTACCCCAATTTCTCCACCCTCTTTGATAGGACTAAATCCCTATCCCCCTCCCTTTAATCTACATGTAAGTTTTGGGGAGAGTTATAAAATAGTTTCAAACTTCTTTCTTTCTCCTTTTCCATTGCAATGTATTACTGGTAACACGGCCAGAAACTTACATTATGTTATTTGTTATATTCAAAATTTAAATGTACTTTACTTTTGGTTTGTTTTTTGTCACTATTTTGTATATATTGCATAATGTGGAAATAAATGATCATGAAATGAGTTTACTATGATGATGTTCTTGATACATTATAACTATCACTGAACAAAAATTCATAAATTCGTAGAAGATATCAGGTATCGAAATGCACCGAACATTTTGTCTTGTTGACGTCATTACAAAATATGGTCATTACATAAAAGTAATTAGAGGATTCAAGAAATACATTTTATATGACACAGTGAAGCATCCAATCAAAGTGATTGTTATCTAGTTGAATAGGTGATGCATCAAAGTTACAAAAACCAGTTTAGCTGGAGTTATTATTTTCGGGAAATAAGATAAAATATGGCCTCACCATGGAAATTTGACTCATTTTTATTAAAAATGAAGGCAAAACAGGTTCATAAATACAGCATTAACAATGAAGCAACAATTAACATAAACAGGAGTCCGAGTTAATTGGATAGACAATTAATTCTTAAACCAGAAACTTCTTTAGCTGAAATTAAGAAATGAAATATAAATGTATAAATAGGTTGTTATGTACCTTTTGTTTCAGTTATTCATATATTGTAGAGAAAATGTGGCTCAAAACAGAAGCAAATGATCACCACTTTTTCATATACTTCCTCCGCCTCCCCCCCCCTCCCCCTTCCATTCAAAACGTTCTAGCTACTGCCTCAGTACACCCTGATTAATTTGATACCTTTATCTGTTTGGAGTTTTTTTAACCTGTTATCTTTCATTCAGTGCTTCTTCATGTTAAGCAGAAATACTATTGTTATTACTTTTGTAAAATGTTTTTGTAGTTTTAGCATTGTAGTTGATTGAAATTCCCCAAATTACTTGAATAAAGCGAAATGTTTGAAATGATTGACATATGTAGGTCGAAGGCTACACTATCTTGACATAATTTTGTGATTTGTTTCTGCAACTTCAGCTATTGCAGACTTGTAGCACATTCCTCCCAGCTCAATTTTTATTAGAAGTCTGACCTTAAAAAACTATAATACAGAATCAGCTGTGCCTTACTGCCTCTTTGTGGCAGAAGATCACAAATTTTAAATTTTCTTTAGAAAATGGGGGATCTATTAAATTCTGACTGCATCTGTTATTTGCATATAATTTCTTAGATAATTGCCTAAAAGTTCAAGGGCAAGCAGTTATTAAGAGTTTTTAAACCTTTTGGACTAAAATTGCAGGTCCCCTTTCCGGGCATGGTTTCGTCAAGTTAATAATAATTCTTGAGGGACTGAAATAGAGTTAAAGGGCAGGTGCCAGCATGGTCCGACAAAAGTTACATCACTCAACCCCAGGGGTGTAGGAAGCTTTTAAAAGTGTGTGGGGGGGGGGGTTGTTTATTAAGTATGCGCTCATATTCTACCAGTTCTTGCACCTTTGACAGTAATTGAGGGGCAGTGCCATTTTCTATTCTTGGCACCCAAAGGACTTTCATGGCAGCGATGAATGAAGCAAATTGTTCCACAGCTGTCAAAATGAACTATTGTGCAGCAAACTAAATATTTTGGCAAAGGGAACTTCTACTTACATTTTATATTGTATTGTGATCAGTTATGTTGTATTTCTTGTGCTAATGCTATTCATATATGATATGTTATTAACTTAAACTTATTGTTTTAGAACTTTAGACTCTGGATTCAAAGAAAAGTAGACCCTCCGACAAAAGGTTTGTAATTCAGCATCGATTTAATTCTCCATCCATTTACTAATTGTTTTAGAACTGTGACTCTGAATTCAGAGAAAATTGTCCCTTGTGACAAAAGGATTATAAAGGATTATAATTCAGCCTTGATTTGATAGCTTTCGTTTTTGTGTCAAATTCAAGCAGCAGTTGTATATTGTATAAAATGTATTCATCTTTTCTTTTTTAGACCATGCATGTGTGGGTCCTGTTGACCTTCTTGCCGCTCGTGTGCATAGCGGGTAACAGGCCTATCCCTCATGTAGATAACCAGTCGTGCAGTCAGAATTGCTCATGGAGTGCATACAATGTAAGTTTTTATGATGACATTATTTCTGAGGATGTTGTATCATGTAAGATGTAATTTCCTTTTTGAAGTCTAGTAATTTGACAAATAAGGGAAGGTCACAGTTATCATATTTTATTCCAGTGTAACATAAACAATTTTGGGTGCCTACTTTTGTCTCCGGACACGAATAGCTCTAGGATTTCTCCCACAGGTGATCTACCATCCTTCTTAACTGAAGAAACAACTTGGTGGAAAAAACCATGTTGATATCTAATGTTAAAAAGTTCTTGCATTTCAAAGATTCCCACAGTGTGTTGAAAATTGAGCAGTAAGTGTAATTCAACAGTGTGATACATGTCATAGCTGCAAAGGTATGACCTCTTTCTAAGTTATTGGAACCTTGGAATTATAACATGCCCTTTAGAATAACTTGCTTGTAATCATCTTAATAAGCAGATGGGCGAAAAATTATTTATTTTTAAAGAAAAACGTACAAAATGTCTCGGAAGTGCAGGTATGATATCACATGTATACTGCACCATCACTTTTCAACACACTCAGGTGGCACTATTTGAATTGAAAATGAGGTCACCAATTTGTTTCTTAAATTGCCCTCTATCATCTAAATGCCCATGAAAATTTGTGGAAATATTCTGTTTATAAGATCATACTTCATCTTTTATCTGATTATTAGAGTATTGTGGTGTTTTACATATATGATTGAGTAGGTAATTACCTCCGCTAACAAAATTGGATGGCGGTTATGTTTTCGGCAGCGTTTGTTTGTCTGTCATCAACATATCTCAAAAACTGATGACTGGATTTTGATTAAATTTGGTGTGGTTTTGTTACTGCATAGAGTCAAAGTGATTAAAATACGGGACATATCGGAACCAGGAGAGGGTAGAAAATGTAGCAGTGGGGATGTTTAAGGTGAGGTTTGTCAAGACTTAGTTGAAACTTTTTAATGGAATCTGCGGAGCAATGAATTCATGCCATGAAAGGAAATCAAAACAATTGGTAAATTTTGCCATGAATGGAAAATGATGGAATGTGTATCTTCCCTGAAAATAACTCAAACAATAAATGCTTAGCCTGATTCTAAAACTGAAAACAATGATATGGCCTTAGAAGAAATCAATCAGAAAATGATCCTCAAAGTGTTAAAAATGCAAATGATACAGCTCAAAAGTCAGAAAGAGATGTTTTGGGGTCATCTTCCTGGTGGGCCTAGGATTTCTGAGGTGGATTGTATTGGGTATAGGGATCAAATGAACTGTATAAAATTGTTAGGCATGTTGGAATTGCAAAGGGGGTGGAGGTATGTAGTGCTAAAATTATAGTTTCAACTGTTGTTACTTGACATTTAAAGACTGATGAAGAAGTAAAAGAATAATGTATATTGTTTATAATGGAGTGATGGGTAGTTGCCCATAAATACTAGGCACTTCAGTTTTATGTTTTTAAGAGGTACAGTTTAATGGTTGAGCAGATGAGTACTTTTTCTTTGAAAATGTAGGGAAGATTTTTGTATCTGTTTATTTTATATCTATAAAGATTTTTTGCCTCTTTTATTTTGTTCCTAATCACAGGATCAGGCCAATTTTTTTTTATATTTTATAAGTTACGTTTCCTTCTTGTCCAAAGTACAGTATATACTTTTAAGCTAAAAGACAGTCTATCATCTATTTTGCTTTCCTAGAAAAAGCTAAGCTTTCTTTAGTTTCAAGGTCAGTTTATTCAGTTAATTGCTCCATGGTTTTACATTCATATACATGTAAAGCACTGGCAAGTATTGCTATCCTTTTGTGCAACCGGCATACACCCACAGATCTGGATGAAATCCTGAGATGAGATCCTGTTCTGCACACAAAATTTCAACAAAAAAAAAATTGATTTCATGGATTTAATGAAAGTTTCTAAGGATTAACATTTCTAATAATGAAAGAAAAAAAAATGAATTATGTTACTTTAGACTGCATAACACACATGCTTAGATGAAGAGAATATACAGTGGTGATGTTCTAAAAATAAAAAGTTAGTACAGGCTCTGAATAATGGTATATTAATTATACATATTCAGGAAATAAAACAGTAAAAAAATTAATATATAAGGTTAAATATTGCCCAAATTTGGTGATGACCTTTTTAAATATTACCCTAATTGGGTGACAAATTTAACAAATTTGTGTAGAAATACTTTAAAATTAATTTAATTGCTGTGTTAGTTTTGATTTAATTGAAACCATAAACATCATATCATGGTGGTGTGAGTTTTAATGCATGTAGTAGTACATCACAGCCTAGAAATGTATGTGTTAATATAAGGTATACCAATTGGATGCATTTATTCATGGCTAGACTATTTATGCTTCTCTCTAATATATTAGTTTGCCAAACCTCTCCCTCCTGGCTGCTCAAGCTTGACACATCACTGCTTTGGCAAGAGCATCATATCTTCATTGGGGCTTTTTTATAATTTTTTATATTTTTATCAAATTACATTTTTGGATAATAACCCCTCTCCCTCTTGTGTATTTTTGTCACTGAATGTACTATGTACTTCAGGGTCTTTTTTGAAAGTGAAGTTATAATCAGCGGACCTTCTTTCGGTTATGTGGAAGATGGTTTTAGTCTTCACCTACCTACAATATTTAGTCTTTACCTACCTACAATATTTAGTCTTCACCTACCTACAATATTTATTTAGGTTTTGCATGATTCAATTAATAGATTTCAATTTGGGATTGCAGCAACCCCTATCCCAGAGTCTCCTTAATTAGCTGTGCCTATGGGTCCTTTAGTCATGTTACTGTAATCTGATGCTCTTTCAGCACATCATGCAACATGTGTTATGTTAACATATTTATAAAGACCAGTCCATTCATTCCATGCATTCTTTCGTTCTTCACTATGTGCTTTTTGTCAACCCCATTTCAGTTCTAAGCTTGGAAAGGATTTGCATTCTCTTGCGCAACCTAATTTATTTTATCCCGAGTCATGCAAGAATGTGTGCAAAGTCAAAGCAGCGTACAAATAATCTCTTGAATGCATCAAATGAAAGTTTATAATTCCTGGAATAATATAATGTTTAATTGACAGAGGTAGACTTAGCTTATTGTTTGCTTTCCATTTAATATCTAAATGGTTATAGTTTTTAATGACTCTTGCAAGATGTATAATGGGATTGATAAAAGGTATACTTTAAAAAGAAATGATGAAAGTGCTTGTTGAGCTTGATGTACACTACAAGCTCTACAATGTATATAATCTATTTGTCTTTAGTAATGAGAATGAGGGCTCTTTCAGTAGAATTTAAGAAAATTACGTAAGCTTTTGAAAAACATTGTCCCCCACTTTGTGGAGGGAAAATATGGCTTCATGCCTTACCTCCCCCACACACTTTTTGAAAGAGAATTACTAGCTAGAGTCTCCAGTGATCTGCCAGGTCCAAGTCACAGTCTGTCAGACACACAACAGGCTGGAGAATGACCCTAGCAAACCGCTAGGGTCCCCAGTGATCTGCCAGGTCCAAGTCACAGTCTGTCAGACACATAACAGGCAGGAGAATGGCCCTAGCAAACCGCTAGGGTTTCCAGTGATCTGCCAGGGCCAATTCACAGTCTGTCAGACACCGAACAGGCTAAAGAATGACCCTAGGAACCCGCTAGGATTTCCAGTGATCTGGCAGGTCCAAGTCACAGTCTGTCCGACACATAACAGGCTGGAGGATGACCCTAGCAAACTGGTATTGTCTCCAGTGATCTGCCAGGGCCAATTCACAGTCTGTCAGACACATAACAGGCTGGAGAATGGCCCTAGAAAACTGCTAGGGTTCCCAGTTTTCAGTGTCACAATCTGTCAGACATGTAACAGTCTGTCAGACATGTAACAGTCTGTCAGACACGTAACAGTCAGCCAGACATGCAACAGTCTGTCAGACACATAACAGTTTGTCGGACAGTAACAGGCTGGAGAATGTCTATTGTAGATTACAGATTAGTCCATGTAGTTTTGGGGATTTTGAACAGCCATATAACTCAGAAATGATTAAGGCACTTTTTTTGTCAGAATTGGATGCTCCAAATGAGCACTAAGATGTCACTAGACCTTAGATACAAAACAATTATATGTTGTACTTTAAGCATAAGAATCTTAATGTGATCGGCTAAACAGGGTGTGTAAAATGGTGAGTTTTTAAAAGGAGAGTTTAATGATGGTTGAGTTAAGTCCAAAGAGATGTGGTGAATGGGATTCAGCCATCTTTTTAACTCGCTTCACAATATTGGTCACATTTCTTTGAGAATTCATTTTTGATTTTAACTTGATATTACTTGCATTGTCATCACCCGTGCATTAAATTCCTGTAATACATGACCCTGAGTATTTGGTTTAGTACATTTTTTACAACAATTTCTTAACAAAGCAAAACAAAATGTATATAAAATTTTCTTGTTTTTCATTCTTTTTTGTTGTTTTTTATTGTTGAAATTTTATAAAAAGATTAATATTTTGGCATCGTGTTCAATGCACGGTTCAAAAGACTTTGCACTCACAAATGACCCTCCTAATGTCGGGCCATTCTACTCTGGCCAAAGTCCTTTGTCTGTGCATTAAATATGCATATAAACACTCTGCCTCAACATTAATCTTGAATTAATCCTTACAGCTCATTCATAAACTTAAAATTAAAATGAAATATCTTCAAGCATGCTGGTAGGCAGTATGGGTAACATGCATGATGGAACCAGGGATGTGGTATATTCCTGATGGTGCACTTTCATGTGTATTGGCATAATATGGCATTCTGGGAAATCAGCTGAAAACGGAAGCTGACGTTTTAGCTTCCATAAGCCCCTTTGTGGTCTCCTACATTTTGAGGTCAGTATGTGCAAGGAATTAATAATGTCATTTTTTGCAACTCTTTATTCCCAGCCCATGTATAAAGTTCAACAAAACAGATAAACTTTAATGACTGCTGAAAGCAAGTGATTGGATATATCAAGAGTATGAAAGTGTAGAAGAGTATTATTTAACATAATTGCAAGATGCTTAAATAAACAATGAAGTACACTTAACACACTCAAGTACAGTATATACTTCCTATTTGGTACTTGATTTATGTTGTTTTTATCTTCCATGTTTTATAATTGTAGTACCATGGAAGTAGAAGTAGTATTTAATGACTGCTGAAAACATGTAATTGGAAAGATTAAGCACATAAAAGTGAAAAAGAATAATGATAATTGCTTGATTAAGCAATGAAGCAAGCAATGGGTATATTTCCTATTTGTTATTTAATTTTGTGAAGTTGAATGACAGGTTTAATCTTTGAATAACAACAGATAATCGAGAGAGTATTAACACATTTTAAAAAGTAAATGTAAATTTTGGAAGTGTTTATGTGACATTTTCAGGGACCATGAGTATAGGGCCTTGTTTGTACCAGTCCCTAGTTACCATTTTGCAGTTGGAAGGGGGACTTGGCCCAGTCCCAGCCACCTGAAACACACATTGGGTATTAAAATATTAACTGTTTGTTATGTTTTTATTGTTAATGATGCATTATGCTATTTTACAACCCCTCCCCCCCCAATTTTGTTTTGACCTTGGAATTTAAGAATATAATTTGGGCCATTGTTGATCATCATGCCAAGCTAAAAGTCAAATAGTATAAATGTACTTTTGCAATCATGAAGTTCCCAACAAGTAGTGAACTGAATAGTAAATATGATTTAGGGACCATTTGTGAATCCAGAGTCACACCAGACCTGCACTTTTTCAACTCCATAATTCCTATAAACCTACCAATCACAATTCTGGGTACAATCATGGAGTTTTGGGATAGTTTAGCCAGCTTGGGCAGATCCAAAACAAAAATAGGGGTGCCTGAGAAGGGTTGTTCAGTTTGGTGAACAATTAATTTGTTGGTTACATAGTTGATTTGTTAAGGTTGTGGATAGCATATTGCCACAGGTGTACCATACTTTGCTTCCCTACATGCCAATGTATCATATTTCTAGGTGTGGTATACTTGCATTCATGTCAACATTGCCTAATACAACAGTTTGATTTAAAAAAAAATATTAGGGTTAATAGTCTCCTATAATGTCATTTTTTTACATTATATATACTTTGCTCCTACACATTATATATGGCCAATCCTGATATTTTCATGTTGATTTTACTTGGGAGGGAGTGCCCAGGCACTGTTGACCCCTTGGATCTGAGCCTGATTATATCTCCATGGGGATACTAACTTTTTGATCTCATGCACATTAGCCAGCTGCTCTTTAGAATTATGGCACTTTATCCCCTTAAAATTTTAAGAAGAAAAAATATATATTTTATGGAAAATCAACAGAAGGCAAAGCAGAAGTATAGAGTATAGGAAATTATTGCATTCAGGAAAAGATTTGTACATGTGTGGGTTGGGCACAACTGAGTGATGTCACTTATTGGTGGGATTAAGAAGCCTCATGATTCTGCAAATGAATGTCCATAACTGTAATTTATCTAAATTATAGTTTTCTCTCTGTCATCCATAAGTGGCATGGCAAGATTTTTTTGAAAATAGCGTGGCATGGCAACATTTTTTTGGAAAATAGCCAATTTCACTTGCCCCCATTCCCCCCTCCCCAATAAGTGTCTGACCAAGGAGAACCATCCATTTGTAACTTTATGGTCTCAACAGATTAATTGTAGTGGAGGACTCAACCATTTTGATCTAGTAAAAGTATATACTAGTATTTTGTAGTAAGATGAATATTTGAAGGATACATTTAAATTAAAATAATAGAAAATAGAAATCGTCATGGTTTTATGGAAAAGCAAAATCTCAGTCTGCTATAATAACCTAGCCTAGACTCTAAGCAAAGAGAATAAAAAGCAAAAGCAAAACCTAGGCATATTACTGAGGTATTGACACAGGCATTGCAGTTGTGGTTTGTTACTAGGGAGGGAGAATGTCCCAGATGGATTGTGGCGGTTTTTATAGTCTGATCTAATTTTCCTAGAAAATTAAGTATGTTCATTTTGACGATGCATTCTGTTTAGATTTTAAAGTAACAGTTGGCTGAAAATAAATGGACCATGTGTGTTAGTGGAATGGGGTGCTGGGAAAGGCGGGGAGGGGGGGGGGGGGGGGTGAACTGACTCCCAGTGAAGCTTTCTGATGGCTGTCGAATGCTCAAAGGGATGCAAAAATTGTCCTGAGAATATATTTTCATATACTTTTTATTCTTAACTTCTGTAATTTGTATTATTTACAAAACAAATTTATGTTGTATGTTTTCTCTCAAAGCTTTATTCTTACACCTAAAACATGAAAATCATCCCTGGACCCCAACTTAAGACACATATTTTAGTCAAAGGCACAGGATCCTACATTTGATCAAAAATGTATATTCCTGTCAGCTAACTTAAGTGAAAGAATGACACGATTTTATATAACTTCTGATACCAAAATCATGCCAAAAATTCCAAAACTTGAGAAGGCTTCGCACCTTCAATTGGGTACGCCTACCAGGACTTCGACCCACGGATTTAGTAATCTTTTGCTGTCAAATTCATGAGAAATGCAGGGGGCTTTGCCCCTACATTTGACACATTTCAAAGCACTTTTCTGCTATCAAAATTATGAGAAACATAGGACTTCCATCTTAAACAGGGCTTTGCCCCATAGATTTGACACAATTTTAAGCAATTTTTTTGCTACCAAAATCACCAAAAGCACAGGGCTTTGCCCTGGATTTGACACAAGATTAAGCAATTTTCTGTTGGGAAAATCATGAGAAACGCACTTCCTCCCCCAAAACGCTAATCTTCCGGGGGCTTCGCCACCTGCAGTTGGCGCGCCTACCAGGACTTTGACCATGGATTTGACACAATTTTAATCAATTTTTTGCCATCAAAGTCTTAGGGCTTCGCCCCTGGATTTGACACGAGTTTAAGCAATTTTCTGTCATCAAAATCATGAAAATGCAGTACTTTCTATGGTTTTGCCTGTTGGGCCCCTAACACTGCTTCAACCTTGGGAGTTGACAATATAAGCTTTTTCTGCTCTCAAATACACGATAAATGCAAGGATTCCAGTTTTCCAGAGGCTTCATCCTTATAGATTTGATACAATTTTAAGCAATTTTCTGCTACCAACATCAAGGCTTTAAACCCTGGATTTGATACAATATGAAGCAATATTATGCAGTCATATTAATGTAAAATGCATGGCTTCCAGGGGCTTTGCCCCCTGAATCCCCACCAGGACTTCGTTCCTAGATTTGAAACACTGATTTTGTAATATTTACTGCTACCCAAATCATAAGAAGCGTAGGGCTAGCTGATCGCTGCTGGATTTGACACAATTTGAAAAAAATGTTACGCTCAGACTGGTTCTGCTGTATCAAAATAATGAGAAACACATGATTTCCAGGGCCCAGGCCCTGCAATGCCTGCCTATAAGGGAAATTTTTAATCTAATACCGTCAACTAATAAATTTAATGAATTTACCTGTCATCTAAGTGGTGCATGCTCAATTTTTTTCTTCAATGGATTATTACCCATCATGCCACTGGATTATAGATAGTCATAGGTATGTGGGGAAGGGGGGAGGGGGGGAACACAATATGTTTGAAAAAACTTAATTTCTTATCCCAAAGTTCTAGCAGTTATAAGACATTAGTGAATTTAAAGCAAGATCCTCACTGAAGTGCACGACCATTTGGACGCGAAAGGATCACTTGGTTGCTGGATAAATACATTTTGGAAAATTAGCTTGTTTTTTAGAAATATACCAATATCAAGGGCATAAGCAGGTTTCATTTTTATTTTTATCTATTTTTATTTTTGGGGAAGCTAGGGGCAAATCTTGCCCCTAGTGGGGTCCAAGCTATGCATTTTGGTGGACTAGAGGGTGCCTAAAAATGTCTAATATTGTATTCGATCACCTAATAAATCAACTATAGTGACTCAGTAAAATCATTCTGAAAATGATGAAAATCACTGTCAAGGATTAATTTGAAAAGGTTATTTTTTTTTGCTTTTAGAATTTTTGATGGGTCGACCGCTTCCCATCGCTCGCTGGCTATGTGCCTGACAAGGACGTAGCCACGTTTTTATTTTGGGGTGGATCTGGCAGCTGTATACGCTTTGGGCATTTGGTGTGGGGTCTAGGGGCTGGCCCAAGGTCCTAGTGGGGTCTAGCTATGCACTTTGGTGGACTAAAGGGTACCTAAAATGTCTAATGTATTCAATCACCCGATATATCAGCTAAGCAAAAATGTAAAATTATATTGATAATGATAAAATCACTGTCAACGACATTTGAAATGGTTGTATTTTTTATTTTTGGTGGATTGTCCCCTTCCCTGCCCCCTCTCCTGCCCCCTCCCCTCCTCTGCCCCCCCTCCCTCTGCCCCACCCCTGCCCTGCCCTTTCCTCTGCCCCTACCACTCCCCTGCCCTTCCCCTGCCCCTTTCCCTTCCCCCACCCGGCTACACGCCTGTAAATAAATTATAACATTTTCAAATAAATTTATATCAAACTTGCCCTCTTTCTGTGACGGCTATACATGTGCGTCACTAAGTTATCAACCAGAACATGCGTCATCACTCAGACACTGTACACTTGTACTTGTATGATAGAGAGCATAGCCCGTACGCATGGCATAGGCATAGTAAAGTCTCCCCTCGTTGACCGACTGAACCTCGCGAAATTGTCACATACGGCATGAATGCATGATATGTTTGCATCAAATTATCAAGTACAGAAGACATTGGAATATGCAAAAAAGTGAGGGGGGGGGGAGGCATTTCATATTGTGTCCCCCGATCTCAAAAAGTGGTCCCCCGGGATTGACGCCCATGTCCTATAGTAAGATAAGAGGTCTTTATTAGATCTAACATCAATTTAGCTTGCGTATACTTTCACATATTGTCCCTTTTTTCCTACGTTCATTGACTAGTGCTTCACAACTGGCTTAACAATGGCCGTGGATATCTCTATATAACCTTAGCTGTTAAGAGAGGGATGTAAAATACCCCAACTACCTACTTACTTATCCATGATGGGCAAAATAAAATTTAAAATAACATATTTTATTTTGGTCTAATTACTGATCTATCACAATGTATACCTTTTACGCTTTATTAAAAGACGCTGTCAACATGACTGAGGGGATTTTTTATCTTTTTTTTCAAAGAATACAATTCTGAAGAAAAGTTCTTTTAAAGATTGTTTGGCAGGGGAAGCAGGGAGGGGGGGGGGCACATTTGAATGACAGCTCTGATGAAATATTAACACTTGTTTTGGATGTTACCGATGGTACCATTAACCACTCATTTTTTGGATGTACCTTAGGGTCATAGCGAATTTCACCCTAAAAAGATTAGGCTGGGAGAATCAACAAAAAATGTGTTTTATATGAAAAAGGACTATTATACGTGAACAAAAAAAAAAAAAATTATGTGTGAAATATGGTACAGAATTAATCTCCTTGTTCACTTTAAACAAAGTGAACATTAAAACAAAACATACTTGACAAGACCATTCAACCAAGGGGATTATTTTTCATGTGGAAAATGAGCAACGACTTCCTCTCGATAATTTAGGGTGATATATATAACTCCTAGGTCTAACCAGGATAACTTATGTAACAGTATCCCTGGCAGTCTGACCGTGAGTAGGGGTGTGGTCATTCTGTGCATAAGATAGTTTTTTAAAATATATTTCAAAGCAGAAAAACCCCTCTCACACACAGCAGATGAAACTGGTAGTGTTAAAGCAAGTCGATACAGCACGGTGCAAATATGGTGGAGAGATGAAAATGAAATAGACTTTTCCAAGTTCAAACATTTTTCATTGATGGCTTCATGCTATATGCTTGCACAGTCAGAAGGGTACACAACTCTTTTGTAATAGCCAAAGATTTGTATCCACAAGATGTGTCCATTAATACATTCTTTGGACACCACATGTACAAAGTTTTCACTACATTTAGATCAGACAATGTCAAACTTCCAGTGTAACTTATCATTTTAGGGGTAATTTCTCCCACTTGTGTGTTACGTCTAAAAATATATTACTTACATGCTTTTGATTTGAATATAGTTACACATGTAACTCGTCAAGGGGGAGGGGAGGGGACAGGATGACGAGTGTAACTATTATGGTTGAATGTTAGTGTTTAATTTTCATCTTGATCATCTGATATCTGTACCTCCTATGTATCACTTAATACCTTAAAATGATTTTGGTAGTTTTGGCAAAAATTATTAGGGGAAGAAGGGGGAAATTGGAGGAGCATATTCACCCCGTGCCCTCCTTGGCTACATATCTAAATATATGCTGTTATATGGAAATCTGTTGTCATTGAATATAGATTTTCTTGACCCTGGACAACCAGATTGAGTGTTTGTTCAGTTCTTTAAAGGAGACATACAGTCTGGCTTTTTCTTCATTTGATATGATAGAAATTATAATTATAAATCATCTGAACAAATTTCACATTGTAGAAAACAATTCAGAATATATTTTCTAATTTATCAAAACATTAATTTCATCAATATAAACTTACTTGGAAGCAGCCATTTTGTTCATATGCCCTCTAAAATATGATGTCATACACTCAGTACAGATTAGAGTATTATTTTGATTTTTTTAATTCTATTTCAAACTTTTTAACTTTCAAGAAATTTTCCTTTGCATGGGTCTATGAATTTGTATTAGTATATGATATTGATGATTCAAGACAACTGAGCCCAATCATGTCAAAGCATTTTGGAAAGAAATTTCTACAGAAACTCAAAGAAATACAGTACATTATTTGTACTACTAGTTCATAGGGCAAATTATGTCATCATTGGCATGATTTCAACATAGACTAGAATTTTAGCACTTTGTAGAGTACATACTTCTGCCTGCCGTTTAATAGTTTAAACATGCCTACAATTGTGTGAAGTTGACCCCCATCGCCAAAGCAATCTATCTCGGAAATCCTAGACCTACTAAATGTTGTCCCCAAATAATCTTTTCCTCACTTCTAATCAGTATTGTCATTTGTATTCTAGACACTTCAGTGATATCTGCCTTTGTTTTCAGTTTTATTCAGGCTGGGCATTGAGTTCTTTTCAGGCAAGATTAACAATTCCATCTTTTTCCATTCATGCCAAAACCAATTGTTTTGATTTTCTTTGATACCCAACCACTAGATTTTATTTTCTTGAGAGTCCAGAAAATGGATTGTTTTAGAAATCCTTTTAGGGCACGAATTAATTGTTCATCACATTCCATCGGAAACATTGAACTATTAGCCTTGACAGATCTCATCCAAAGATATCCCAACTGCTCCATTTCTGCCATTCCCCTCTTCCAAATGTTCCAAATTTAAATCACTTCTTCTTAAAGCAGGAGCAAAATACACACCAAATTTGATCAAAATCTAATGATCAGTTCTGGAGATATATTGATAAGTTTATTCACACTAAAACATCCCACTATTTCTGCCTTTCCTCTGTCCTAATAATATATCCAAAAGGTTAATCACTTCCTACTTTTAAACAGTAACAAAACCACATACCACATTTAATCAAAATCCAATCATCACTACTTGAGATATGTTGATGACAAACAAACGGACAAACACAGGCGAAAACATAACCCCCGTCCAACTTTGTTGGTGGAGGTAAACATAACCTCTGTCCAACTTTGTTGGCAGAGGTAATTAGACAAAATGGCAGCATCCATGTTACAACTTCAAACTTGGATAACTTGAAAATGGAGTAAGATTTTATGATGGGATTTTTGGTAGTTGATATATCTGTAAATTCTCTATCATATATCAAGCTACAATATTTGACGTTGTCTCCTTTAAAGTTGATGCACAAAAACGTCAGAATTTAAGAGGAGAGAGGGCTTCATGTGATGCAAGGAGGGAGCTGATGTGAGTGGAAGCACTGTAATATCCTATCTGTGCATACATGGAACAAAGTCAGAATTTGACAATTTGATTCTCACTTCTCATGGTAGTTAGCAATACTTTTGTTTTGTAAGATTTAACATAAGCCTTGTGTACATTTTTTTTTTTTTTTTGGGTTTAAGGCGAAGTAAATTTTGTATTAGAGAAGAATTAAATATTTTGTAATTAGATGGCTAATTGATATTTGTTGGCAGTTTGCCAACATCTTTTTTGGCAGTTTGCCAATATTGTTTTGGCAGTTTGCCATTAAACCCTAGAATTGTAGCTCTTTTTGATTGCCTCAATCCTTTTGTTTTTAACAGGAAGGAAGATTTTTATTTAAAAAGTCCCATTGATTGCTTAAATTTTATTGAATTTTTAAAATATTTTTATGAAAAAGGGTGCCTGGCTGTAACCTTTATTTTGTGTTGAGTTTTAAAATATGGAAGTCTCCCATGCAAGTTACACCAGCATTTAAATATTGCACGATAGTGAAATTTGTTACAGCTCAATGAAGTATACAACCTTCTTTTTAGTGGGAAGTTCAAACTTTTTTTCAAAACAAAACTTTAACATGAAAAAACTATACAGAATGTGAAAAATAGATTTTGTTTAATAGGATACATTACTTGCTTGTTTCTGTTGTTTGTAATGATGATAATGATAATGATTGCAATCAATGCAATCATTGTCAGGTGATATCATTGTTATACTTATTATTAATTAGTTGGGTGTGCACAAAAACAGTGTTGCCAATCCTGATGATGAATAATGTATTGTGAAAGAGCTCCCTTTTATATTTACTTCAGTACGATTAAGAAGGGGCATTAAAATTGTGTCCTAAACACCTGATCATTAATATAAAACTGGTTGGGTGATCAAATTACGTACCCCTCCCCCCCCCTACCTCTGCTTCTGATTTGCATTGCTTGCTTACTTTCCTATTAAATCATAGGATACGGTTTCCATGCTCCGCAACGTGATTCACGCATGAGGGATTCAACTCAATTTGAGTAGTTTTTATGCATGTAATCATGTCTGGATATTATCCGGCTATGCTTGAAAGGGGATATTACTTTTGTTGGTTTTTCCAATTAGTGGAGATGGAATGTTGTATGCATCATTAAAAATACCCCCAGTTTGGACAACTTTTCAATGCGGCGGCTAAACCATCATGTTGGCCAAAATATGAGGGCGTACTATTGTGGTTTGCTTGAAATAATTAGATACTTCTCATGCAACAATAATGGCAGTCTTTCTGAGTTCTAACAAAAGTGTCAACTGCTTTTCATATGGTAAAAGCTAAAGCTAAATCCATCCGAGCCATTAATTAGGCTTATTGGGCTGAATCTTATCCCTGTTTTCCATGGCGCAAACGGATGAGAGTACATTACTCACCCGACTGCAGGCCATCTGTATCTCTATCTCCCTCCACAAAACCTTCACTCTTTGCAATATCTATCTCCCTCCAATGCCAACATTCAGCCAACCAGCCTTAATAACCTCATCTCTCAGCTCCCCTCCCCTTTCAACCTTCTTGGTTACTTCAATGTCCACAACCCCCTGTGGGGCTCCAATACCACCACCCCCAGAAGCAAGCTTGTCGAAAACCCTCTTCGATAGCACAGCCTCTCCTTGCTCAACACTAACTCCCGACCGATCTACCTTCACCCTGCCACAGGCTCCCTTATCTGTATTGACCTGTCTATCTGTTCCCCCAACCTCCTTGATTTTAGCTGGAAGGTCACAACCGACCTCTGTGGTAGTGACCATTACCCTCTCCTTATTCACCCCAACCTTAAAATTTCCACATCCCTAACTGGAACCTTAAGAAAGCCAACTGTCCCCTTTTTGAAACCCTCTGCAACTTTCACCTCTCCCCCATCTCTTCGAGGGTGAGGATCTCCTGTCAAACTTCAGTATCATCCTTATCAGCATCACCACCTGCTCCAAAACCTCAAAACCCTCTATCCATCCCCCAACCGCAGGTTCAATGATGACTGCAAAACCGACATCAAGAACAGGAAAATGCCTCAGGAACTTCAAAACAAACCTGGCCACCCACAACCTCAACTTCTTTCACATTTAGCTGTGCCAAAGTCAGGCACACTATCAAGGACAGTAAATCCAAGACTTAAAACAACTTTATTTCTTCTCTCACCACCAACTCCCCCCACTAAGAAGATTTGGAGTATGGTTAACAGCTTTCATGGCAGGATGGGCAAGTCTCCCATCTCCCATATCTCCTGGAATGGTAGGTAACCTTCTCACCATAAAAAAGGATATCACTAATCGCCTCACCACCTCTTTCAGTAACATCTCGTCCTCTGCCAACTCCCCTAATGCTTTCAAAGCCAAGAAGCTTGCGAGGAAAGCCGGAGTATCACCTTTCCCTCTGACCACACCAAAAGGCACAACACTCCTCTCACCCTTTCTGAATTAAACCAAGCCATCCACGATGCTGGCTGCATCTCCAAGGGCCCAGATAATATCCTCTACCAGTTCCTGAAACACCTCCCCAACAAGGCCACCGCTACCCTAGTCACCATCCTCGACCACATTTGGTCCTCACATTCTTTCCCCCCTATCTGGAGGACAGCTATCATCACCCCCTTTCACAAAGGAAAGCACCTTGACCCCTCTATCTACCGCCCCATTGCCCTCACCAGCTGTCTCTGTAAAATTATGGAAAGGATCATTAACCAGAGACTAAATTGGTTCCTTGAGACCAACAGGATCTTCTCCCCTCACCATAGTGGCTTCCAGAAACGTTGCAATACCCTGGATCAGTTAATCATGCTCAACACTGCTATCTGCGAATCCTTTGCAAAAAATAAACACCTCATTGCCATCTTTTTGACCTTGAGAAAGCTTTCGACACTACTTGGAAATATGGCATTTTCCGCAAGCTTAACACCATCGGCCTCGGAGGCCAGTTCCCCATCCTTAATCAAAACATCCTCTCAACCAGGCAGTTCCAAGAACAGGGGATGGGGGCACTTCCATATGTGAGGTATATATACATGTGCCACCCGAGCAGTTGCATTTTTTCAGAATTTTTGTAGTGCAGGTATAAAAAATCCAATCTCTCATACTGCTTGTCTCAAAAGAATTGCATATTTTCATACTGCAGGTATCAAAAATCACTTATTTTTGTACTGCAGGTATAAAACATCACTTATTTTTGTACTGCAGGTATCAAAAATCTTTATTTTCATATTGCAGTTATCAAAATCATAAACTCCGATACCAAAAAAATCTCTCGTACTGCAGTCCAGTTTTGAAATTCTGGGTGACATATACGTACCACTTTAGTATGGAATTGCCCCCCCTCCCCCCCTGGGTTTCAAGTTTGTATTTGCCACACCTTCTCCAACCCCTACCTTCAAGAAGAGGGCATACCTCAAGGCACATTCTCTCCCCTACTGTTTTCAACCTGAGCATCAACAAAATCGCAGACAACCTTGGCCCCAACATCAGATGTGCCCTTTATGTGGATGACTTCACCATCTTCTACTCCTCCCCTAACTTTTCTCTTGTCAAAAATAGACTCCAACTTAACCTCAACCGGCTGCAAGACTGGTGCAACAATAGTGGTTTTAAATTCTCCAAAGACAAGACAGTCTGCATGCACTTCTGTCATTTCAACAACCTCAACCTGAACCTCGTGCTCAATGGCAATAGCATTCTTAAAGTTGACCATACTAAGCTCCTGGGTTTACCCCTAGACTCCAAGCTCTCATACAAGCAACACATCACTAACCTGAAACAGAATGCAACAGCTCCCTCAACATTTTTAATCTCCTCTCCAACACCACTTGGGGTGTGGACCCCCACGCTTTTCTCAAAATCTTCACACTCACTATTCGTGCCAAGCTTGACTATGGCTAAATTGTCTACTGTGCAGCTCACAACTCTTACCTCAACCAGGGAGTTGTTGTCAAAGTAACAACTCCCTGCCTCAACCACATCAACACCATCCAAAGTGAAACCCTCAGGCTTCGCCTGGGTGCCTACAGGACCTCCCTCATCACCAGCCTTGACATTGAAGCCAACAAACCCCCTTCCTGGTAAGGTGTATAAAGCTTAGCCTTTCCTACACTGTTAGATCCCTCAACACCCCAAACCCTGTATACAACCCCATTAGGTACCCCAATTTCTCCACCGTCTTTGATAGGAATAAAACCCTATCCCCTCCCTTCAGTGTATGCATCAAACCTGACCTCGACCATCTTGGCATCAACCCTGCCACTCTTGGCACCTTCTCCTTGCCCACTTTTCCTCCCTGGGCCATCTCCCTCCCTTCCATCCAACTGCACCTCTCCACTCATCACAAAACCCAAACCCACTTCAACCTCTTCATCAACCTCCACAACCAAATCAAAGACCCAACTCTCAAACTACACCTCCATATATACTGATCTCTCCAAGGAAGGCGACAAGACGGCTGTTGCTGCCGTCATCCAAGACATTACTCTCAGTAGCAAGCTTCCCAACTACTTGTCCATCTTCTCGGCCGAAGCCAAGGCCATCCTACTTGCCCTCAACAATATTCAAAGTGGCTGAAATCCCCGTTCAGCCACTTTGCCATCTTCTCAGACTTTATGTTTGTCTTTACTTCTTTACTCAATCTTAAGTGGGATAACCCTACATTCCACCTCTTCATAAACTCCTTCGTTTCCCCCCCCCCTCCCTTCCTTTGCAGAAAAAAGTATTCTGCCATGTTGGCATCCCTGGCAATGACAGAGCTGATTTAGTCGCTAAGTTAGCCCTCAACCTCCCCTACCCCTTTTCCAAAATCCTTTCTGACATCAAACCGCTTATCGTTTGTTCGTGACTGCTGGCAAACCTCATGGGATCCCCAAATAGAACAAACTCCATGACATCCAGCCCACCATTCTTACCAAACCCACCATCCACAATCTCTTTTGTATCAACATCCACATTACTCGCCTTAGAATAGATCACACCCACTTCACTCACTCCCACCTACCTTCCTACTGGCTCCCCCACCACTCTGCAACAATTGCCATTGCCCCCTCATAGTCCAACACATTCTCCCTGCCTGCCTCCTGTACAACCTCCTTAGAGCTTCCTTCACCCCTCACAACTCCATAGCTGAGCTCTTCATGAGAAACCCTCCAAATAAAATTATCTCCTTCCTTCATCGTGTCTCCCTCTACGAGTCTACAACCATATTTAGTCCTCCTCTCCCACCCCCTCTACATACCTTGCCCTTTTTTTTTGCACCCCTGCACTGCCTCTTTCGATCCCAGCTTCCTGTCTATTAGCCTCCGTACTCTCTCTGACTCATCTTTTTTTTTTTTCCTACCTCTGGAATGATCTAACCACTCGGGCACAATTTGAATCTGGCTGTGTGGTGCCGTTAAGCCATCATCAAACAAACAAACAATACATTATGTCGACCAAGTTAAAACACATAATATCTTCGCCCATGTGTAATACATAAATGCATAATCCTGAAGGAGGAGGGAGGGGGAGAAGCACTTTATACTAAAAGTGATAGGGATGTGCAGCCCACCAACTGAAAAACATACCTGCAGTATGACAGATTTTGTGGTAACTGTAGTATGAAATTATACAATTTTGATACCCGCAGTATGAAAGTCAATTTTGATACCTGCAGTATAAGCAGATAATTATTCAACGAAAATATTGTAAAAATGGACCAGCAGTACAAAGTTAACACAGTAAAACCTCATTTTTGGGGACCTGCCCTACAAAAATTATGAAAAAAAGACAATTGTTTTTACTAAAAAAAATCTCTATAAAAAAGTTTAAAAAAGGCACCTCCTTGGGTGTCACATGTACATATACTTCACATATGGAAGTGCCCCACCCGCCCCACTCCCCAGTGTAATCTCCAAAAAGTATCTTGTTTCAAAATACCAAAAAAGTGTGATGCACTGTTTATAACTTAATGTATTTTACTTTTTAACCCCCTTTAGGTTTGATTAACAATTGTAAACAAACCCATTGCATTCCAAAGAGTTTTATATTATAGTGAAACTTTGAAGGCAAAAATTGCATAGATGGATGAATTCCTACAGCCTCACCATCTTGCTATTTTTTTCCCCAGGATGTCAAAATTCTATTGTCTCGCATTATTTATTGGCGTATTGAATGCCTTAGGAGAAACAATATTGCCATAAATAATCATGTTTCTGTTTCACAATTTTGCTTTGTATTCTCATCTCCACCTTAGTAATAAAAGAAGTGTCTAATATTCTAATATTCTTATGCTAAACTAGGTTATATATATTTTTGTGTCTAACAGAGCCGCTATATCCAGGGGTTTATTTTGAAAACCATTGTTTGATACAGTTTGGTTTGAGCAGATATTAATTTCAGCCTCATTGTTTGAGAAGGATGAAAACAAATCTTAAGATAAAAAGTGTATTTTTTTGAGGATGATGAAATGTAAAGAATTCTAAAACAAGAATTACCTCTTGGTCATGTTAGTAGTTTCATAAGACCTTTACAGTCATACTATGGAAAATTTCTGTGTCAGACATGGGTCCAACACATGTAATCTTTGCTGACTTTTTCACACTAAAAATTCCAACACAGGTAGTGATTGACCTGTGTAAAGCATGCAATTCATGTCTAAACTAACCCTGCTTGGGAGTAGGGTTGAGAGTTGGTGACCGGTGTTGGGAATTTGACATGATCCACCATACACATGTCGGGAATTACCCTTGTTTATCATTGAGCAGTGTGAATACAGAGCGGCGGGACTGAACCATGTTGAAATTTACACACATGTGATCTTTGCTGACTTTTTCACACTAACAATTTCATCACAGGTATTGACCTGTGTAAAGCATGCAATCCATGTCTAAACTAACCCTGCATGGGAGTAGGGTTGAGAGCTGGTGACCGGTGTTGGGAATTTGACATGATCCACCATACACATGTCGAAAATTACCCGTGTTTATCATTGAGCAGTGTGAATATAGAGCGGCTGGACTGGACCATGTTGAAATTTTACAGATGGACACGGATTGGACCTGTGTTAAGTTTTGACACGGGTTAAAGGTAGGTAGTGTAAAAGGCCTATAAAAACACCAGGACGCTGTATTATCAAGGCCTACGGATATGTAACAATTTCCATATTGGTTGAAACATTGAGTTGGAATATTGAAATCTTAGCAGATCAGGTTTTGATTGATGCAAAATATGTGATATTTTTAGGTTAAATAATGTTTTATGTTTCCTCTAAAATAACCGCTATCCAGGGTTTTAGTTTGAAAACTATTGTTTGCTATAGTTTGGTCTGAGCAGGTATTAATTTTAGTCTCATTGTTTGAGGATGATGAAAAACACGAAAAAAATTTGAAGTAAAAAAGTTTATTTTAAGGTTGAGGACGATGAAATGTAAAGAATTCTAAAACAAGAATTAATACTACTTGTTCTGTGGTAGCTAGTTTCATATACACCAGGAAGCTGAATTTCAAGGTCTATGTACATTTACGGGGGTGGAATTTTTCACTGTTCCATGGTCAACTGGATTCATGTCATATTTGGTATACAGTCTAGCCCATGGTCTGTAGTTGTTGCCAATTGTTTTGGGGGCGATATCATGCATATTAATAAGTGGGCGGAGCTTAAAGTGAAAATTGAGAAAAAGTGATAAATGGGCAACAGTATGTTCATTTTGTGTCATATTGGGCATGATAGTTTTGTTGGTTATTTTGTACATGCTTATGTTATCAGCAGATGTCATTGATATGCATGGTGGGTGCGGCTTAATATAAATGTCCTAAATGTAAAGTCAACATACTGCATATCATGAACAATATATCAGATTTATGCTATATCAGGGGTTTTAGTCTGTACATATGTACTAATGTGTGGTAATGATGTCATGAATTTTATTGAGTGGGCGGGGCTTACTGACAAATTCTTGAAATGGAATAAACAAGCAACCATTTGCATCGTACTTGCTATTGTAATGTTGTTAGTTGTTGTGCAAATGCTAATGTTGGCAACATTTTTATTGATCTGCATGGTGGGTGTGGCTTCTGAATAATATCATGGAACAAATATTTCATGATTATAAGGCCTATGCAATGACATGACAGTTAATACAAATTTTGCAAATCAATCAGCTTATGAAAAAGCATCGGAACCACAAAACCTTTTGGTTTTGGTGTCTACTTACATGATGTGGCTAGTCAAGTTCATTCAGTGATCCCCGTAGAGCAAGTGATCTCACAATAATAATGTTGCACTGCAAGTTGCAGAAATTTCTGACTTTTTGCAGGTGCCTAACAACTATTATTATACAGTTGCACTGCATGAAAGAGAAACCTGTTTATACCATGATGCTTTTGCTTTCATTTCTTAAACAAACATTGAATAACTTTTAACACGGTGAAAGATCTTGTTAATGACTTCCTTAAATCAATTTTGTTGGGAGTATTTGAATACTGACTTGTTTGTGTGGTGGTGGGGAAGGGAAAGGACTTGAGAACCATAATTATAAAAAATTGGGGGCATGGCTGCCAAGAGCCAATATAGATATGAACATATGATGCTGGATGCACAGATGCAGGATGCACATATGCAGAATGCACAGATGCAGAATGCACATATGCAGGATGCACAGATGCAGGATGCACAGATGCAGGACGCACAGATGCAGGACGCACAGATGCAGGACGCACAGATGCAGGACGCACAGATGCAGGACGCACAGATGCAGGACGCACAGATGCAGGACGCCCAGATGCAGGATGCCCAGATGCAGGATGCACAGATGCAGGATGCACAGATGCAGGATGCACAGATGCAGGATGCAGGATGCACAGATGCAGGATGCACAGATGCAGGATGCTCAGATGCAGAATGCACAGATGCAGAATGCACATATGCAGGATGCACAGATGCAGGATGCACAGATGCAGGATGCACAGATGCAGGACGCACAGATGCAGGACGCACAGATGCAGGACGCACAGATGCAGGACGCACAGATGCAGGACGCACAGATGCAGGATGCCCAGATGCAGGATGCACAGATGCAGGACGCACAGATGCAGGACACACAGATGCAGGATGCAGGATGCACAGATGCAGGATGCACAGATGCAGGATGCACAGATGCAGGATGCACATATGCAGGATGCACATATGCATCAAATCAGTTATATACTGGCTATAATTTAACAGCTTGCTGAATTTTTGGGTGGTAATACTGCATCCAAATTTTTGATCTTGACTTTCTTTATTTGGACATCATCCAAATACCCTAGTTGTCTACTGCCAAAATTCTTTTAACAAATGCAGCAGTGTACTACTGAAATTAAGAAAAGAAATCCAAAGACTATTGTATTATTTGTGCTAGTTGTCCTCATGCTCTGGTTCATTGCAAAAAATTAGCAAAATATTTATTCAGAATTATTTAAACATTAGTCATTTTACAACATTTTTAAATCTCAGGCACAATTTGCATATTTTATGCAGATTTTGTGATTCATTACAGGGCGACCTCAGTATTTTCAAGTTTTGTAAATATTTTGTTTTTGTCTGCATAAATCTTTTTGGTGGTGCAACAAAATCTGCACAAAAGTTTTGGCACCTTTGCCATGCCCCAAATAAAATTCTAGCAGGAATATACTTTCCAATCATATTGAGTGATTTAGAGTTAGAAAAAAATTGAAAGAATTGCATTAAGATTTTGAACTGTTTGTTTGGTCATACAAACATCACAAATTTTGCATAAATTGAAAATTGATTAAACTTAATTGATCAGCCATACATGTCTTTTTTCTTCAATATTGCAATTGATCTGTTTAGATAGAAAGTGCTACATGTCCATAGACTTTAAAAAAGGTTGTATCTTAAAAATTAAAATGTTGATTATGAATTTTAAAATTTAAAGTTCGTAGTAGCAGGCCATTTAACATGTAGGCACCCATGCACCTTTAAAAGAGGTCACTACAAAGGATAACTAGAATCGTAGCCCTCGGTAGAGACTGTAGAGTGCATAACTCCAAACCTTGACAGTTCTTTCTTCACCTTTAATACATCTACCTAAAAATCCTAACCCACCAAGTTTTATTCCAAAGCATCATTTTCACTTTTGATATGCATTGACCATTTACATTCTAAATACTTCAAAATTATCTACCTTCTGATTGGTTTCTTAAGTCAAACCTTTTCTGAATTCCCAGCCACGTCGGTATCCCTGGCAAAGAGAGAGCCGACAGAGCTGCCATCAAAGCTCTGTCAAATAACATCTCTCTTTTCCTATTCCACACTCAGACCTCCATCTCTCCATCTCCAACTACATCAACAAAACCTGGCAAACTCCTGGAGTCACAAAACCAGTAATAAACTTCACACCATCAAACCCAAAGTTGGGACAATACCCCTCTGCACATTCGCAACTGCAGGGAAGACATTGTTGTCACCTGCATCCGCCTAGGCCACTCCTCTCTTACTCACTCCCATCTCTTATCCGGTTACCCTGCCCCTCCCTGCCCCACTTGCTACATTGATCTCTCCATCAAGCATATTTTCTTAACTTGTCCCCTATACCAGAACTCCAGATCTCTTCTTTCCTCACTCTCCTCAATCTCGGACCTATTCGAAAACAATTCTTCCTCCAACATCATCAAATTCCTCCACAACAACAGCCTCCTCTACCACATAAAATCTCCTTCCCTCCTTCTTTTCTACACCTAACCTTACATGCCCCTTTCTTTACACCTAAATTTTTCTCCCACATTCAGCCTTTCCCCTTTATCTCCCTTACAAACCTTTCATCTCCTTACTATCCTAATTCTTACACCATTATTTATTAACACCCTCTGGCAACATTTAACTCTGACTGTCGTGGTGCCGTTAAACATCAAACCAAACCAAACCTTCAGTCAAATCATTGTTTTCAGTTTTATTCAGGCTAAGCATTCATTGTTTGAGTTCCTTTCAGGCAAGATTCACATTCCACCATTTTTCTTTCATGGCAGAAACCATTTGATTTGATTTTCGAGTCCTGAAAATTGATTGTTTGAATTTACTTTCAGGGCCTGAAGTTATTGTTCAGCACATTCCATTGGAAATTTTCAACCAATTCTTGACAGATCTCACACTTAAACATCATCACCCTCCATTTCTGCCCTTCCCCTGTTTCAATATGTCCCAAATTTTACTCATTTCTTCTTAAGTAGTAACAAAACCAAACACCAAATTGAATCACAACCCAAATCATCAGTTCTTGAGATACATAAAGGCAAAAAAAGAAGAAACAATTGCAGACTGAAAACGTAACCTTGAGCCCAGGGCCATAATTCATGGGGGTGGGGGGAGGAGAGGGTGGGGGAGGAGACATACCCCCTACTTTTCAGCAGAATTAAAAAATATCAGTACATTTTGTAGACACGTTGACTCTTGTCCCCACTTTTTGGATAAGAAGCATGTCCCCTCTTTTCACAGATGAGAATTATGGCCCTGCTTGGGCCTACACATACATTACTTACAGTATAGCCACCTCTAACAAAGCTGATTTTCATCTCTAACTTGTAGCTCTATAAACATCTATGTGTCTGCATTGAGCTTAGAAATGTCTATTCAAAAAAATGATGTATGCTATTTCCATATCAGTCTAAAAGGAATAACAAAAATGAGGTTTTCACTTATTGTTGAAAGATCAAAACATGAATGTTTTGTGTTAACATTGTTTGAAGAGTTCATTTTGCACTGTTTAAAATGTTCATGTAGTATCCCATGCCTTGCCTTCCAGAAAATAAAGATAAAACCCTAGAGTAATCCTCAGGGAGTCTGTTACACAGTGCCCTGATTCAGCTAACATCATTATTAAAACTAGTTTATTCCCTGAAAAATAAAAGTTAAGAATGCTGAAAATATAATATCAAGACAATTATTAAAACTAGTTTTCTCCCTAAAAAATAAAAGTTAGGAATGCTAAAAATATATGTTGGGACAAAAATCAAATCTGCCCCCCCCCCATCCCTATGTGAAATATCTTCCTACACCGATGTTAAGTTATACCCAAGTACTGTTTGGAAATGAAGAAATGAAATAAATGATAGGGAAAATTTATCTTCTGAAAGTTTTAAAAATAAACATCAATGGCTTGTCTAAGCAGTGGGGGCTATTAGGGGGTTATCCCCCAAGACTTGTCATAGCTCCCAATTTTTTTCTTCAAAAAGATTTAGTTATATTATTATTATTAAATTATGTTTATATAGCTCTAAGTGCTTTACAAGAGCATGAAAAAATGAAAAGTTAATTACTTATCAATACATAAAGAAACAAAATAAAAATTAATAAACACCTAAAACCCCCATTATAGGTAAAAGCTAAAAATATCAGCAGTATACGAATACAAGAAATAATTAAGTTTTAAACGTTCAGTTCAGATACATGTATAAGATAAAACAGTTAATAAAAAAGCGGTAAAAACTACCAATCTTAAACACAAAACACGAAGGGAAATAAAATTGTTATCAAACATTAAAAATGCATTAAAAGGTGAAACCTGGGGTAAAAATTTTGTTTTAAAAGTTAAAATAAGTCACTGAAATACTGTTTAAAAAAATGCGTTTTTAAATCACGTTTAAAAGAAGTAAGTGATGGAGCATTTCTTATACATAAATGGAGGGTATTCCATTCCTTTGGGTGCAAAAACTTAAAGGAGCAATTGCCAGTTTTACTGATACTTTTTGGGAACTTGAAGAAGATTTTGATTGGAGGATCTAAGAGAGCGTACTGGTTTGTTTGGTTGAATGAGTTCAATTAAATACTTTGGAGCAGTGCCTTGTGAACAATTAAAACAAAAAACTAGAACTTTAAAATGCACACAGCATTCTATGGGCAACCAGTGAAGTGTAAAAAGAAAAGGTTTAATATGGTCTCTTAAGCTACTGTAGTTCTCATGATTAATCTGGCAGCAGCATTCTGAACAACCTGTAGATGATGAATTAACGACTTATTTACACCAATTAAAACACTATTAGCGTAATCAATCCTAGAAATTACAAGAGCCTGTATAAGAGTCCTAGTTGTATCAATATCTAAGCAGTGACGGATTTGAGCAATAGAACGCAAATTATACATAGCACTTTGACATTTTTCAGTAATGAAATTATGCATGGACATTTCTGAATCAAAAAGAGTACCAAGGTTTTTAACTTTCGATGAGTTTTTTACTGTTACTCCATTAACATTTAACAATAAAGATGGCAGTTGTGTCTGAATTATTAAAAGAAATGTAAAGTTGAGTGTCATCAGCATAGAAATGATATAATAATAATAAAGTACTTATACAGCGCCATTACTAAAAAGATATTCTATCGCGCTTTCCAATCAAGATGTAAAATAATAAAACACACTGAGAAACTACCAAAAGAACCAAAGAAGAATTGAAATAAAAATTAATTAAAGGCCAGCTTGAAAAGGTGAGTTTTAAGGTTACGTTTGAATGAGGTAAATGATGAATTAGACTTTACTGAATCAGGCAGGTCATTCCATAGTTTGGGACCGATGGAACAAAATGCACGAGAACCGAACGAAGTATGAGTACGGGGTAGAGAAAGAGGAGGATTACATGAGCTGCGTGTATTATATGTGGATTTACGGAACTGATTTAGCTGTTTGAGGTAGGCTGTTGCTTGATTATGAATACATTTAAAAACAAGACACAGAACTTTAAATTGGATACATTTAACATTAGGAAGCCAATGCAGTTCCTTTAGGCAGCTTGAAGCACTCATCGAATTTGCGTTTTTGCAAAACAACTTTAGCTGCCTGGTTCTGAATTGATTGCATTGGTAATAAACTAGAAATGGGCAGCCCAGCAAACACAGCATTGCAATAGTCGAGGTGTGAGATGACTAAGCTTTGAACCAGTAGCCTACAACTTTCAGTGGTCAGTATCCAATGGAAAAGTGCTTTATGATGTCAGCAAGGGGTGCAGTGTACAAGGTAAACAACAGAGAACCTTATACGGACCCTTGTGGAACACCGATTTCCAAAATAAATGCTTCCGAGTTGAGACCATTAATTGTGACACGTTGAGATCTGTTCTCTAAGTAGGATTTTAGCCAGAGAAATCCCCAAACGAGTCGACAGACGGTTCAAAAGAATACTATGATCCAAAGTATCGAATGCAGCGTTGAGGTGTAATAAGACGAGGGCCGTCATTTTCTTCTTGTGCTTAGCCACTAAGATGTCATCATGTACCCTAAGAAGAGCAGTTTTGTAGAATGAAAGCGACAGTAAGCTGACTGAAACCCTTCAGCTAGATTATGTTCTGAGATGTATTTGTTAAGTTGTGAAGCCTCCACTTTTTCACAGAGTTTAAATATAAAGCTGAAATTGGACACTGGGCGATAATTTTTGTATACATCTTGATTTAAACCTGATTTTTTAAGCAATGGTTTAACAATGGCTTCCTTCATTCCAGCAGGCACAGTATCGCTCTGTAGAGATAAGTTGATTAATTTTAGTAATAGCTGGAACTAACTCAGAACTGCATAACTTGACCATTTTAGTAGGAAGTGGATCACTCTTGCAATATGCTGTAGACTGGTAGATAAATTGGTAACAAGTTTCTGTATCTCTTTCGATGCAGTTGCAAACGCGTGGAATCTAGCGGTATCACTGCAAGCTGGTTCAACGTGAAAATCCTTCATGGTTTCTTTTGCTAAATCCTTCTTTATACTGACATGTATTTCCCTGATTTTGTCCTTAGAGAATTCAGCAAAATTGGTAGTAGACTTTCAGGTTTAGTGTTGGATGGATAGATAGGTTCCGCTTTTCCAACAAGAAGAGATTTGCTGTATTGAACAATTTCTTCTTGTCCGATTTTGACTCGATGATGCTTCTCTTATAAGTATTCTGTTTTAGCATTGTTACAGAGACTGTTCACATACAGTAATTTGTCTGATTTTTGACCTCTTGACGATCGGTAACAGTACTGGATTTATTCGCTTTGCGTTCCAGTCTTCTTAACTGAATTGTCATTACTCCAGGACCAAAACTTTTCAGTGTGCATCAAAAATCTTCCAATTATGAAGCAAACATCTTCAATTTTGGACCAAACATCTTCAATTTAGGACCATAAATCTTCAATTTAGGAACAAATCCTAGTTTGTAAAACAAAAATAGAAGTTTTTGGAACAAAAGTACAATTTAGAGACAAAATTGTGAGGTTTGGTTTAAACCTTTACAACTTAGGACCAAAACCTTGAATTTTGACCAAGGAAGGATTAATGTCTTAATAAGATCTGTTTTTAGAGGGCTTAAGCCCCCAAAATATATGAAAACTGGACACACCCTATGGTAAACATTTTAAAACTAATTATATCATGTGTCAGGTTTTTCAAATCACATGATTTT
This sequence comes from Chiridota heheva, assembly GCA_020152595.1. Taxonomy (NCBI): domain Eukaryota; kingdom Metazoa; phylum Echinodermata; class Holothuroidea; order Apodida; family Chiridotidae; genus Chiridota; species Chiridota heheva. Next base: position 328,275 of record JAIGNY010002488.1, read on the forward strand.
TAGGTCAATGTCATGACATTCTGCCCATCTTATTAGCAACAAAACAATTTCAGTTGCAATCAGAGAACAATAAATCGGGATTCAAGCCTATTGTGATTACTTTCGCTGTGGGCTTTTGTTTTACTTTTTGGCAGGTACTGATTAATGTATTATCATTTGATTCAGTTATGAAAATCAACCACAAATGAATTAGTACAGTTTGCTGTAGGTTACTTAACAATCATCTTGAAATCCATCTATTTTTTGTTAGCTTGTATCCCATTTTCTGTAACCTTTCAAAATTAAATGTAGTTATCAGGTATTTGTTAAAAGCATCATCATTTTGCATTTGTCATGTGGGTTTTAAGACCCACATACATACATCCCTTCAGATCAGGGTCTAAATTCTCCTCCAAAAAGTGTGTGGGGGTGGGGGAGGGGACATGTGGCCATACTTGTCCTCCACAAAGTTTGGGGGACAGTGTTTTTCTAAACCTTATGTATTTTTATATACCTGCTGGAAAGTGCGGGGTGGGGGTAGACATGTTCCCTTGTCCACCAGGAATTACAGCTCTGCTTCAGAATCAGATGACAATGAAGCTTACAATGGGGTGGGTGAATCATGTCCATAAGAAAAGTAGTTTTTAAAGTGGAATGGTTAATAAAAGATTAAAGTAATGTCGGAGGGACTTCAGGGCAAGGGAGCAGAAATCAAGTGAGGGCACTTTTTGACAGTAATTGAGGGGCACTTTTATTTTCAGAAAAGGACACTGTCAGTTTCATGGGGGAACATACCACCTGGCTCCAAGTTCCTACACACATGGTTTGAGTATAAGCAGGATTTGGGAGAAGCAAGGGGAACTTACCCCACACCCATTTTTTTTTCTCCAAATGTAGGCCCTACACTTTTTTATGGTATGACTTCCCCAACTTTCAGCGGGCAAATTCTGCCTGTGGGTTTCAAATTGGGTAGCCAGGACCAATGTTGATAATTGTCAATTGGGTAAATAAGGTAAAAGGCCTCAGCTTTTTAAAATTATTGGGGTCATCCCCCTCCCATCATGGCCCTCGGTATTAGTTTCCCTCGTAAATGCATGCTTTAATTGTGTCAAATATGTACTAAAATGTTTATTACATTGTGTATGTACTATGTAGGATTTGTGAGTGAGTGGATTTCTATTTGTTTCCAAGCTTCAAAAATAAAAAAATGACCTAGAATAATTTTATGTAACTTTCAAAAGGGCACCTTGTGCCCTGGTTTGCCCTGAACTTTTAAAAGGGCACCTCCTGCCCCCGTTTGCCCTAATTTTTGCCCCCCTTTGCCCGTCTTACTCTTGGGCAAGGAAGCAGTTCCCCCGTTTCCCCATGGTTCTAAAATCACTGGATTTAGTAGATAATCAATTTCAAACTTTCCACAAAATTGCCCCAAATAACGGGCCTTGGAGACTTATATGTAAGTACCTGTGACATCACAATCTGAACTTTGTGGAAGTGGAGAGTTACTTTAAACCTATACTATAGCTGACCTTGAAACTAATTGTCCTAATTTACGCAATAAAAAGAGGTATTTGGTCAAAAAGGGTTTGTACTCTTAGTATGTCCCAAATGAAACTTGTGTGTGGATGGTTAGTTTTTATTATAAGTTTCTGCTGCATTATCAAAAACAAAGAAAACTGCAAGGAATGAATATTAACACCCACCTGGTTTCTAGTTTTATTATACATCTGATCTTTTTATGAGGAATTGCATCACTTTCCTCATCAGAAAGTATGAAATTTATTATCAATTTTTTCCAAAATTTCAAAATATTGATTCTTGTTTGCATTCATTCACAGGCAATGTTTATTACCTTATTGAAACATATAGTTTTATATGACGATAAGGTATTGTACTCACTTTTGGGTGTGTGTGTGGGTGGGTGGGTGTGTGTACAAAATGTTGTGTTGTGTGTACAGAGAAAACTGTATAAGCTATCAAGCTGAAACTTGGTGGGAGGGTGTAGGGTGAGGTTTACAGTTTTTTTGATCCAATATCCCCTTTGGGGTATGTCGTAACAAACAGTTTGTTATAAAATGCACAATAAATGCAATGAGTACAACAGTGTGTTAAAACTACAAATCTAAAGAAAGAAAAGAAAAGGAAAGAAAGAAAAATAGAAAAGATATTTACCTATTTACAAGGCATTGGATGGGAATTTCAATACTGATTTGAAGGGAAAGAAATAAAAAAGAAAATCTACTAGGAATTACTTGAATGCTTCTATAATATGTTTACAAAAAACTGCAACTTTCAGCAAAGTATTTTTATCCTGAGATGAAAAAAGTTGATGGAATTTCATAGCATTTGCTAATAAAGTAACGACAAAGATTTAAAGGGACGATGAACTTGTGTCCCGCACAAGTTGGGTCATGTACCTTACAGGTCAAATATCAGAGGTCAAATAGTTAATTTAAAATGGTAAGTTTTGGTCAATCACGTGTTCTGGAAAAACCGTAAGTGCTGTTTGGTTGTCATGTGGTGTGTCTCGAAAATGATATGACATGTCGCATAAAGGTCATAGGTCAAATGATACAATTTTGTGATGAATTTTGTTGGAAAAATGTAATTGCTATTGTATTGATCCTCGATGGGTTGGGGTCTAGAGTTTGTTACTTGGTGGGTTGGTGGAGGGTGATGAAAGGTTATGTCCCACACATAATGAGATATGTCATATGAAGGTCAAAGGTCACAGGTCAAATAATTGACTTAAAAATGGTAAATGTTGTGTTGTACTTCCTGGGATAAGTATAAGAGATATTGGGTACTTGGTGCGTTGGTGGAAGATGATGCAGGGTATGTACTGTACAAAATAGGACAGGTCATTTAAAGGTCAGAGGTCAGATAAATGATTTGAAATGGTAACTGTTGGTTAGTTGCCTGTTATGCAAATATTATAAGTGCAATTGGGTTGTTACTTTATGGGTTGATGAAGGATGATGAGAGGTTGTGTCTTGGGAAAGATGTAACATGTCGCTCAAAGGTCAGAGGTCAAATAATTGATTAGAATAGTATATTTTGTTATATTGGGTAATTGTTACTTGGCAGGTAATATTACTTGGTGGATTGGTGATGTAGTGTTATGTCTTGCATATAATGTCATTTAAAGGTCAAACATCAGAGTTGAAGTAATTGATATGAAATGATATATTTTATATCATGTTTCCTGGAAAAAACATTGATCATTTACAAATTCGATGTGGCAGAGGCAATAGGCCAGCAATTCCATGGATTGCCATCTTGTTATAATGATTGCTTCTGCTACAATACTGGGCTGCATATCATGAAAATATGTGTATGACGACGTGCAAATAAATATATTGTTGCACAATTTCATTGTGGTATTGACAAATGCTACTTGTTTTTAACTGATAATTGAAAACCATGACAACAGCAAAATCTCCAGTGAGTTTTAACAAAAAGGTAAAGCAGTTTGAGTGGATTACGAGCCTGTCACATGCAGAGTCACGAGACCTCTAAGTCGGATACTCTACTTATGCAAGGCCGATGAATAGGAAACAGGTTTTACATAGATAACGATTAGAAAACAACAAAACAAACATTTGATCATTCCAACAGATTAAAGAAATTCCCAAAAGCCAGGAAGGAGGGGTGTAGGCCTGATTACAAAGGGTTAAAAATGATCAAAACATGTACAATTGGTAATAAACCTGAAGGTAAGAGTTGAGAAAATGAGTACAAAAGGGGGAGTGAGTACAGAGTAGAATCACTAGTAGCATAGTGGGGAGACATGTTGATGTGTGTATGTAGGGGGTGTGAGATGATGTAGCTTTGTCAAGTTTGTGAATGTGAATTATTTTAAAAGATTTTTAGATCCCCATTGTTCTTCTTAGTTATATTTATGACAAACTCTGTATTATTTTACATTATGATAAAATAAGGGAAATCATGACAATTAGCAGGGAATTCAATTCAGTCATGCTATTTGGAAGATTTTTGGAGGGAGGAGACTGGGAAAGAGTGGGTCTGGTACCTGTCATTTCTGAGAAAAAATGTTATTAATATTAATTGGACTCGCACTTTGTGGACATTGACATTAAAAGTTGAATCATCTCACTTGTTTGCATGTCACTAAAAATTCATAGGGCATTGTATGAAAGAAAAGTTTACCAATTCCCTATGAATTTTTAGTGACAATCAGGCCATTGACACCTGTTCAAGATTATTTATTATTATGTGAATAAATGTAATTTATACATTCAATTAATCAGATCCCAGCAGAGAGGTATTTATTTGTGTTTTATTTTATGAATCCATAATCTTCATGAATCAAGCAGGGAGATGTTATAGAAGTCTCTAAATCAAGCAAGATATGAATCAAATCAGGAGACAACCTTTCTTTTCATTCTTGTTTGGAACTTTTATGGCATTATGTCACCTCAAGAGTCTGCCTTGTCTCCATTTGTCAAAATATTTATGTCATTCTTCAAGAGTGCAGCCAATGTCATGTAATTATGGCCCATGTTTATACTGGCGAGATAGGGTCCGGGTGATACTTTAGATTAAGGTAAGATCAGTTACCTTTGTGAAATTGTGTTATCAAAAACTGAATTGGTGTCCATGATAAAGTGTCTGGGGTGCTTGCTGCAAATTGGTGCCCATAATATAGTGTCTGAGGTGCTTGCTGCAACATTGAAAGAGTTCTTACAGACCCCTAGCTTGATTTAAAAAGGGGGCAGGGTGCTCGACTTGGTTGAGGGGCACATTAATATGCACTTGAACACTGCGTCTTTTCGGCGTGGAGTCCAGGGGCCCCCTTTAAGACTCAATCCCATGGTGAAGAAGCTCTGGGATTTTAGCTATAATCATACCTTAGAATGAAACTATTTTGATTGATAAGGACCATTCATGAGCCAAACAGGACAATTGCTTACTATGCTATCATTCTGTGTTCTGTATCTATGTAAGGTATTTCATTTATGAGGTTCATTAAAATTATTAAGTTAAATTTTTTTATATATAATGAGAGGCAGGGTGGCCCCCAGGGGCAGGGCTGACCCCCAGGGGGCAGGGCGGGCCCACAGAGGGGCAAGGCCCCTGTAAAACAGCAAAGCTAGGGGCTGTTCTTATGTTGCAGATTGAAATGAGATATCAAAAATGGGACTAGAAGATTTTCAACAAAAATATAGGAGAGGATAGAGTTTTCAACCCACGTGAATTTTAAAAAGATTTTAGATACCCATTGTTCTTTTGGTGACATTTATGACAAACTAAGTATTATTTTGCAATATGATCAAATACAGGAAATCATGACAAGCAGGGAATTCAGTGATGTAAGCTATTTGGGAGATTTTTGGGAGAGGGGAGGAAGAGAGTGGGTTGAAAATGTTATTAATATCAACTGGACTCACTTTTTGGACATTGACATTAAAAGTTGAATCCTCTCACTTGTTAGATTCTTGCTATGCCACTAAGGGCATTGTGTGAATAAAAGCTGCTAAAGTTTCTTTAGATTTCTTTGATTTTTAGCGACAAGCAGGCCATTGACACCAATGTCTTCTGTTCAAGATTATTTATCATTGTGTGAATTAATGTAAACTTTTAAAGAATTTATATTCAAATAATCAGATTAAAGCAGAGAGATGTTTATTTTGTGTGTTTTTTTAATCCAGTAGCTGATCTTCATACATCAAACAAGACTTTTATTATTCTTTTTTGGAACTTTTAGGCATATACCCCAGAGTCTGATTAGGCTCCATTTGTCAAAATATTTATGTCATCCATCAAATGTGAAGCTGATAATTATGACCCAAGATTACTGGAGGAGGTAGGGTCCTGGTGATACTTTAGATTAAGGTACTTGGTCAGTTTGTAAAATTGTGTAATCACAACTTAAGAATCTTTTTCTGTGGATTTTTTATGTGCTTGAAGGAAGTGGTTTAATAGATGTTATCCAAATGTTTTATTGATCAATAAATACAAGCTCCATGTGGCCATCCAGAAATTTTCAAGATAAATCAAGGTCAGACACCAATGCACGGAAAACCCATAATTTTTCACTTGAGAAACTTTATGATTATTGAGAAAGATTATGTTATATATGGATTCCTAGAGAAACTTCATTTATGACCCATCAAATCTCTAAGAAAAGGTCCTTTAAATTCCACTCATTCAGATTACATTTTGCCAAATCTTTTGAAAATAAGAAACAAATAAGTTACTTCTTGTATCAACGAAAGCTAAGCTTACACACAAATTCGGGGAGAGTTAACTGCAAGTTAAATGAACATTGACCATGCAATTTTTTTCTCTTAGATGCATGTTTAATAGGAGAAAAGGTTTCCATATGTGAGAAAGTTTGTGATTATTGAGCAAGTTTGTGATTTATTGAGCACGTTTGTGATAATAAAGTTGGAGAGAAAGGGAGTCATTCATTCCTCAGTAACATTGCTAAGGGGGACTCGGAGGGCATATGTTACCACCTGAAAAAATTCTTGTGCTCCACAATCAAAAATTAGCCTTACCCCAAGAAAATATTTTTTGACATTGTCTCTTCAAGATTATTGGTCACAGTTTAGAATGTTGAAACAAATTTATTGATGATCGCTTTCATATTTGGTTACATATATGATTTTTTAACACTTAAAGGAATATTCCTCTGAATTTTCCATTTTCATATTATGATTGAGGACTATTTGAGAAACAATTTGGTGTAAAAATCATGTTGATATCCTTTTGCACTGGTGTGTTGAAAAGTGCACATCCCAGTGTAAAATGTGAAGTTTTAAAGGCAGATCCAGACAATTCTTATTAGGCCTATGTATTTTAATCAAACTTAAGCAAATGGGCAAAGTATGTTCTTAAGTGTACAGTATGTTATACCCAATCTCAATAAATGATCAAAAAATGCAGTAATTTAGGAAGAGGCAATTAATGTTCAGAGAAATACACAAAAATTGTCTTGGATTTGCCTGAAGGAGATCACACTGTACACTGTAAGATCACTTTTCAATACACTCGGGCAATCTTTGAAAAGAATAAATCCCAAACAGAAAAATATGTTAACATGATTTTTACACAGAAATAATCTGAACCCATTAAATCTCCATCAAGAACCATTGTAGGTAGCACGGAACTAATAAGGTATCACTCCGCCCTCCAAAAATGAGAAGCTTTAGAGAAAAGGCTAATACAAATAATTTCAAAAGGTCCCATGTCATGGGACAGGAAGCTGAGAAGTGAAAATTTCAGGAATGGTAGAGAAAGGATAGGTCTTGACTACGCATATCCAACTTGACAAGAATTGTTTCAGTAAAAGTTTAATGGGGTGCTATTTTACCATGGACCCATACCCAAATTTGAGTGATTTGGTGAGGGTGTATAAAACCTCCTTCACTTCAATCGAAAAAAGTGCAAAAACCTCTGTTGTCCCCCTATTGAAAGTACCCTCATCTGAGAGATGTTAGATGATACTTTTTGGAAAACATCACAAAAGATCCCAAATCTACAAATCTTTAACACACTGGTACAAAAAGGACCACGAACTTGACTTTTTCATCATAAGCTTTAATGGGGAAAATAATTAGTTCCGTGCTACAGTACCTGTATGTACGTCATAATCACCAAGTTCTGAGAATCTAGACTGAACCTGACTGGCAAAGCATTATTAATCATTCTTATTCAATATTTAGAACTGAACAAATTAGACCAAACTGTAAAAGCCACACAGAGGGCATTACCTGGTCAAGGGTCCTAGGGTCCCTATAAGGATTACCTGGTCAAGGGTCTAGGGTCCCTATAAGGTTGGGGTCCATAGGTAAAGTCCTTGGTAAAACTTTCTTTTCACCCTTTTCCATAAACAATTAGAAACCTGCAAGCTTGAGACCAGATATTTCATTAACTATATATGTTAACAATTTCCAATTTTGAGCATTGGAACAAAGGAGGTTCTTATTTTAGGAATGAACTTAGAGAGGGAATTTTGCCCCAAGAAACTTTTTTCACTCATCACAAGTAAATTTGATGCATACTAGTGTTGTCACTATTCGCTACATATATTGATTGGCGTTTCAGTATTTGTATAAATATTTTGACGAATCAGAAATATTGAATTGTAATTTATATTGATCTCCTGATTACCAAAGGGAGGGGGTAGTAAAATCTTATATGATTATTTTTTCAACCATAGCCTGTCTTGATTTGCTGATGGGTCTGTTCAATTTGCTGACAGCAGTGTAACTCCCCCCCTCCCCCCCCCCTCCAACACAGTCGCTATACCTTTTGTGTTCCTGCAAATTGCAACCTTACTACTGTATGTTTTACATTTTATTAAAATTGTTTTCTTTCATGTATGGAATCCTTACTAAGTTATGATCACAAAATCTACATTAAAAAAAAAAAAAAAGTCAAAGAAAACAATTTTGTACAGCTGATAAGATTTTCATAGAATAAATTATTATTCATAGTCCTTAGGGATAATTAGAAGCTAGAACTAATCATTCACAGCAACTTTTAATGTGCGTAAGGGACAGCTTCTTAAGTGAAAATTAATGTTGAACCGCATTTTGTAATTTGCAAATTTATTTGCTTTATTGATCGTCTGAGCAAAAAAAATTAAGAAGAATTAGGATGCAGTTGGGAAATCACCTCCTGGAAATAAAAATTGCTTTGGAGAAGTTTCTTTGAATGTATAGATATGAAAAACACTGACCCATGTAAGGATAAGCCTTCATGTTTTTTCTTTCCTGGATAGAAGAAACAAGACTGTAAAGACAAATATTTAAAAATGTTGTTTGTCTGGTGATACTGAATTTGATAGTTGTACCAAGTGTGTCCTAAAATGACTGGTGACATCAACTTCGCAGACGCACTTTCTTGACAATTTTTGATGAATCATAGAACTCTTTTATTATGTGGCAACTTTTTTTGTAGTTGCCATAGATTTTCAACAGGTACTTCACTAGAATGTATCTTATTTTCTTATCAGATTATTCTTGCTTGAATGTCCAAGGACATCGGGAGGAAGGGGGATGTCTAGCTTTTCTTAGGGGGTGGGGATGGCTAAGTGCCTTAAAATACATCTTAAGATATTAAGAAAGGTTTTTGAACTTTAAGTTTTAAGTTTTCCAATTTTTATCCAAATTTAAAGATTTTTCAAGATTTTTCCAAAATTAGGATTTCCCATCAGTTGAAATTTTGTTTTCAAATCTTTGTCACAAATTAAATTGATAATTAAGTCAATGTGAATAAGAAATGCCAATATCTGTTTTCTATGATTAATTTGATATTTCACTTGATTATATTTATGGCTTTGACACACCACTGACGGACATACACTTGCATATATTAATTGAATTAATTATTAATTAAATCATTTTGCAATATATTAAACAATTAACCATGATAATAGCAAGAAATTTTATAGAAAGAGGTGAAATTTTGCCATTTTCAAGCCTTGATATGCACATTTTTAATATAAATTTTTATCATTAACTTTTCAATAGACTGTTCTAATTTCCATAGGTCAATTGTTTTTGATCATAATAAGTGAAGAACAACAGCAAATTCTTCTGTTATTGACAGAATCTTAACATTCCCACCAATTTAAATAATTTTGAGTGACTGAAACGTATGTAATAATGAAACGGTAATATATCAAGATTTTGAATTGCTTTCCAAATCCTACATTACAAGTCTTGCAGGGAAAACCTTCTAAATTTTGCCAGCTCAATCCCATTTTATTATTTTTTATATTAAAAGACTTTTTATCATGATTTAAAGGAATATTCCCATGGTTTTTTTGTAATATTCTCATGGATTTTTGTGATATTCTCATGGTTTTTTGTAATATTCTCATGGTTTTTTGTAATATTCTCATGGTTTTTGTAATATTCTCATGGTTTTTTTTGTAATATTCTCATGGTTTTTGTAATATTCTCACGCTTTTTGTAATATTCTCATGGTTTTTGTCATATTCTCATAGTTTTTGTAATATTCTCATGGTTTTTGTAATATTCTCATGGTTTTTGTACTATTCTCATGGTTTTTTGTACTATTCTCATGGTTTTTTGTACTATTCTCATGGTTTTTTGTAATATTCTCATGGTTTTTTTGTAATATTCTCATGGTTTTTGTAAAATGTTATTTTACAAAATTTTACAATCCCATTTTATTATTTTTTTATATTGAGAGACTTTTTTATTCATGATTTAAAGGAATATTCCCATGGTTTTTGTAATATTCTCATGGATTTTTTGTGATATTCTCATGGTTTTTTGTAATATTCTCATTGTTTTTGTAATATTCTCATGGTTTTTGTAATATTCTCATGGTTTTTCAGTAATATTCTCATGGTTTTTGTAATATTCTCATGCTTTTTGTAATATTCTCATGGTTTTTGTCATATTCTCATGGTTTTTGTAATATTCTCATGGTTTTTTTGTAATATTCTCATGGTTTTTTTTGTAATATTCTCATGGTTTTTTGTAATATTCTCATAGTTTTTGTAATATTCTCATGGTTTTTTGTAATATTCTCATGGTTTTTTGTACTATTCTCATGGTTTTTTTGTAATATTCTCATGGTTTTTTGTAATATTCTCATGGTTTTTTGTACTATTCTCATGGTTTTTGTACTATTCTCATGGTTTTTTGTAATATTCTCATGGTTTTTGTCATATTCTCATAGTTTTGTAATATTCTCATGGTTTTTGTACTATTCTCATGGTTTTTTGTAATATTCTCATAGTTTTTTGTAATATTCTCATGGTTTTTTGTACTATTCTCATGGTTTTTTGTACTATTCTCATGGTTTTTGTAATATTTTTATGGTTTTTGTAATATTCTCATAGTTTTTTGTAATATTCTCATGGTTTTTTGTAAAATGTTATTTGCAACAGCATCATACTTTTATAGCCAATTTGGTACAAAAATCAGGTTGATATCATATTCCGTTCAGGAGATATGGATTTTTAAAGATTTCCCAATTGCATTTTAAAGTTTTCGCACAGTATGATGAATTCGTATTTGATGATATCATAGAGGCAATTCCATTACAAATGTTTTATGTAATTCTTTGAATGTTAATTGGTTATTTATGTATGATTAGAAACAATTTTCCAAAAATTATTAAAGTAGGGTATATTTGGCAATGTATATAAACACCTAATTTTCATCAATTTATTTTTCTGGCAGGTTTTACTACTACAAAAGGATGATAGATTTGAATGAAATTCATAAACTTTGTGTGAGAATGTGTTGCTGTGATGTCATACTAAGCCTTTTCTTATTCATTTATTGACATTTTTGTGAATTTGAAAAATATCTTCTGGTAGGAATAACATATCAACATGATTTTTGTACTAAATTTAAAAAAAAAAGTTTTCTCTTTTTTATAAAAGGTTATAGGAAAAAAAACCCATGGGAATATTCCTTTTTAAGCTTTATCTGACAGACCAACAAACTACACACACTTGGCCTATGACACAGTTTGATATTGGGGGACCAGGACCATGCAGTGTAAACAATAGCGGTCATGAGATAATTTGAATGCTTTGAAAATATTGCCTTGCAAATTTTTGAGCCAGAATGGCAGGGCCATACATCTCTAGCTCCGGTCCTTGTCATCACAGGTTTAATGAGTCAAGAGTATCCATAGAATGACTCACCAACCATGGTCTGGAAGTAAGTTCCAAATTGGGACCTTGAAGAAAATCACCAAGGTTATGGCCAGAGTTTGTTCCCTTGAAGAAGAAAAAAAATCATAAAAATTGTTTATGAAAACTTTCTGTTGAACTCGTAGGAATAATTCAAAGACTAACTGTCAATTGCAGATCAATTATTTACATTTTAAACAGCCAGTCAGTTTTTCACTCTTTTGCTTGTAGCATGTGTTTTCACTTATCGGGATCATGATTTCCTGGCGATGACTTAATATTTGATGAAGTAAAAAAAAACATTCTTATGTGTTCTGATGTGGGTGCCAGCTTGTGATCAGACCCATAGTAGACAATCTGATCGCAGGTCACAATGACTAAAACATTATTTTATTATTATTTTACAGTCCCTAACAGGATATTGCATAACTAACTTGATCGTGAGTCACTGATATACATTCGCAGATGGTTTTTGAGACTTTCATGGGTGGATCTGATGGTCTGCTCCGGATCGTGATCCTCTCCTCTATAAGGATTGAGATCAAGTGACTGACCAGATCCAGTGAGCGTTTTCACAGTTAAAAATCCACTCGAGTGCTCAACACAATGTGAAGCTAAGTTTTTTTCAGACAAGAAAAAATACATGCTGAGCCTGTGTAGTAGGTTTTATCACTGATCTCTTGATCACAATCCCCTAGCATAACAGAGCCAGGTCAAATGGTATTGTTAGAATCTCAGTAGTGGATCTGATCGCCTGATCATGGTTCTACCCTCAAGATGACTGCATCAGATCCTGTGAGCATTCAAATGATCCAAATAGTTTTTCTCAGACAGTGTGAAAAGTAAACTATTACAAAAAAAAACACCTAGCAACTGAATAGGGAACATTCCACTCACAACAGAGACTGGGTAATTTATTTCTTTGAAAGAAATGTAGTATGTGTGAACTGTAATGAATGTGGTTTCATTGTAATTTGAAAGGTTTGTTTGTGAAGATGTGCCATATAACAATCATAAATGCACATTGAATGCACTGGGATAAAAGGTGAGTGGGTATTTTGCATGGTCCTCAGGATAACTGAATAGAGTGATTTTACATGATGTCATTGATTGGCTAGCTGCCATGCTGGAGTACAAACATTTCTCCACTGAAGCATTTCACTACATTACACTTGGTATACTGTATAGCATTGCGTACATAAATACTACTGTAGTTGTGCTAAACTTCACAATTGTCTTGAATATAATGTGGTATTTAAACTATTTTTTGTTAAGCAGGTCAATATTGTTACATTTTATCGTTATTAACTTTATATTTGGATTTGAAATGGTGAATTTTTGTGAGATAGTCAACTGTGGAAACCACCGATGTCGGAGCCATGGAGACAAGGGGGCAGTGGTCCCCCGGTTGCCCCAAAGAAAGGGAGTGAAAGAGGGCAGGAGGTGCCCTTCTGAAATTTGAGGGCGGACCAGGGCAGGAGGTGTCTTTTGAAAGGAATATAAAATTATTCTAGCCTCTGCAGTAGGTCATTCTTGAAGCTTGAAAACAAATAGAGATCCACTCACTCACAAATCCTAAATAGTATCTAGAAGTTGTAACATGGCCTGTAGTATTTACTACATTTAAAACATGTTGTTTACCAGGGGCCTGACACCGAGGGCTGGAATGAGAGGGGGGCATGGCCCCAATAATTTTCTAAGTAGTAATTTTTAAAAGTAGGCCTTTAACCTATTCACCCATAGGTAATTGCCAACAATGGTTTTGGCTCCAATCTCAAACCCATAGGAGGGCTTTGCCTACCAAAAGAGGGGGAAAGTCAAAAGTGGGGAAGTGGGATGTAGGTTAGGGATCACAAAATAAAGATAAAATACAAAAGTAAGAATTTAGAAAAAATGGGTTTGGGGCAAGTGCCCCTTGCTCCCCCAAATCCCACCTGTACTCAAACCATATGTGTAGAAACCGGGAGCCAGGGGAACGTGCCCCCCCCCCCCCACTTTTTCGAAAACTGACAAAAGTGCCCCTTTTTGAAAATGAAAAGTACCCCTCAGTTACTGTCCAAAAAAAGTGCCCTCACTTGATTTTCTTGCCCCCTTGTCCCAAGTTCCTTCCGACACCCATGGTGGAAACAGATTGGGGCAAGATGATAAATCTTTTCACCGATTACCTGCTGTTATTACCAAACAAGGTGATCCTACATTGGACCTTTCTAAAAAGTGACAAGCCTGGAAAATAGCTTGCAGCAATCTCCCGTGACTTGAAAGATTCCAGCCTTTCATACATTCGTGTATGCTCAGATTATTTTATAACAGGTAGGAACAACCAAAACTTTGAAATTGCTTAATCAAAGTTTGAGATTTTAATATTTTCACCCATGAATGATTGTCATTGGAACCATTGTAGGCTAATGTGTATTAGCCTAGCACTCTAACAAATTTACCTTGGGTGTTATTCCCAATAAGAATTAAAACTTAGCATGATATTTTTTAGTTCTGGGAATGTGTAGGGGTTGGTGGAGGGTATAGGTTCGAAAGGCTAAATGACATTCTTTCATTGACATTAGCAAGTTAGGGCCTAGTTGCAAGGGGTTGGTGGAGGGTATAGGTTCAAAAGGCTAAATGACATTCTTTCATTGACATTAGCAAGTTAGGGCCTAGTTGTTGTTCAATTAATAGAACTAAAAGAGGTGTTATAGTTATAAAGACTGCTAGCCATGTTTTCTGAGTTACTGCATGGGTAAGGTAACCTTGAGCTTTTTTTTGTTGTCTTAAAATATCTAGGAAAACTTAAAGATATTTTAAAGCTTGTAGTAAAATGTTGTGAAAATTAACAAAGCAAATGAAAATGTAAGTTCATTTTTCAAAGCTCAAGTAATTTAAAATCATCTGCCCTACTACCCTATATACTTCCTTCAATAGGCCCATTCTTATATTAGCTTTGAAAAGTCAAGCATACTGTCCTTCTGACAGTTCTTGTTTGTGGTGGTGGCGTTATGGGGTGACTAAACCCTGCTTAGCTCATCATCTTGTTAGGTTATGTTATGTTATGTTAATATAAACAATGAAAACATAACATTCACATGTTTAGAGCTTTGGAAACTAGAACCTGATATAAATCCATCCAGGGGGTGAATTCTATGGAGATCAATTATTTCAAAACAATGGAAATAAAGGAAACAAAAGAACTATGGGTAATGTGACTTCTATACAGTCTGTTTTTATAGATTTCTGTATAGAACAATGAATAATGAAAGAATCCTTAAATGGATGATTTGATAGCACAAAGCTGCATATCCAAACTGTAATTTTAAAATGTGCTTGCATAAGGGAGTTTGTTTTGAAATATGTATGATTTCATTTTGAAATGTCCTTGTGTACTTTTGTGCACTTGCATGATAAGAATACTATTGATGTGGGATTCCTAAATAGGAAGATGAAGTTATAATGGCTGACAAAATGTTCACAGTAGATAATACAGCATTTGTAACCTTTCAAAGGGTGATTTATACTTTCGCGAATGAAGATTGAGAGAAGTTATGTTTTTGACTGTGTAATTGTCTGTTTAATTGTTGTTATCAACATATCTTAAGAACGGTGAACAGATAATTTTGATGAAATTAACCTTGCACGAGGCATCATTCTTGCACGAGGCGTCATCTTTGCAAAGTTTGCACGAGGCGTCATCCTTGCACGAGGCGTCATCCTTGCACGAGGCGTCATCCTTGCAAGAGGCGTCATCCTTGCAAGAGGCGTCATCCTTGCAAGAGGCGTCATCCTTGCACGAGGCGTCATCATCCTTAGACGGGGCGTCATCCGTAGGCAAGGCATCATCCTTGCACATGGCGTCATCCTTAGATGGGGCGTCATCCTTGCAGGAGGCGTCATCCTTGCACGAGGGGTCATACTTGCATGAGGCGTCATACTTGCATGCGGCGTCCTCCTTGCACGCGGTGTCGTCCTTAGACGGGGCGTCGTCCTTAGACGGGGCGTCGTCCTTAGACGGGGCGTCATCCTTAGACGGGGCGTCGTCCTTAGACGGGGCATCATCCTTGCACGCAGCGTCATCCTTAGACAGGAGCGTCATCCTTAGGCGGGGCGTCATCCTTAGACGGGGCATCATCCTTACACGGGGCGTCATCCTTACACGAGGCATCATCCTTACACGGGGCATCATCCTTACACGGGCATCATCCTTACACGGGGCATCATCCTTACACGGGGCATCATCCTTACACGAGGCATCATCTTTACACGAAGATTAAAGGGAAACTATGGATTCAAGTAATTCTCAGTGCTTGGTTATATGAAAATGTTTTATTCTAAAAATAGGGGATCCTAACCTTTTTTTATTTATTTTCATTGTGATCTGTGCTTTGTGAAATTTACCCACTCTTTGGTTGTTGCAAATAACCAAAAAAAAATATATATATTATACTATAATATTTGAAGGTTCTTCCTCAAAAAGGAAAGAACCTTGAAATATTATAGTATTCATCCATTGCAAGAAATAATATTTTTGCATTATGAAAATAAAAAATGTATTTCTGGATTATTCTTTATTTTATCATTGAAAAGTATAAGAGACAAGCTAAAATGAAGAATGTATATAAAATTTAAAATTTAAAAAATATCTAACCCTGGTTATTTATATTTCTTTTAAGATTATCTATCAAAATTATTGACCTCTTTGTCTTTAAATGGATGGAATGCAACCCTGATCACATATGAAACTGCCACATAAATCCTGTTAGCATAGAGTGAAAGAAAATTGATCTGTTTCATTTTCGCTTGTGGTTATGCTGTTTACATGCAATGATAGGAAATGTTGGAATTTGCGTTTCCTCCACCTATATAACTCCAAAACAGATGTGCATTGTTCGGCAGTGTAGGTACTTCAGTTCTTGTTAGCAGGAACTGTTTTCATGATGCAGATTAGGTACAGTTTCAGAGAAACTTGCCTGACTTCTTGGACTTGCACCTCTGTAAGTAGTTGCAGGATTTTCCAGTGGAAGCAAAAAGTTTTAGCTTTAATTTTTTCCAAAGCTGTGCAAAACAAAGTAAAAAGATTTACGATTTACAATTGGATAGTGACCAGTAAAACAAAAGTATTGTAACAAGTTTGCATGTCGAAAAGTTTCTTTTTCTAAAAGCCTACCCGCACCCGATACCTGAGTGAATCCTGAAAACTCAGGTATGACAATTACCGACCCGACTTCTTGTGCCGTGTATTGTTTGCACTCGAACAATGATTGTTTATTTTCCATTCCCATGCACACCACAGCCAAGTAGCCAAAGGCTGTTTGTGTGTATAAGATTACACAAAGCCAGAGCTGAATAATCAAAGCACTTTTATGATTGAAATCACTCATCCGTGTTAAGTGTCTTAGTGGGAGAAGTTTGTTTTCAAACTGGTGATAAGAATAGCTGTGTATCATAATGCCTGAGGTAATAATGTACATTAACTATGCATGATTGGGGACCATTTCTCCTAAGGAAAGATATTGCTTTATGTGATAGAAAGGGGTCATTGATGCCACCAAATTTGTAGTGCTTAAGGGAATAAACTACACATCTAAACTTAAATTTGGAGGGGGACAAGGAAGATGTATTTGTACCAAAGCAGTTCAGGCAAGGGAAAAATTTAAGTTTGGGAAAAATGTATCTGTTTGGGCACAAAAGGCAATTTGCACAAATCCAAAGTGCCCAAAATTGTGTAAAGCAATAAATTGATCACAGGTAGCCAACATCTTGCAAAGGTACAAAATAAATTTAGGCAGAACTATGTTGCCCTAAGAAACATTTGTTTAAAGCTGGTTGAAAATAGTACCATCTGTGCTAAAATGGCTTTATCAATAATCTTCCAAGCCAAGCCATACTCAACATCAAGCAAAATGTGCAATTTATGCTTGAAAGAGAAATTCATTATAATATACAAGCCACACTTAGCATCACTAACAAAAGAAACTAGCTGGCCAGTGCATGCAGACACAGAAAAAACAACACTATTATGTAAGTATAGATAAGAACTATTTCCCCCATGTTAGCACATACCACAATTTAAACAGTTGTGCATTGTAATTCATCAGCCCTATCACTCTGCACTTTGTTTCTGATGAGTGAGGGTCTTGCCCTTACGAAACAGATCTGTCAAATAAAATGTACAAGGTTTAACTTGCGAGTCTATAATCTATTAGAGCTCTCTTTTGATTGAGCACTTTCCCATTCTGATGGTTTTGCACCATACTATCTTTTGGATTATATATATATATACACATATATATATATGTATATATATGTATATATATATATATATATATATAAATGTATATATATATATATATTATATATATATATATATATATATATATATATATATATATATATATATATATATATATATATATATATATATAAATATATATATATATATATACATATATATATATGTATATATTATAAATATTTATATATATATATATATATATATATATATATATATATATATATATATATATATATATATATATATATATATATATATATATATATATATATATATATATATATATATATATATATATATATATATATATATATATATATATATATATATATATATATATATATATATATATATATATATATAGATATAGATATAGATATAAATATATATATATATATAGATATATATATATTAAGGAATTTACACTGGCTACCAATTCATCATAGAATTGTATTTAAAATACTTGTTTTTGTGTATAAGTCTACTCATGCAATGTCTCCCACATATATTTCTGATCTTTTAATCCCATATAAGTCTCCCTCCCAGTTCATGCGTTCTAATTTTAAACTTCAATTAGCTATTCCACGTAGTTCTAGATTATGGGGTAAACGTTCATTTTCTTCTGCTGCCCCCTTTTTATGGAACAGACTTCCAGACAACATCAAACTTAGTCCTTCCCTCTTATTCTTTTAAATCATCATTAAAGACATTTCTCATGTGTTCTGATTCTGTTCAATTTTGGGCTTATATTTGTTATATATATATATATATATATATACACCATATAAAGATATATAATGAAAATATATGCATTTCTTAGATTTTTTTACTATTTAATCATACTTTAGGAAATTCTTATATTGACTAATTTACTGTTTTTATATAACTTTTACATTTTTATACTTCTATTTGATTTTATATTTTTGTACGTTTTTGCTGCAGAGCGACAAATTTCCATCTTTTGTTGTAATGGACGAAATAAATTTATTTGATCTTTATCTCATCTTATCTTAATATATTAACTCTTCCCCTCCCTTCCTACCCCATTCAATATTGACCCTTGTTTTTGTTTTTTTTAAATTAGGGAAAAATTCAAAATTAGTAAGGATAGGGGGGAAGAGAGAATGGGAGTTTAGATTAAGAAAGGAAATAAGAACTGTTCCAACAGTTTTGTCCAAGATTGTAGACAGGGTGAAGTGAGACTTAATTACTGTTAATATGGGTAAATGTTTTTTATTTACTAAGAAATTTACTGTAGTGTAATTAGTTAAATTAAAACTTTATTGTCACTGAAGTGTAATCGTATGCAAAATAATTATGCTTTAGGTGGACTGGTATTTTGGATTTCGTTTACTGTAGGGTCAAGTCATGCATATAATCTGGGCTGAGGATTCATTTTGACTTTTAAATGGATGTTTTCATCAGTGAGTTATAAACACTCTGGTGAGTTTGCATTCATTGGACTGAAAATTTATAGCCAGAGTTATTCATCATGTAGTTCTACTTCAGTAGAATATAATTTTGACTTTTAATTGTTTATATTTCTTCTGAAGTCAGTTTGACTTAGGGGAACATACTCTCTGATGGAAGAGGTTTCAAGTCAAAATTCAATTTCACTTGCATAGAAATGTATTTTACTTCAGTCAAATCATAGTTTACTTATGTTGAATACAAATTCTCTTAAAGATCTATGGACAGGTAGAAACAACTTGAGAGCTGAATTAAAGAAAAAAAAAAAACATGAAAATAGGAAACAGTTTCATCAAAATTTTACAGCATTTTGAATTTAAAGGCCTTACTTTAAAAATTTATGCAAATTTTATTGAAATTTTGTGACATTACAATATTTCAAAATTGGCCAGTTGCAT
This sequence comes from Chiridota heheva, assembly GCA_020152595.1. Classification (NCBI taxonomy): domain Eukaryota; kingdom Metazoa; phylum Echinodermata; class Holothuroidea; order Apodida; family Chiridotidae; genus Chiridota; species Chiridota heheva. Next base: position 348,052 of record JAIGNY010002488.1, read on the forward strand.
ATCACTTAGGTAAAATATATTTTGCACTTGTTCTATTTGACTGAATTGCACCATTTTTATATTACAGAGACGAGGTGAACTACATGAATATGGCTGTCATTTGGGCATACCAGTGGAAGATATGGGAAAGTATAGTAAGTAAATAAAGCTAAAGGCTTCATAATATATCACGGTAGGTAGATTACTACTACTACTAATAATACATCTGATTTATATAGCGCTTTTTACCAATGCCCCAAATTTAGTGCTTAACTTCTTTGTGTAGAGTTTCTTTGTGTAGAGCCGTAGGAGCTGGTGGGTATGGGGGAAATGGCCCCCCAATAATTTGTAAAAAATTGTACTTTCTGTGTCATTTATGTATTTCCACGGTCGTAGAAACTGGGGAGTGGGTTGCGGCCACATTGATGTATTCCATATGGGCATAGAATTACCAACTGAATCCCCTCTACAAGGAATGTATTGTTAATCCCCTTTTGGACAGCTTTAGGTAAATATGCCATTTGCTACTTAAAATTCTCTCATGAATTATATTACATAACACTGGAAAAATGGTTTGCTTTGCCCTTGCAGTTTCTACATTACTGAGATTCTAAGTTAAGTCATGTTTTTGAATTTCGAAAATAGTACTTTTAGTTTTCAAGTTGTGGCTGATAACAGCTTGGTAACGTTTTAGCTTAACCAACACAGTGTTGTTAGCTTAACCAGTATCCCTGGCTCAACCAACACAGTGTTAGTTCAACCAGTATCCCTGGCTCAACCAACACAGTGTTGCTAGCTCAACCAGTATCCCTAACTCAACCAACACAGTGTTGTTAGCTCAACCAGTATCCCTGGCTCAACCAACACAGTGTTGTTAGCTCAACCAGTATCCCTGGCTCAACCAACACAGTGCTGTTAGCTCAACCAGTATCCCTGGCTCAACCAACACAGTGTTGTTAGCTCAACCAGTATCCCTGGCTCAATCAACACAGTGTTGCTAGCTCAACCAGTATCCATGGCTCAACCAACACAGTGTTGTTAGCTCAACCAGTATCCCTGGCTCAACCAACAGTGTTGTTAGCTCAACCAGTATCCCTGGCTCAACCAACACAGTGTTGTTAGCTCAACCAGTATCCCTGGCTCAACCAACACAGAGTGTTGGGTTGATGTTATAAAATCGTACAGATTTCTCATATTTTGTCCTTTAAAATGTTTCACCTCCTAAGTTTGTACAGTGTTGGTCCTTGAAATTTTTGCTCAGCGAGATGTATTCATGTATATTAGAGCTTGCATTTTCTAAGAGTAAATCATTATAATTTTTGGGTTATAGCTAACAAAAGGTGGAATTTTTTTTAGTGTCAACATGGAGATTCTCCATGGTGTCATGTCACTCAGTAGGCACAGGCACCCCTCAGGTATTTTCTTTTATGATCAAACTGCCCATCATGCATGAATAGACATCAGGGAATTATATCTTCCCATTATAAACAGTAGACCACTATGGTATGTGATCCATTGCTTATTTGAAACATGGAAATACTAAATCTATTTTGGAATTCCATAAATTCCTTATTTCCATAGATATTGTTTGCAGTAATGATACTTATTCTTGTTCCAATATTGCCACTTTGTATGAAACTTACAAGGAAAATTGATTATCTGTATGGACAGGTAGCCTGAGCTTAATTTGGCTAGAACTTAAATACTGGAAGAAAATGTGCTATTCAAATCATGAAAATAGTAAACATTTTCATCAAAATCGGTGAAAAATTGACCAATCTACACCATTTTTAATTTTTAGGCCTTGCTGTAATATATAATGGGAATTTTATACAAATTTTGTGGCATAATAACCAATACAACCTTTCAGTCTCCTCTTGTTAACTTTAAAAAAAAAAATCTTCTACATTATTTGAAGTTGAAGAAGTTTTGAACTTTGATCTCCATCATATATCCTAGCTCAATCAAAATATAGTAGGAGAAACTGGTCAGTTTGATCTTTAGTGACTGCAATTTAGGACAAAAATATAAACAATTGCTTGTCAACTACAAACATTTAAGATCTTCTCAATAAAAAATGTCACATAATTTCAAAGGACTGGAAACATCAACAACCTTCATCATGCCATCTTTCTCTTATATTGACAACAAATCACCACTACTGGACAAGCAAAAACTTTACTCAAAATTTAAAGGGTTAAGCTTCTGCATTATTGATGCTCTGGTCTTATTTTGTGTAATATTTGGTACTAACCGTTTAGCAAATTTCAGTAGACAAAAATGATGATCAGCTGATCATAAGCTGATAACTTTCACTTTGTGCTTCATGATATTTGGGTCTGTTTATGCCTGTTTTGTCAATTTTTCCCCAATTCCCCCTTTTTGTCCAAAGTTGCCCAGTTTCTTCCTTTTCCTAAATGTTTATACTTAAGGGTAGGGGTAAGGTGCAACTTTTTTTCTTCATATTTCTATCTTTTGTAAGGTGATATTTGTATCTTCATATTAGATAGATCTTTCTAGTTGGCAATCATATGAAACCTGTCATTTGTGCTTTAGATAATTCAATTTTGATATATTTTCATATGTTTTGTAATATTTACTCCTTTGCATCTGTTACAGTAAACGGTTGTCCAGTTCCTCCGGAAATCGACACAGATCCAAATAATCCTAACACATTTCCAGCAAGGATAAATACAAATGCGAACTTCAACATTTCTTTCTATACCCGGGATAAACCTGGGCGGCACAAGACGGAACTATGCTTGAATGTATCTTTCAGCATTGACCCACATAGTAAGGATTTGTTATTGCTAGATACAAGTTAATATTTTTTGTTTGTTTTATGCTTTTTTGTTATAAAAGAAGGAATTCACATGAATTATTATATATATTATAGAGGACTAGTTGTTAAAGCAACAAGTTGGTGTGAAAATCATGTTGATATCTTGTTCCATTTCAGAGTGTGGTGTCATAATTGCAGAATCAAGAAAAGGTTTATATATTTCATTGAAAAGTAATTGCCTCTTTCTAAATTATTGTTTTTGTTTGTTTTATTTGTGAGATGGGGTATAATATGTGCTTAATAGGAGCATGCTTTGTCAATCTGGTAAAAAGAAGTGAAATTTAGTATGTCAAAACTACGGCCTGCATTGCTTCATTCCATGAAAATTGCAATATCAGGGTGGTAGAAGGCATTGAATATCAGGGCCTCCGACATGGGAAGGGCATAGCCCCCTCTCCCGAATAATGTTCCCCTTCATGAATAATGTTCTCCCCTTCCGATAATTTTTCTCCTTCCCGAATGTTTCCCCTTCCGAATAATCTTCCCCTGAATAATCTTCCCCTTCCGAATAATCTTCCCCTTCCCGAATAATGTTCAAAGCAATGGTTTTCAAATTGGTCTTGTGTTAATTATAAAAGCAATGGTTTTCAATTGGTCTTGTGTTATTTATCCACAACAAAATTAATTGACAACATTAATTCCCCCCCTTCCCCCTCCTCCTCTCACCTGCCATATGAAACCTGTGTCAGGGCCCTGAATATTGGTTTGATCATATTTATGTAGATCCTATTTTTAAAATATGATACAGGACTTAGGTTTTTGATAGGATTTTCTCCACAGATGACCGATGGTGGTAAAGGTGAAGCCTGGTCCAATCTATAATTATCATTTTACCTGCTTACTTTTTTTTTTTTTTACCCAATGTCTTGTTTTAAAATAATTATATTCAGCAAAGTTATTTTCTGTCGGAACTTACCTCCACTCTTGACTAACTGACTTGGTTTTACTTCACTTCATTTCAAATGTTTGATCGATGCTTCTTTGTGAAGTGAGAAAATTTAAACGAATATTTTCCCTGCCATCGGGTAAATACAGTACAACATCCCGTCACAGACCTGGTTATAACAGAGTTTACCTCAGCAGGTACAAGTGTTGCTGCATAAGATTTCACATTTCCAGGAATCAAAAACAGAAGATTTCCATCATGCCTAATTGAGCATCTTAACATTTTCTTAAAAATTTGCAGATATATTCTATCATTATTAACTAGCATGCTTGTTCGGTATAACGACACATTAAAGGAGGCATAAAGTCTGATACAATCATTATTTCATATGATAGAGAATACAAGATCTTAACAACTGCCAAAAACATCAGAGTCAAATTCCTATCTCAAGTTATTCATGTTTGAAATCGACACAGGGGCTGCCATTTTGTTCAATTCTGTATTGAAATATTGTGCATGATGACATAGATTCCCCAATAGGGACATAAAGATTATAATGTAATTCTTTACATATGTGATTAAAGTCTTTATTTCAAAATGATGTGACACAAAGTTATATCAGCATGTTTTGATTTTTCAATTTCATGAATACACAAAATTTTCCCTTCACCCTTACCAAATAAAAACACTTGTTCATAAGCTAGAAAACTTGAGGTACATTTTAAAGAAATACAAAGCATTCCAAGATCCTGCTGGCCGATGACATAATCTGCATGTTTTGCAATCAAAATGGCAGCTACCATGGTACTATAAAGTAGTAGCATTAAAGTTTTTAACAATTAAACAAAAATATGTTAGATTGCTTCGGAAGTTATGGAACCATGTACCATAAAGGATTTGTTCAGTGATCAAGCAAGTTTATCTTATATGAAAGAGGACTTGAAATTAAACTTCAACTTAACTTCTAAAGGGATGGTGTTTGGGACAGGGTAGCATAGTCTGTGGGATGAGGTGGCTTGGTATGTGGGATTGCATATTATGGATGTCATCTGGATTTCAGGTGTGATGGAATGTGGGATAGGATGGAGTGGCCTGTGGGACAGGGTGGGATGGCATGTGGTACATGGAGGGATGGCATGTGGTACATGGAGGGATGGCATGTGGTACAAGAATGGGTGGCATGTGGTACAGGGATGGCATTTGGTGGGATGTCATCTGGATTGCAGGTGTGATGGCATATGGGTCATGTGGTGGAAATACATCTGGATTTCATGTATGATTTCCTGAAGGGCATGATTTAGGATGGGATGGCATACATGTGGAACAGAGGGTAGAATCGCATGTGGGACAGAAAGTGTATTATGATTGGTGAAGGGATTTGTATCGTTTGTGATTTCTGGTTATCATAATTCAAAGCCTATTCTGATCAGACTTTAATGTTCCTTTTGGTGGGTATAAAATCTTTACCTGTCCAGATTTTAGTGATGTGAATGATTAGCAACTTTACTAAACATGTAATCACTAAAATTTGCAAGCGTTTAACAAGTTATCACAATTAGCACAGAAACGTTCCACATTAAGAATTTTGATCCCTTGGATCCCTCCAACCCGACACCCTAGGTTTTCTCAAAATCAGGGGTAATCCACACCTTCCAACCCAAGAGCCGTTCCACAGTTCACTTGTTAGCAACCAGCTATTGTTACACCATACACAACACGGGGTCCACACTTTGCAACCCAAGAGCCAGTTCACACTTTACTTGCTAGCAACCAGCTATTGTTACACCATACACAACACGGGGTCCACACCTTGCAACCCAAGAGCCAGTTCACACTTTACTTGCTAGCAACCAGCTATTCTTAAACTGTAAACTATAGGTCATTCATCTGAGGCTCAAGGCACAATCCTGCTTTCAGTGAAGTGGAACAGATTAGTCCTTGTCTGACCCCAAAAATAAATACGCATTATATTCCTGGAGAAATTTGTGCAATGCCCATGAATGATTGATGTACCATTCCTCTTAAAGATAATTATTTCATAATGATAAGCACAAAAAATTGCCCCAAAACAATGCTTAGTAAAAACTATCACGCAATTAGTATGGGAAAAGTATCCACTCCTTTGTACAAATAAATGCTGGAATTCTCATTTTAAAATCATAAAAAGATTATTTCCATAGTATTACAAATCTTTTTGATAGAAAATATGGATGGAAATTCGTGTTAGAAATGACAGAAGTTCAATGTCATTTTATTCCCGATCTTGCATGACTTCTTTGCTGTTTTACTGTGCTTACATTATGCATCATACATAAATATGCCTTGCCGTATGAAATTTCAAAACTGCGCCACCACCCGAAAATAAATATTTATTATGATCCTTTCCCAATATGGCCGCATTCTCCGTGGAGCGTGCTGCAACTCAGCTGTGTTTAAACCTTTGTGTTTTGTTTTTCGCTTTTGGACAATTGATTTGACTCATCAGGTAATATTTACATTCGTATTTAGGGAGCACAACAATTGAAGCTGTTTTGATAGTGTATTTTGGGGTCAGTTTTGCAGCTTGTAAAACGGGATTTCGATGGAGAGAGATTGAAGCCTAACGTTTTTGTTACACTGTTCATTGTACATTCACAGTGCGCATCTCAAACCTTTTGGCAAAATCAAAGCAAGAAATATCCCCATTCATAAGTGATTACTGCAAATTTCTGCTTCTTGCATGTACAAGAACTATTCTAATCCTATATTAAAAATTTGTAAAAGTCATCAAATGGAATTTTGTGAGCTGTGTTTGTGTGTTGTTTGAATGGTATTGATTTTCAATGGCAAGGTTGAACAACAAAAACGATTAATCGCAAGTAGCTTTTTTGTAAGTCTTTATTTCACATGCGATCGTTTAGCGATTAATCGCTAAACATTCACAGCACTACCAGGTATCTTTAAGAGCAAGCAAAATGAGTAATTTCTTCAAGAAAAGTATCATACTTTAAGAGATTTTAAATTTAAACCCTGTACATCAACCCGCATAATTTCCAGAAATTTGTAAGTTTTACTGATCTATCTTTTACCTTACAGCTGCACAGCTTCTCCAGGGAGTGCAGTTTTGGCTGATAGCAAGGCAGGGCCTGAATTTTTGCCAGAATTACATATTTGATGACAGTTTAGACTACTGTTCAGCTTATTGTGGAGATGACTGTGCTAATGATCCTTTGGTAGGTTCTAACGTTTGACTGTATGTCATAGGCCGAGTTGGAATTAATTATAAAAATATTCCACGGCTCTGAATAAAGGTGTCGGAAATCTTCCCACGAAAAATTATGACAGAAATAATATTAATGTAGTAAATACATCTTTGCTTTTCTCATTTTTCATTTTAATGAACTTTTTATTGCACAATTACATGCGGGATGTTTTACAGTGTATATTTACTACATAAACTGTTGTGTAGTCAAGAAATCGATTAAAAAAAAATATCCTGCGAATTCGGGATATTTCTGTGGTTATAACTGCCTTGCTTAAGAATAACTGGATGCTTAAAAAACAGAAATGGCAACCATAGGTAGGGGTCATTAGGATGCACAGGAAAATCCTCAGATTATAACTGCCTTGGTCATAGGATTCTGGATGGTTAAAAAACAGAAATGGCAACCATAGGTAGGGGTCATTAGGATGCACAGGAAAATCCTCAGATTTTGTTGAATTTTGATTCTTATTCAAAACATCTTGCATTCCTGGTCATGAAACTTAAAAATTGCTAGATAAATTCCTTAGCAATTCATTTCCTACATAAAATGTAATTAAGTTATTTGTTGATTAGTTTATTTCAATGAACTTGATAGAGCCTGCAAACAAACGGTTGTTTTATGTCTAAAATGACTTTCAGAATAGCTTCAAATTTTCCCCAATTTTGCACTCAAGGAGGAATTTTTTTACATTTTTGGAAGGGTGTTTTCGGATTTGTTCATGATCAAATGTAATTAAGTTGATTTAAATTGATTTTGCTAATAAAGAACGACTGGAGTTTCATTTTAAGGCACATGAGAGTCCTCAAAAAGTATGTCAGATTTTCCCTACTTTTGCACCTAAGGAGGAAAGTTTTTGAATACTTTTTTTGACTTTATAATTATATGTGAAATTTATTTTCTCAAAAGGATTAAAATTTAGCATTCTGTTGTCGGTGCACAGAGGGCATATAATTTGTAATTGTAAAATTACTGGCAATTTAGCCAGGAGTTGTACCATACCCCCTCACCCCCCAAAAAAAAAAGAAAAAAAAGAAGAAAGAAGTAAAATAAGGTAAAAAGTCTAAATTTTGAGAAAATGAGTTTTTTTCTGCTTTGAAGCCTCCGATCAGTGTATCATATACTGCTATTTTTATCAAATTATTTTAGGCTATCAGCAATTTTTTCCTGTTGGCGACCCCCAGTCAGATACAAATTTTTGTCTTCGAAGTACTTCATGAAGGAAACTGTTTTGTATGATTTAGGCCTGCTTTAGGAGTTAGGTAGGCTCAGTTGGTAGAGCATACAACTGAAACGCTGGAGGTCTCAGGCTCGAGTTAAACAGCGATTTAACCAGCGATTTTTCCACAGATATGCAGAATGAAATATATGCTGACATCAAGCACAGAGGTTTGTTTTTTGCATCACACCTTCTCCCCCACCCTACATTTGGGAAAAGGTTACCGATAGTTGGATGGTGCTCACCATTTGTAAATTCGTCTGTCCCCTTGGTGGAGATTCACCCCCTGCCTGGTTCTCTGAACACTAATCGAGAAAAACCAGGGTGTTAACCTGGTTTTCATCCACTTCCTGTTCTGGCAAAATTCCTGGGGTCCACACTGAAAACAAGTCAAAGGTGACTTCTGTGTGCTTTCCCTGGCATGTGCCTAAAATAATATACTAAACAAAACTAACTTAAGTTTAGAATTAGTTATGAATAGAGGTGTAGGCTGTTGTTTGGTTTGGGTTCATTGGGGGTAGAAATTACATAAATCATTTGAAAAACATTTGTCCAGATAACCTATGAATGGCTTGGAGAATTTAACTAAAGAGCAAAATAGATCATCATTGCCTCAAAATATGTACCTTTTATAATACCATCTGGACCTTTTTACTAATGCTGTACTTTTTTTTTTTTTGGTGGGGAGGGGGTGGGAGGGTTGTATTCCTGTTGACCACCTGGATGCACCCATAATGAATAAAAAAAATGATTTTTGTATTGTTATCTTTGCAGAAAATCTTTTACTTTGACTGTTTCTGTGGCATTCATCCAGGTTGGAGTTATTTGTTAGCTGTGCGAGTCCTTCCTTTTGATACAAAGGATGAAAATAACATCGGTGACCAGAGTACAAGGTTCAATGCACCCGGTATGTCAGTCCACTATATCAGTACTTTGTCTTAAAGGTCTATGGACAGGTACAAAAAGTTTTTTGTTCAACCACGTACATGAAATTCTGAGTTTAGTAGTCTTTAAATTTTTAAGATAGCATGTGTAGTTTTAAAGTTATGAGTTTTTAAAGTGAAAATTTATTATAATATATTGAAAACATGTAATGTATGAACAGGAAAACACATAAATATGCTTTTGTTTTTCTTTATATTTCTTCACTTAAATTCAGTCTTGAAAATGTTCAAAATGTTTTCTCCAGCTTTGAGGTTGGTTGAGCATATGGTAAAGATCATATCCTCTTCATTAATATTATCTTCCCTTTTTCCAAGAGAAATGGCAGAAGGTTAAAAAACAATGGATTTACATAAGAGAATAGAGACTATGTCCCATTCATACATCACAAGAGTAACATAAATATTTGCATATTTGCACAAAAAAATTCAAAAAACTGTAAAATGGCCTATTTTTAACCAAATTTGATACAATTTGTTGCTTCATGTATTTTTTATTTTAAACCAATCTAGCTAAATGTTTTTTTTTCATCTCTGTAAGCAAATTGTTCAATGTATTTCTCTAAAACACTATTTAATATTCACCAGAAAAAGCTTTAGATTCTGAACACAATAGTCTTTAAATCATGACTAAAGCACATGTAGTACATAGTTTTAAAATTTTTCAACCTTTGCAAAAGTTGTGATTTATCAAAGCTCAAAATCTGTGATGTAATTCTTTATATTTCTGTCCTACATTTCGGTTTCCTCCTCCTCCCTCTGAGGGGTATGATGGATATTCAAACCTCTTGGCCATATTCAAATGTTCCCATTCAAGTACACAGGACCCCTGTTAGTGAGACCTGTACCCCCTGTCGGGAACCTCTTGGTAAAATTTTTAGATTACAATTCTACAAACCCCTAACTTGCCCCCAAATTGTATTTATATTCCTCAGAAAGCTGCAAATACCGCCAGAGTGGGAGTTCCCCCTCTCCGACTCATTCCCCCGTGCACTCCTTGTCACCGTCTGTCAGGGAGCTAGCGCCGCCCCTGAGTGACAGATCATGATATGTTGGTCAGGTTGTTATTGTTGAAAAGCATATTACAATATTGTGGTAATCGATATTATGACTGCATTGTGGTATGAGCCTGGATGTAGAGATGAATGATCCTCCCACATTAGGAAAAAGGAAGTCACAAACCATTCACGCAGCTATTATATTCACCGATGGGAAAAGGCTACTTTCAAATTTCATATCCTATTTTGAAAAGAAAAACAACTATCAGACTAGATTATGAGAGCCTAAATTATCCGAGACTGCTTTTTCAGCTGGATAGGAATAAACAAATGCTGTAGCCAAATTTGTTCGGGTATTTAAACAATCATTTTCACTGCTTTGATTCAAAACAAGCTGCAGTGATATGTTTAGACTAACTTAATGATAATATCATACAAAGTGAAAGCGTATGCACTCATTTAACATTCAAGATATACTTATCCATCCAATGACTATACAAATAAAGGAAAGCTGATTTGATAAGATTTCAAGGATTGGTTAAGAGGTCAATCAAGATTTGAAAAGAAACAAAAGGGCGAAGAAAGCATTCCAAAATTTTATTCTGTAAAGGAGATACTTAAGTAAAAAGTTTGGTATCATTGGTGTAGAAACGACTGAAATCAGACTAGTTGTGACATCACATCCTCAGATTCCTCCAATTTGTTATGTATTCTATGATATTTTGTCCTGCTGTTTTGTGACAAAAACTATTGGATGTGTTAAGAAAGTAGTAAAACAATCTAATAAGGGCAAAGGCAGTGATTTCTTTTTAACAATGGGGTGGGGGACAAATCCAGACAGTGGTGTAGCCAGCCATATAGACTTCACTTAAGGGTTAATTATTTAGGGGGACATAATGCTATTCATCCCCTAACAAGATTTTTGGGGTATGGAGGGGGGGGGGGGGCATGTTCCTATCCCTGGGATCGCTGCCTATGAGTAGGGTGTAATTATAATTAACTACCTGAATTTCATATTGAAGTGACCATTGTGTTTCTTTTCAAGTTATCTTTCATATAAGATAAACTTGTTTGACCATTGAAGTAATTCTTTAAATATTTGTATCATAGCAATAAGTGGAAGTTATTCTTGGTTCGCATGTGAAGCATAATGCGAACCTATGTAATGGCGATTTTGTCAGTCCGGCTGTCCGTTTACAGTTTTTTCCTGAGATTTCCTCAGAAATGTTAAAGTTTTTGAGAATTCCTCAGAAAATGTTAAAGTTTCTTCAAGAGTTCCTCAGAAAAAGTTAAAGTTTTTTTAGATATCCTTATGGAAGGTTAGAATTTCCTTACAAAATGTTAAAGTTTTTCAGAGATACTTAAGACATGATTGAAGACTAGTTTCCTTATAAAGTCTACTAAATATTTGATATTTCCTTATAAGATAACTAAAATGATATAATTTTCCAATATTCTTCAGAGATCCTCAGTCTCTCTTAAGATTTAAAATTCTTGAAAATATTTGGGCACCAACGGTTGTATCAGGCATGATTATTTAAGTCTGCCTTTAATATTGTGCTCATTTGCATAAAGTTGCTACAGTATATAAACTGACCAGACTTTTTTTCATTTAGTATGCTTAGTCAGGGTGTGTGACAGGATGTGAATGCATATGGACATAGGGAGGGATGCCATGAGGGTCATGGATGGGGCCATGTGGGACATGGATGGGGCCATTTGGGACATGAATGGGGGCCATGTAGGACATATGATATAATATATAACATGTGGTATACACTAAGGGCTATATCAGGCATATTTTTTTACTCAGTCTTTTTTCTTATTCAACAACCATTTGCATATAAGTTATTATATGAACTGACACTTCCATACCTAGTATGCTCAATCAGGGACTGATAGCTAGGATTAGACTTATGGAGCCTATGGGACGTCATGTGGGACATAGGGTGGGATACCATGTGGAATGATGGAATGCCATGTGGGGCATGGTGGGATACCACGAGTAACACAAGAGTGTGACATAGGTTGGGATGCCATGTGGGACATATGGTGGAATGCCATGTGGGACATGGTGGAATGCCATGTGGGACATATGATGGAATGCCCTATGGGACATACTGTATGATGAAATGCCATGTGGGAGATATGGTGGAATGCCATGTGGGACATGGGATGTCATGTGGGACATGGGGTGGGATGCCGCTTGGGACATGGGATGGGATCCATGTGGGACATGGGGTGGGATGCCGCTTGGGACATGGGATGGGATCCATGTGGGTCATAGGATGGGAGGCTATGTGGGACATATGGTGGAATGTCATGTAGGAGATATGGTGGAATACCATGTGGGACAGGGATGGGATGGGATGTCATGCAGGACATAAGGTGGGATGCCATGTGGGACATGGGATGCCATGTGGGACTTAGTGTGAGATTCCATTTTCATAATAGGCCGGGTCATATGATATGGGTGTCATTTTGCATTGGCATGCAAACCATGATGATATTTACCATTCTAGTTATATATTTTATTTGTTGCTTCTATTTGTAGCTAGCTATTCTAAGAATAGTAGAGCTATTCTACCCCTGGCGTCGACGTCAGCATCGGCATTGGCGTTTACTTAAAGTTTTTGGTTGAAGTTTTTATAACTTAAGTTATGAATGGTGTACATTCATGTAACTTGGCATATTGGTAGAGGACATGGGTACTGTTCTAATGAGCATGATTTGGAAGGGGAGGGGGTTGTGCATACTTATTAGCTTATTTGAATAACAATGACAATATTTGTCCACTTAAAAGTTTTTGGTTAAAGTTTTTAGAGCTTGATTTATGAGTAGTGTACATTCATGTAACTTGGCATAGGAGTAGAGAAAATATTTGTATCTATAATATCTCTTAGACTAAAGTGGGTGTGAGGATTTTTGCACAAATGATCATATATGTGAAGAGCATTGTCTACATTTAATGGTGAGGAGAAGTGTGCATATTAATTAGGTTATTTGCATAACAATAGACTTTCGTAAGAAATATTTAACTTAAGATAATAACTTGGTACAAGGGTAGATGGCATTGGTACTGTCTAGTTGAGCATGATTGGAGGGTTGTGTGTGCATACTGATTAGCTTATATGCATAACAATGAAAATATTTGTATCTATGATATCTCTTAACTAACAGTGGGAGTGGAGATGTTGTTTACACAAATGATCATGATCATTTTCTACACTTAATGGTGAGGTGTAATGTGCATATTAATTAAGTTTTTTGCATAACAATAGACTTTTGTATAAAATATTTAACTTGAGATAATAACTTAGTACTTAGTTCAGTGATATAGGTCATGGGTACTATTCAAATGAGCATCATTGGAGGTTGTGTGTCAGTGTTCAAACTAATTTGCTTGTTTGCATAGAAATGAAAATATTTGTGTGTATGATATCTCCTAAATTAAAATGGGTGTGGGAATTCTGTTTACACAAATGATTATATATGTAAAGAGCATTGTCTACATTCAATGGTGAGGTGTAGTGTGCATATTAATTAGGTTATTTGCATAACAATAATTTTTGCTGCAAAATATATGGCAGGCAACACTTAATAACTTCTTTGTTATGATATTGACATTCCTGACATGAATAGCAATCAGAATGTTCGTCTTGCCACGAATAAAGAAGCAAATAAAAATGTCTTCACTTCTAAAGAATTTAAATCAGGGGTTTATGAAATATAAACAATAAGTGGAATGTGGGGTGGAAGATGATATTAGGATGAGGGTGGAATTTCATGTGGGACAGGGTGGAATTTTATGTATGGCAGTGTGGGGTGGGATGTTGGTCAGAATGTGTTAGCATGCTGGACTGGGTGGAATTGGCATGTAGAACAGGGTGAGTTGGCATGTGGAACAGGGTGGGTTGGTATGTGGAACAGGGTGGGTCAACATGTGGGACAGGGTGGGTCAACATGTGGGACAGGGTGGAATGGCATGTGGTGGTGTCATCTGGATTTCAGTTGTGATGGCATGTGGGTCATGCAAGTGGTGAAATCAGTGGGGTTGCCAGCATTAATTTTGCTTTAATGTTATTGTACAATTTTCATGCTGCTTGACTTTGCTTGACACACATATTTTCTTAAATTGGAAGTTGTATTACAATCCAGAATGTAGTTCTGGGAATGTCTAGGGGTTAGGGAGGGTACAGGTTGGAAGGGGGCTTAATGACATTATTTCATTGACATTGGCAGGTCAGGGCCTCTCCTTTCTTTGTTGTTCAATTGATAGAACTAAAAGAAGTGTTATAGTTATAAAGACTGCTAGCTTTTACATGTTTTGTGATTTACTGGGTGAGGTAACCTCAAGCTTTTTTGTGTCTTAGAATATCTTGGAAGATATTTTGAAGCTTGTGGTAAAATGTTGTGAAAATTAACAAATGCAAATGATAATATAAGTGTAGCTTTCAAAGCTCAAGTAATTTGAAATCATCAGCCCCTGGTACCCTATTTCTGTATATGCCCATTCTCTTTACCAGCTTTGAATAGTCGAGCATACTGTCTTATGACAATTCTGACTTACTAAGCTCACCACATCATTCATACAATGTATGTGACTAATATTCTTTAGGGGTGGGGCCTCATGTGATTATTACAAAAGAAAACATGTAAATAAAACATTTTTTATTAAGTCCTTTTTAAGAAGTGAGTGGTCCATTATATTGAAGATACTTAACCTTGTTTACCAGGATTTTGTTGAGAGAAACCCCAACTTAAATGCCCAGTTTGTGTCTGGTCTGGCTATCCAACATTTCAAGTTTAGTGTAACCACTATTTCAAATCATTTGAGAACAGCTCATGTGAGAAAAGCTGTGTGAGAACAAGTCATGTGAGAGTTGCACAAAGTACAATAGTTGAAATATGTACGATACCAGGTTATCAGTTGATCGTACATTAGCACTCACCTGATATATTAATGTTTATAATTTTGGATTAATTTTATTTTGGCTGTTCAAACTTTGATGAACCTTTAATTTATGCTAAATTTGTGATGCATAGCTTGAGCAGATAACTTAAAATATTTATGTATTTCTTTAAATTTCTGTCCTACACCTCAAGTCACGAAAATGATGGGAAAGTCTGCTAGAATTTGATAGAAGGGTTGGGGATGGGGGGGGGTGGGGGTGGGGAACGGTAAAGACTCAGAAGGCTTTCAGTTGGAATTTATTGCACCTCTTCAAAATTTATGATAGACATTTAAAAACCAAAGGATTTACCCAAAAAAAATACCAAATTCGTCACAGAATTTGCATAATGCAAATCGATGCGCAAAGATGTCAAAATGCTCAATATTTAAAGGATCACTAGACCAAAAAATGAGGGCGCTCGTTTTCATATATTAGCCACAAAGATTGAGAAACATCCATGATCCACAGACGATGTGAGGGCAAAGGTCACTTGAATATTTATTTACCCAGAAAATTGTTATACTGTTGCGTGCTAGATAAGCATTTTATTTTTGGGGGGACCCCCCTAAAAATACGCCCTCACTTTTCGGACTAGTGGCCCTTTTAACATATTTTGAAGATATCTTTTATTTTTGCAAGTGAGCTAATGTTGCCTCTACAAGCCTGTACATACACCTGTATAAGCATTCAGATATTTCTGTAGTTTAATTTGCTAGCTCATGATATGCATGTCATGCTTTTTGAGTTTGTTAACCATTTAGTAGATAACAAGGAAATAAGCAAATTGAAGTTTTGCAGGGTTTTTCAAATTTTGATACTTTAATGAAAAATATGAATACCTTATTTATCTGTAGATTGCAATAACATAGAACTGAAAGACACAGAAGATTGCTATCTTTCTGACCCAGGTAAGTTTTCTGTGAAGTATTGTATGTTCTACAGGCATAAGGGATGAAAACGTAGGAGAGGGAGTGGGGGACGGATTGATGATTTATCAAACAAAAGTGAGTGCAAAATTGTTGAAAAGGCAGTTCCAGATGTTTAAAAGAAAAGGTAATGAACAATATTGGGAATACAATTAATATCACAATAAAAAAAAAAAAAACCCAAATCTCATAATGGGCGGAGTCCTGTGTGAAGAAAGTGACATCACACCACTTCATTAACGCTACGCTGGGAGCTGAATGTGCTTGATTGCTATCTTGGGAAATGGAAAAATCTCCAATTTCAGGATGAAAAAAAGTTAATATTTTGGGTGTAAAAAGCTATATAGCCTATATCAGATATCTTTTCCTTGGGAGAATGTTTTCATGTTACTCATTTAAGGGATATTTCTAACCCTTATTTGAATATTCATTGACGGTGAGGGTGGTTTATTCTTGATCTGTAGAGAATGGTGTGGAGTTTTATTTTAGAGTATAAATTGTGTATTCACAGTCTTAATCTTTGTGGAGAAGAATTAGTATTATAAGTACGTACATTATTTTAGCTTTGCTTGTATATTTTGGTTAAATCAAACTGATGCTAATGTTACTTGTGGAAAAGCATGCGTTTGTGTTTTTTGAATATTAATTTGCAGAAATGAAGTGTATTGTACGTAGAAAAGTATTTATTAATGGGAAAAAAAGGTAAGGAATTGTTATATTAATCTGATTTCTTTCTGTTTATAGAAAAGTGGGAGCCAGAGTATCAGAAAATTGAGCAAATGTGTCCCCCACATACAAGTGTGAATATCACCATCGACCTTCCTGACCCAAGGCTGCATATACAGTCACTTTATGTATTTGTGTATGACTATGATTACTATGTCACTTCTCATATTGTGAGAAAACTTGCGCAGCAACATCTGCAATTGGTAAGTCTCAGATACAGTTCAGAAACAACTATTTGTGTAGAGATCCAGTGGATGTAAATTCAAGAATGGGAGCTTTTTTGGTATTTTTTCTCCACAATCCCCAGTTCCAATGTTTTGAAACACAAAGTTTCAAATTACTTTCCCTATCATGTGAATTGTTGTAAATTTTATGTTATAGAACACAAAATTGTACATGTGCATTTTATGGTAGATTTAAGACACCTATTATGTTGCTTATTTGCTTTTTAAAATATGTGAATATGTACAAATATATGAAAGAAATGGCTTTTTCAATATTTGGAAACTTGGCTATGCCCTCAATCGTAATATTTACTTCAAGTTATACCTTACCTTCCATGCTATTAATATATGCAATCTGGTCACATGACCTGATTCTAACGCACTTCCAACCGACCCTAAAAAATGCAGTAACCAGCCAAGCCCTGACCTCCATAATACCTCTGTACCACCACTTCACTCTTTTTCAGCGCGTTGTTTGCACTAACATTGCTGAAACTGGTCATTTTTATTTTAATTAATTTAACCTTTTTCTAAATCTTTTCTCCATTGCAGCTTCTACCTGGAGGGTTTTTACGCTGCCTTTTCTCATCCGGTTCGCCTTTTCAAGTCTTTCGAGGTAAGGACGAGATAGCCATGGGTCCGAGATTTTTCGGCCGACCTACACGACTTTACCCGTGTAGCCTACACTTAGGATAGCGGGTTTTGTCTCCCATGCATTACAAAGCGAGTGGCTAGTTCGAGGCGTCCTACTCTCGTGGCGGGTGTTTTAGGTCCTAGAGCACCAGGTGTGCCTGTCTAGGGGACCTCTTGCCCCGGGGTTTAGGTGTTTTTCACCTTTGGCCCCACCCTACACGAGGAGAGCCTAGCGTTATACTATGTATAGTGTATTAGCACATTAGGATATTTCAGTACACGTTCTCGTATGCAGAGCCTAGCGTTATACTATGTCTTGTATTAGCACGTTAGGATATTTCAGTACACGTTCTCGTATGCAGAGCCTAGCGTTATACTATGTATTGTATTAGCACGTTAGGATATTTCAGTACACGTTCTCGTATGCATTAGGCCAATTTCTTTTTTCAATTTTGGCACATGCGCATTGGGTCGAGGTCACCGTTGGGTGTTCAAGGAGTCGACCTCTAACAACTCCAAGGAGCTACAGTTGTTACAAGAGAGCTTAATTTTGTTTTAACATTACCAGCATATGAATATTTTTGTTTTTCTTACATAAATTTGAGACAAAGTTTTAAATTTTCAAGCTTGATTTTTGGGGCGTTGGAGAGACCGAGAGGGGGTCTCTCTGACGTCCTATTTAAAGGGAAACTAATCTTTTCTTTTTATCTTTACAGACATCAAGTACTCAGTGGTTTGTGTTTTCCACGTTACCCTGGCGCTTGTAAAGCTTTTACGTTGGATGCGTTTTCTCGGGTTTAAAATTTTTTTCAGATAGAGATTTTTTGTTTAAAAACTTTCTTTTGCTGTATTTATCTGCTATGGCTCGTCTCTCTTTAGCGTGATCATAGGGTCATAGTTACTTACCGTATTTGTGTATGTACGCATGGATATATGTTCTTCTCTTTTCAGGAATTTTATCGAGAATGATTAACTCAGTGGCGTTGCGCCTTAGGTGACGTTCCAAGTGAACGCCACCTAGAGTTAAAAAAGTTCGGAGAGAGAGAGAAGATTAAGCTTTAAGTGGCGTTGCGCCTAGAGCGGTAAGGTAAGAGAGAGAGAGATAACCTCTTAGGGGCGTCAAAAGCATCGCCTAAGTTGAAAAGAGACCCGTTTACGGGTTAGTACGGTTCCGTTGGACGGTTCCTTACGGTTCCGCAGCCCGTGTTCGGGTATTGGGCGGTTCCGTAGCCTGTGTTCGGGTATTGGGCGGTTCTGTTGGACGGTTCCATAGAGAGAGAGAGAGACGGTTCTGTAGAGAGAGACGGTTTTGTAGAGAGAGAGATGGTTCCGTAAAGAGAGACGGTTCCGTAGAGAGAGACGGTTCTGTAGAGAGAGAGACGGTTCCGTAGAGAGAGACGGTTCCGTAGAGAGAGAGACGGTTCTGTAGAGAGAGATGGTTCCGTAGAGAGAGACGGTTCCGTTGTACGGTTCCATATGGTTCCGCAGCCCGTGTTCGGGTATTGGGCGGTTCCGTCAAACGGTTCCATAGAGACGGTTCTGTTGGACGGTTCCTTACGGTTCCGCAGCCCGTGTTCGGGTATTGGGCGGTTCCGTTGGACGGTTCCATAGAGACGGTTCCGTTGGACGGTTCCATACGGTTCCGCGGCCCGTTGTTACGGGGCGGTCGGTTCTATTGGACGGTTCCGTGATCCATACGGTTCCGAGGCCCGTTGTTACGGGGCGGACGGTTCCATACGGTTCCGCAGCCCGTGTTTACGGATTTTTAGGCGGTTCCATTGGACGGTTTCGAGATCCATACGGTTCCGCGGCCCGTGTTTACGGGTCCGTACGGTTCCGCGGCCAGTGTTTACGGTTCCGTACGGTTCCATTGGACAGTTCCATACGGTTCCGTGGCCCGTGTTTACGGGCTTGGACGGTTCCACGGCCCATGTTCACGGGTCCGTACGGTTCCATACGGTCCGTGTTTACGGCCCCCCCCCCCCCCCTGCTTTCGCTTCCATCGGACGTATTTTTAACTGGATAACATACACTGTACAGTTAATTTGGCTATACACCCACTAGCTACTAAGCTACGTGGTCAGGTGCCAGATGACATTCTTTACAAGACGTATAGAATCACGACAGCTATTTTCCTCTTGGTCCCGTAGCCATTAGCTACGCAGTTCCACGGCTCGTGTGAACGCAATTAAGGTTGTCTGCGTTGAACGTTACAGTTCCGTAATTATTTTCACCAGTATCATGGACATGGAGGGCAGGTCCCCGAGTGTCGATGCTTTACACACCCATGATGTCCTGGCGTAGCGTGCTAACGTTTCGTTGATTTACGCTCCGGTGACATCCATCTCACGCGTTACGCATGCAGATTATGCTGTGAGTCCATTCTTTGTACTCTTTGCAGCGATTGGGTTCAAGCGACGTGGTCGGAGCACAGACTCCACCGCGACCGGTATTTTCAAGGTGCGACCGAGAGAGTCAGCTCCGGTGATCGGATGCGTACGGCTCCGTAGTTTTGTAACGGGATATCGTACACCGTACGATTTACCTGGATATACACCCACTAGCTATGAAGCTATGTGGCCAGGTGACAAGTGATAATCTTCACAAGAAGCTATTCTCTTCTTGGTTCCGTAGCCATTAGCTACGCAGTTCCACGATCATGTGAACACCATTAATACGATATCCGCGTTGAACGTTACAGTTCCGCATTTATTTTTACCAGTATCATAGGCACAGAAGCCATGCAGACCTCCGAGTGTCGGTACGTTACGCACCTAAGAGGTCCCGCTATGCATAGAGTGCAAACGCTTCTCTAGACCGTACGGGCCCGTACGACTTCAGAGTTTTTGCAACGGGATAACGTACACTGTACGATGAACCCGGAAATTGAGCCCGCTAGCTAGGAAGCTACTTGGTACAGGTGATAGGTGACAATCTTCACGAGAAGTATAACATCGCGAGAGCTATTTTCTTCTTGTCTCTGTAGCCATCAGCTACGCTGTTCCACGGCCGTGTGGACTGCCTTAGTAAGATTTTCCGCGTTGAACGTTACAGTTCCACGATGGTTTTCACCTCTATCATCGACACGGAGGGCAGGTCCCTAGTGTCGGTGCGTTAAGCGCCTTAGAATGTTAGATGTCCTGCAATGCGTCGCATGTAACCGCTTCTTACGTTGCGCTCCGGTATTATCGACATGATCAAACCGGTGTACACCGCTGTGGTCCTCGGTTCCGTGATGGGACCGGTAGGCCCACAAGAGGCGGCGCCCCACGGGTTATACGTGAGTTAGTAACCTTTTATGGCTAGTTGTTGAGCCATTGGATTACTTGCACGGGTCTATCAGGGTCGTGCGGCCCGGTGATCGGTTCCTTATGGCCCCACGGCTTGTTTTTACGCCCCGTAAGGGTCCGTAAAACAGCTCGGTGGCTCCGCACGGGTCATGGGATGACGTTTGGGTCTGTTAGGGCTGCATAGTTCTGCAGCAAGGTAACGTGATAACGACGTCACACCCGATTGTTTACCCTTTAGCTTTTTAGCTACATGGTCTGGTGATAGTAACAATCTTAGGAGAGCTTTTCCTTCTCCACGTCTGTGTGAGCTGACTTGGTGAGATTTCCGCGCTGAATGTCACGGTTCCACATAGATTTTCACCAGTATCATGGCCACGAGGACGAGTCCCTGTTTGTCGGTACGTTACGCTCCCAGGATGCGTCGCGTGTAAGCGTTGCTCAGGTTTTTGAGGCCTAGCGCTCGGGTGATAAGAAATCCGTCTCTACGGGTGGCATACCATCACGAGAGCCATTTTCTCCGTGTTACGTAGTTCCACGACCCTTTGGTGCCACACCCTTTGGTGGTGGTGCGGATGCTCCCACCTGGTGTGAGGACGGAAGTTTTCACCCGTCGGATTTCACCGTCAGTGCCGACGGATGCGTCTTGATCAAGGTAGGGGCGCTTTTCTTGTGACCCCTTATGACGGAAACTTATACGGGTACTTGGCCTTTTTCAACGGGCGGAATGCCGTGGTTTTTCTGTTCACCTTTTACCGCTAGTGCTGAGCGAGGCTTTTTCAGTTTCGCGCCGTTTTTTGCACCACTGTTGTGGTCTCCTTTTCAGACAGTTAGGAACGGCCTCCAAGAGTTTTCTAGAGTCGTTCCTCTCGTTTTGGCGCAGGACGAACTATGCCAGCCTTACGGCCGCTCACCTTGGACTACGAGTACTCGATCACTATTGTCTCGTTTCAGCGGAACCCCCACTTGATGGGCGTTCTTCCCGTAGGTGACCAGAGCAATCAGGACCTTTTTTGGTCCCGACGTAGGTCTGTCCGCATCCGTGGATGATCGCAAGCTATCTTTTCTTTGCATCTTTTCTCCTGACCTGCGGGTTTCACGGTCGACGCATTTGTTCTTTTGGTCGGTCGGTATAACTATGTGGGTTACGTTTTCCGCCTTTCATGCTAGTACCAAGTATGCTACGCTAGGCGACGTACGGCCGATAGCGCCCACTTTTCCCGGCTCACTGCGGTTCCCTCGGCATTTGTCTCTTTCCTGGCTCCGGCGGACTGCATCTCAGTCCCGGAGCGTTTCGCTCGATGGTGTGGCCTTAGTCTGCCTTTCCTCGACGTAGCATGGTTTTCTGAGAGGTTGTTCACCCCCTCCCCGTTGTGGAGGTGGGCCCTCTCTCAAACTTGGTTCAGTCATGAGCTCTGGGATAACTTGCAGCTATCCACCGATGTTTTTCCAGTTGGGTCTACGGTCTTTGACTCGCGACCACTGGACAGTTACACGGAGATCTCTTCGTAGTGTGTTATGCGTCACTTTCCTCCATTGGATCGTCCAGTAACTTTTTTTCCAAGTAGTCTGATCTGTTTATAGAACGGCCGCGGTATGCACTCAGGTTCGGGGCATAGCCTCTTTTCACGGGATTTCTCGTGCCGCCATTCGGGAAAACGCTTTTCGCGGTTTTCTCTTGTTTTTGGTTTGACTCACTTTTCGACGTTCGTGTTACCCCGCTAACTTTTGCTCTTACGCGGTTACGCGCTAACGAATTCTTTCCCTTGTCCGGGATTTCTTCAATTCGTTTTAGTTGGTACATGCTTCATTCCCAATCGTAGTTTACAAGCCGGTTCCGTCTCGTGGACGAATCCGGTGTGGTTTGTGGCGTTTTTTGGAGACACTTTGCTGATAATCATATTGTGTCCAAACGCTCTTCCGGTTGGCTTGTTCTTCTGAGTTTTTGGCTCAGCTTCATTCGATATCTGCCTCCGTTACCGTCAAATAAAATGTCTCAAATAGCTTCTTAGAAAACTTGAATATATTTACCAAGACATACATTTAATCTAAGTTGGAATTGCATGTTAATTTTTGCAAAATGAAGTAAATCAAATTCAAACTTACATATATTTTTGACATGAGACTACTTCCACACCTCTTTAATAATAAGCTCATTAACCAGCAGTCACAATTTCAGCTTTTGTGGGTAAATTTGCAGATAAATTCATGGAAATGATTTTAACTTCAAGAATCTTTGCCTATGTTTCTAAACCTATTAGGTGAAAGGTATATTTCTTTATATATCTTTCCCAAATATCAAAGGTTTTCAAATTGCATTCTGCTGATAAATCTGGGTCATGGTTAATAATAACAGCAAATTTCCTGTTCACTGTGGCCAACTTCTCCCATTCAAAATATTTAGGAGAATGACCGAAGAACAATCAGTTAACAAAAGCAATTTTCTAATTGTCCCATTCTGAGGTCACAAAATATTGTGCTATTTATTATGCAAATTAAGTATCTAAGTTTTTAGATGCTGTAAAGTGGTCAAATTTAAAGCTATATATGGACAGGTAGCAATTTTGCCATAATTATGTTCCTTTTAATATTCTGAACATTTTATTAATATACATCTATCAGAAATTTCAACTCGTTTCTGAGATATCCACCAAAAAGTGAAAAATAAAGCCCTAAGAAAAAGCTGGACTTCAGTATAAAAAAACCGGCTTGTGACATAAGAATAAGGACACAGCGAGGCCTACATCAATGCATAACCTCTAGTGTCACTGTGTCACATTGACGTAGGCTACTTCAAAACACCAGTTTATTGAATCAGATGTCAGAATATTGCTTAATTAGCGATATGTTATTTTAGGACATTTTCTCATGGATAAAGAGGAAATATTGACTCAAGTTCCGATCAATTCTTTATGATTGGCGAACTCCACTTGTTTCGTTATGCTGTAAGTATTACTGTATGGTACATTGTAATTTTCACATAAAATTAGTGTTGTACTGTCCTATCCTTACATCACGAAAAAACCAATATGTAATGAGCATACGTTTGGAGACCTAAAAATAAGCCAAATTGTTTACATTTTGTGGATCAATTTTGTAAGAAAGTGTTTGTGGTGAGTGTTCATGAAGGGCATTTGTATCAATTTATGCAAAGTGGTTGCTACCTGCCCATATACCTTTAAACTGATTTTGATTGTACATTTTGCTGTGTGGTTGTTAGTATATCTTAAACCTTTTAAGCTCTTGTTGTAGCTACCTGTAAAACAAACCAATTTTCGCTGTCCTTTGATCCATTCTAGGATTCTCTTTCTCTGAGGGAGGTTGTGAACAATTGCACTACCATCAATGTCACATCTATTATCATCGATAACCTTCCGTCTGATGGAAGCTTTTTCATTGCAGTAAGTTCGTTTTCTTGGAGCAAGAAACCATTATATTTCTTACACCTTTACAGGATTTAAATTGATAAATTTCTGCCTTGAGTTTTTATTGTTAGCTGTTATAAAACATTACAAAAAATGTGACAAAAATTGGATATTTGGGTGACATCAAAACGATGCATTTACACCAGAGAGGCAGTGAAAGAGCTAAAAAGTTTGAAAAAAAGCACAAAGATAAGGAGTTTTAGTGTAATTTGCTGCCAGGTAACCAATTGTTGAAAGTAAACAAAATGTCAAGCAAAACTTTGCAAGGATACGAAAATCATAATCAAAGACCTTTGATCAGAATTTGCTGCACCAAAATTATGATCAACATTAAAAAAATAAAAGGATTTACAGAAGAAAATAGCAAGGTCACCCTGTAATACATACATCACAAAAGTTGCCAAAAAATGCAAAATGATACCTGTGATTTAAAAATACTGTATAATATATTGATATTTTTTTTTTTTTTTTTTTGCTGCCATGATGGATTTTTAATAGGCTTTAAAACAATTTATATGATGTTTCCTCTACACCTTGAAGGATATTTACTCTTGTAAGGTATATTTTTTTAGATGTATGTTAAAGAAACCATTTATAAGTGCTAAAAAGTATTATAATACAGGCAGAATTACTTCAATTAATTGATAATACCTTGTTATTTATTCACTCTTTCAGATCAAACTCCCATGCTGTCAATTGAAGTATCTGAAGAATGAAGAGACAAAGGCCACATTTTATTGCATATGAAAGGTATGGAACAAACACATGTTGTGAATCCAGCCAGAAGTATCATTACGCCTAGACAGTTTTGAGGTTTCAGTTGATAGGATAAAGTTCTACTTTGTGAAGAAAGTGAGTGGGGGGAGGGGGGGGGGGCACGCATGTTTTAAACAGCTGATCTGAAAGACAGAAATGCAAAATTAGTGAATTGGTAAATAATTAATTTCTTTGGTTCCTTTCTAACTTAATCCCCCCCCTCCCCCCCGGGGGCATTTTTATCAAAAAAAGTGATATTGCTACACAATGTTTATTTGGTTATGAAATATGGAAAAGAATATGTGATCATGTTGCGGCATTAGAAGATATTTCACATTTGGGGCCAGATTTTATTTTGTCCCAACAAACCAAAAAAGTATGAATCTTATCATATCACAGTTCAAAAACTATCATTGTAAAGGGAGGGGGTGGAGGGTTCGTAAAATGATTGAAAATTTTGGTAAAATTTGGGATCATATCCAGAAAATTAAAGAAATTTCCTGAAAATTAAGGAAATTTTATGACATTTAAGCAAATTTTGCGAAAATGAAGGACATTTTACAAAAATTGAAGTGAGAACTGGAAATTAAAGAAAATTTTTCGAAATTTTTCCTAAATAAAGAAAATTTCCCGCGGGGTTTTAGCAGGGTCCAAAAACTTATTTGTAAAGAGGAGATGGTTCGTGAAATGATTATAAATTTTGTAAAATTTGGCTGCATTTCCCAAAAATTTAGGACAATTTCTCGAAAATGAAAAAAATCATAAAATTGAAGCTAATTTCAGGAAAATGAAGGAGATTTGTTGAAAATTGAAGAAAAACTTCTTAAAATTTAAACAAAACCTCTTGAAAAATTAAAGAAAGTTTTCCTAAAATTGAAGGAAACTACTTGAAAATTTCCCAAAAATGAAGGAAATTTCACAAAAATTGGAGCAAATTCCATGGAAATGAAGAGAATTTTATGAAAATTAAGAAAATTTGCCAAAAATTGAAGATTTCCAGAAGAAAAGATGCCATGGAATCTGACTCTTCAAAATCAATTTGTTATATGCCTATACCTTCAATGCCTATACCTTCAATTTTATCGGCTGGCCAAAATGGTACTTGGCTCCTAATAAAATTATGGGGGAAACGGGGAGGGGAGGGCTTGCTACTTTACATTGTCTTTGTCAGTTTAGAGTTTTAAAACAATGTTCTATTGTAGTGATTTAACCAAATATTTTGCCAACTATGATTTACGTTTCAGTTTTCATGGCATTCACGTTTTTAGTTTTCGTGGCCTCACCAAAGCGGCTTCTGGAATACCCTGGACCAGTTAATTATGCTCGACACTGTTATCTGGGAATCCTTTGCAAAAAGGAACACCTCATTGCCATCTTTTCGACCTCGAGAAAGCTTTCGACACTACTTTTAAATATGGCATTATCTGCAAACTTCACACCATCAGCCTCAGAGGCCACCTCCCCATCTTTATTCAAAACTTTCTTTCACCCAGGCAGTTCCAAATTCGTATTGGCCACACCCTCTCCAAGCCCTACCCCAAGAAGAGGGCATCCACCAAGGCAGCATCCTCTCACCCACTCTCTTCAACCTGAGCATTAATGTGGACGACTTCACCATCTTCTACTCTCCTTTAGCTTTTCTCTTGTTGAAAATAGTCTCCAACTCAGCCTCAATCAGCTGCAAGACTGGTGCAACAATAACGGTTTTAAATTCTCCAAAGACAAGACAGTCTGCATGCACTTCTGTAATTTCAACAACCACCACCCCAACCCGAACCTCGTGCTCAATGGCAATCGCATCCTGAAAGTTGACCACACTAAGTTCCTGGGTTTAACCCTAGACCCCAAGCTCTCCTACCAACAACACATCACCAACCTGGAACAGAAATGCAACAGCTTCCTCAACCTTCTCCGCCTCCTCTCCAACACCACTTGAAGTGCGAACTCCCATGCTCTCCTCAAAATCTTCAGACTCACCATTTGTGCCAAGCTTGATTATGGCAATATTGTTTACTGTGTCGCTCACAACTCTTACCTCAACCACATCAATATTATCCAAATAAAGCCCTCAGGCTTTGTCTGGGTGCCTACAGGACATCCCCCATCACCAGCTTTCACGTTGAAGCCAGCAAACCCTTCTTTCTGCTAAGGTGTAGAAAGCTTAACCTCTGCTACGCTTATAGAGCCCTCACCAACACTCAGAATCCTGTTTACAACTCATTAGGTACCCCAATTTCTCCACCCTCTTTGATAGGACTAAAACCCTATCCCGTTCCTTCAGCTTACACTTTAAACCAGACCTCCACCATCTCGGCATCAACCCCTCCACTCTTGGCATCTTCTCTTGGCCCCTTCTCTTGGCCCTTCCTCCCTGGGCCTAAGAAGGCAACAAGACATCTGCTGCTGCCATCAACCAAGACATCACTGTCAGTAGCAGGCTTCCCAACCACTTGTCCATCTTCTCGGCCAAGGCCATCCTCCTCGCCCTCAACTTTATTGAGTACTCCCCGCTCAGCCACTTTGTCATCTTCTCCGACTCCAAGGCTGTCCTTATTACTTTACTCAATCTTAAATGGGATAACCCCACATCCCACCTCCTTCGTAAACTCCTTTGCACCCCCTCTGCAGGAAAAGTATTCTTTTCTTCTGGATACCCAGCCATGTTGACATCCCTGACAATGACAGAGCTACTACAGCAGCTAAGCTTGCCTTCAAGCTTGCCTCCAAGCTTCCCCTTTCCCAAAACCTTTCTGATATCAAACTGCTTATTGATTCCCTTGTTCGTGACTGATGGCAAACCTCATGGGACTCCCAAATTGATAACAAACTCAACATCATTCAGCCCACCATTCCGATCAAACCCACCATCCACAATCTCTCCTGTGCCAACAACGTCCACATTACCCGCCTTAGAATAGGTCACATCCACCTCACTACTCCCACCACCTTATTGGCTCACAGTCCATCACTTCCTCCTCGCTTGCCCCCTGTACAACCTTCCCAGAGCTTCACTCACTCCCCTCAACTAAATAGCCGAGCTCTTCCCAAAAAAAACCTCCAGATAAAATGATCTCCTTTCTTCAGCATGCTTCCCTCTACAACCATATTTAGTCCTCCTTTCCCACACACCTCCCTCTACTTTTGCCCCTTTTTTCACCCATGCACTTCTCTCTCAATCCCAGTTCTCTGGCTTTTAGTTCCCATGTTTCTCTCAATCTCCCCTATTTTTTTTTTTTCCCTTTCTGGAATGATCTAACCTCTCAGGCACAATTTGACTTTTGCTGTCGTGGTGCCATTAAGCCCTCATCAAACAACAAATTTTACTTCTTTTAGAAATAATTACGCCCTATTCAGTTGGGACATTTTTTTTAATTTTTATAATTATCAGTTTTCAGCAGACACAATTTGTTATTCATAACTTTTCCAACAGTTATTGTTACAAATTGTAGGTCATCCATCTTATGATTTGTGAAAAGTGAAAAAGTGGAGAAGGGGGGAGTGGAGGGGGGGTGGAACACGTTCCCCCATTCCCCCTACTTTGTGGCCCATGATGGTACAGAATATAAACAGGGTATTACAGGGTAAAAACAGGGTACATGATATAGACAGGTATGTAGAATATAAAATAGATAGACAGGATATAGTGTATTATATGTAGGAGGACAGGAAAGTATATGATGCAGATTTGGAAAGTATATGATATAGATAGACAGGACAGTGCATGATGTAGATATATATGAAAGTATATGA
The DNA here is from genome assembly GCA_020152595.1 of Chiridota heheva. NCBI lineage: Eukaryota > Metazoa > Echinodermata > Holothuroidea > Apodida > Chiridotidae > Chiridota > Chiridota heheva. The sequence continues at coordinate 376,841 of JAIGNY010002488.1, forward strand.
TATAGATAGACAGCTGGATATAGAGAGACAGGAAAGTACATGGCATGAGATAAAGAGGATATTACATGATGTGTACTACTGACAGGAAGAGGGGAGAAAGCAGTTACAGAAGAGGGACTGGGGCTCTTAATCTTAATTTTTTGTGTCATAATTATTGAAACAGGGATTTTAGTGGAAGGAGAAATTTCTTGTAAACTTAATATTTTAGCTCTTTAGAAACTTATTTCACAAAGACAGGAAAGAAAGTGAACCAGTTGAACTTTTCCTCCATTCTTCTTTCATAAATTTTCATGAATCATTATTGTTGAACAATGGAAAATGTTGCGTCATAGGATTGCGATGTCAGATGAACGACTATTTCACTGTTCCGCAACTTATGTTTCTTAATCTTACAGCCCTGACTGCTTGTATTGTATTGTAACTCTTAGCAAAGACATGATAAAGACTACAAATTTCTTTCTAATGGATTTCTTCTTTTGTAATTTAGAGCCCCCTACATGTTTTCCAGAAATATCTGGTTCAAACTTCGAGTGCACGAGAGACTGTAATAACTGTGCCTGTTTCTGTGTGGATGGATATAACTTGATTGGTAACAAATGTCAGGGTAAGTGTGATTATCTTTTTTTTAACAACTGTATCAATTATTTTTCTTGCAATGTCTTTATTTAACATGCATGAAAACCTTCATTTCATAATCGCAATATTTTTGGTTGTGGACGCTTATTCAGTGTTCTACATTTATACATTTACTAAGTCAATCTTTCATGTTTTTTAGACCCATTGCTTTCTTTCAGTGAGGAAGATCTATCTTTCCAACTTTTCAACCACTGACCGAAAAGAGCATCAAATTTTGAGTTTAATTGTTTTTGAATTTTTACAATAGCATGTGTAGGTTTTAGGTTATATGAGTAATCTAATTGTTTGAAGATTTTTTGGTTCCGATGCGATAGCATAAAAAACCTATGTAGTCATGCTACCCAAGGGCATAGATCCCGGGGGATGGGGGTATATTTCCCCCCACATTTTGAAAGGGGGATGGTATGTACAATTACTCCCCAAAACATTTGCCGATGATACCGTCCCAATTTTCAATTACTAAAATAAATGCTTTTTGCCACTTCTGTTATTTGATTGAGAAATTGGGGACGATTACTGTATATCACAAATTAACCATTAATCAAGAAAATATATACTTTTATCTCAATCATTACAATATAATAATTATCCTGACTAATGTCACGTGAAACAATTTTGTAAATTTTGATTTCCGAAGTTTCTTGATGTGACCTTAAACTAAAGATACTTAACAACTCAAGGGCTCTTGTGTTTCATGCAAGGATACAAGACGTAGCATTAATTTGTATCACAAGTGATGCATTTGCTCATCATTGCAATGACCGGTATTATTTTACCCAGGCCCGCCAAGGGGAGGTGTGTGTGTGGGTGGGGGGTGAAGATTTATTTATCTCACATTCGAAAGCTAAAATTGAATAAACTTGTTTGTTATTAAGAATGACTTGAATTATTTTGGACTTGAATTTCACCCCAACAGTACGGCCTACTACTGTTTTCTATGGCTTTTAGAGGTTAATGTGTTTGGACCCTAAGCATGTTTTGATGTTATTTTGGGGCCAATTTTAGCCCTAAAAAAGGAGCTTAACTTAGAAGGCTTTGCCCCTTGGACCCCCACCAGGGCATTGCTCCTGGACCCCACTAGGGGCCCTTGAGGGGGCCCTTAGACCCCACACCTATCAGCGAGCGCTTTGCACTTGCATTGCTACTAACACGGCAAACTTAGTCCTCCCACAAAAATCATCCCCCCACTTAAAAGATGGATCTACGCCCTTTATGCTGGCGTGTGTTTGTATGGGTGTGTGTGTGGGCATGTGTATGTATGTGTGCATATGTGTATGTGTGTATGTATGCTTGTAAACATGATATCTTAAGAGCCGTGGGGTGGATTTACATCATATGGTATATGGGTGTGTTGTGGTCTGTAGATGATCCCTATTGTTTTTGGTGCTGATGTCATGAAATTAATTAGTAGGCGGGGCTAAATGTAAAATTCTGTTAACAAGCTTGTACACACAATATTTCAAGAACTGTGCAGTGGATTTATGTCATTTGTGGTATATGGATGTGCTGTTTGTAGATAAGCCCTGTTGATCTTGGTGCTGATATCTGAGTATTAATTAGTAGGCAGGGTTAAATGTAAAATTCTGTTAATTAGCTTTTAAACAGGATATCTCAAGAACAGTGAGGTGAATTTATGTCATAAGTGGTATGGATATGTTGTGATCTGTAGATGATCCCTATTGTTTTTGGAACTGATATCCTGAATATTAATCAGTAAGTGGGGCTAAATGTAAATAAAATTATGTTAACAAGCAGCTTGTAAATGTGGTATCTCAAGATCATTGAGGTGGATTTATGCCATGCTTGGTATATGGGTGTGTTGTGGTCTGCTGATAATCCCTATTGTTTTTGGTGCTGATGTCATAAATATTAATGAGAAGGCGGGACTATCTGCGAAATTCTGTTTATGTTTATATTTCCACAAATTAGCCCATAACAGAGATTCAATCATACTAATGGTATGATGTTGTTGATAAAAGCAAGGAGGATACAGGATCCCATAGAATGTTGAGTTGTTAGCTTCATCATTATTCATGTCAACTGGAGCCAAATACATTTTTTCATTGGTTGTTGTGATTGTGGTTTATAGGTTAAGGCAAAAACCTTAACACTTAGGTAAGCAACAAAATATACACAAATTACAAGTTCCAGTGTGATAAATAAACTAAACATGTAAGAACACAACATTTAAAGATATACGATCAAAATGAATTGCTTCTAATTCAAACTTTGCATCGAAACCACTTGAGATTTCTCCCTCTGGTCAATATATTGAAAAAATGTGATGTATGAACAGAAAAACACCTCAAAATGCTTTAGTTTTTCTTTATATTTCTTTCCTAATTTCAGACCTTGAAAACTTTTAAACCTTGGTTGGATGTATAATGAAGGTCAAATTCTCTTCATTATAATTATTTTCCCTTTTCAAAGAGAAATGGCAGAGGGTTAAAAAACAACGGATTGATCTAGGAAGTAACACAAAGATTTGCTCATATTTGTACAAAAAGCTGTAAAATGGCCAATTTTGAACCGATTTGTAGTGGATTTTAAATCAATTTAGCAAATTTTGCCTCTACCTTTAAGTATGAGTCACAACTTGAGAGTGGAACAATCTTTAAAATGTGGAAAAAATATTCAATTTTCCAGTAATGGTGGATCAAAGTTTGAAAAACATTTAAATACTTCAAAATTTTGTGATAATAATAATAATCTTAATAACTCTTAATTAGTTATACTTTTATCATATTTCAAAACAACTTTTTCATTCTCAGCTGAATGGTATCCTGATTTGACAATGGAGCAAGGGTTTCCAGATATCCAGACTGTCACCATCTCTTTTGGACCTACACCTGAGGAATATGAAGTGCAGAATTATGAAATTGCCTTCTTCAACAAAAGCAACATTAATGCCGAACCTCTATTTATAAATTCTGTAATGGTGCGTGTTGTATTTCAGTTACAGTTAACAATTTCAATTTCACAATTACTGAACAAATTTTTATTTATTTCAAATTTTGTTCTTGATTTGAATTCTTTTAGGAATTAGTTTAATGGTCGTAGATCTTGAATTACAGGGTATTAAGACAACCTGAGAATTATGAGAACATTTTTTGCTATTTTGTGTTTTATTAGGTTTTTTCAGTTGCCTTTGTGTTACTTATTCTTCAAATTTGAATACAATATCTCTTAATTGTTTCAGAGTTTTGAAAAGATTCTTTTCTCTCTTTTGCCCCTTTCATTATCCTAGTGTCATACAAGACCATTAATATGCAATGCCACTTACACCTTCCTTGAAGACCCTTTAATCTTGTATTCTCTTCTCTTTGGAAGATTGATCATTTGAATAATATGCCTTACATGAAAGTCTTCTTTTTCACTTAAATTGGAATTTTCCAGGCAGTGGCTGAGACTGAAGATGTGATCGAGGTGATAATCAGCGACGTATCTATTGGACAGTATTACGTAGTGGCAGTAAGTAGATACTGATTTGGTCTATAAGAGTAGCGTATAGTAGTCTTTAAAAAGTGTTTGTTTGCCCTTCTCCATTGCTCCGAACTTGCCGAAAACTTGAGGTGGCTTTAAAAAAAAAAACTTATTTAATTTTTATTTAAAAAAATCCCTACACTCTGTTAATATCCCTACAAAATGGTGTGGCAACCACTTTTGCCTGTTGACTGTTACTGCAGAGCAAATGAAGCCCACCTTTACAATCTTGGACAAAACTGTTGATTCACATAACTGAATTTTCTATTTTTTCATAGCTAACATTTTGGATGCCTAGCCTACTATGATGTCCCCACTGTAGCATTGAAATGGGCATACATGAAGAAATAATAATTTTGAGGGACAATGATAAAATTGCTTATAGTTTTCACCAATATTGAAGAGATGAGCCAGGGAGGGGTGGGGTTCTCAGGGAGGGGGTCCCATAAGTTCTGTCCAATATTGTAGAACAGTATCTTTGTGGGACCCCATATTTGATTTTTATACTTCAGAATTCTACAGAAAAGATTTTGTAGTTTCAAGATAATACAATTTTTATATATATTTGTTTTATTTCTTACTTTAGGTTACGATTTCAGAAGAGGATTGTCCCAGTTGTGAGTTTAATGTGAATCAGGAGAACAGCATTTACCTGTATGGTAAGCCTAAGATTTAACTTTATTCCAAGTATACTTTCATCAATAAGACAAGTTATATTATGCTTCAGACATTTAGCTTGTCGCAAGTTCATACAGAAGTGAGGTACTTAAATGGAAAGACATTTTTATGCTTAGGTCATGACTGGTTTTCATTTTGCCATAAGTTGGGCAGTGCCTTTTATTTATATTCATAGATAGCAATAGCTGCTGATATAAAAGGACTCAAATGTTGAATCTGAAGGGTACAGAAAGTGATGTATTTTTAAACAATAAGTTAACAGTAGATGACATAGTTTAAAAGACTTTACAGGTGGCCGTAAGAGATTTTAGTTGGAGGGGAAAAACATGATTAAGGGGTGGGAGGGGGGAAGGGGTAGGGGGAAAAAATACTAACATCTTTTTCAGTGTACATATAATTCAATATAAAAATTATGATAAGCAAATTGTTTGTTTGGTGAGCCACCCATAAATACACTGACATCCAGAAAAGTTTCCTGGGAAGAAAGTGCTAGGCCCGTAGCCAGAAATTTTTGTATAAAAGGGAAAAAATCTAGAAATTCTGGGTGCCTATCATTTTGGTAGATTTCAAAGGTCCGGCACTTTCTCAACAAAAAGTAAGGGGAAGGGGAAGGGGGGGTCAGGAATTTTTAAGGGGGGCTTGTCTTTCGCATTAAAGAGCAAAAAGTCTTGAAATTCAGGGTGCTTATTATTTTTTGATATTTCAAAAGGTGCAGGAACTTTCTCAACAAAAGGAGGTTCGGGATTTTGAGAGGGGGGTTCGCCTTTTGTATAAAAGGGCAAAAAGTCTTGAAAATCCTGGTGCTTATTATATTTTTAGATTTCAAAAGGGCATTTTTTCAACAAAGGGGATTTATTCGCGCAGATGAATCTCCCTGACTACGGGGCCCGAGTGATGTATTTTTTTGTTAGCTCTTCATTTGCCAACAAGCAGGATGAATGTTCAGACTTTTCTTTTCACCTTCACAGGTTAGTCTTAAATATTATATTATGCCTACACATTAATACTTCTTGATAGTTTGACAATGAATTTAATTTCTTGTTTCAGCCGATCCTTGCTCATATAATCCATGTGATGTCAATGAATTTTGCAGTTCTTTATCCATACACATGTTCAGCTGTGTTTGTCTTGAGGGCTACACGTCTGTGAAAAATGTGTGCAGAGGTAAAATTTATAATGCTTTGCTTCTTATGATTTAACTTTGAACCTAATGCAATAAGTTAGTGGTGCTGAATAAATCTTTGCATTATCAATACTTAAGGGGGAGATTTATTTGGAATATTTGTGACAAATTGCACATTTTTTCATCAGTCTGTGCTAAAGACACATTTATAAATGCTATGCTATCTGCACAAGTCATTAAAGAAAAACAATTGACAAGATTTAAGTGCTTGACAAAGAAAATAAACATAGTATGTTTTCTACACATGCTTTGTATTTGAATTATGTTTATTATATCATCATTGTATGATCTTGGCAGATGGGAGCAGATGGAAGTCTGCGAAAAAAGAAAAATGTAAAAGTTTGAGTCAGATCACCCTAGAAATTATCAAAAATTAATTTGTGGAAATAATGCAGGAGATTTAAAAATGGTCTGGGGGTGGGAAAGATATGTGCAATGCAAGATTTCATTTTGAGGAAAGTATTGGAAGCAATGAGTTATTACTTCTCCTTATAATGAGGTACACGTATACTCTTTATCCTGCAGTTGGATAATAGTAACTACGCCTATGATATATCTGACAGAGATTTACACATTTAGGAAGTACAAATCTAACCCACCTCACTCACTCCCACCTCCTTATTGGCTCCCCAACCCCTCTGCAACAATTGCCATTGCAACCTCACAGTCCACGTTCTCCTTGCTCGGCCCTGTACAACCTTCCCAGAGCTTTCTTGCTTCCCACAACTCAATTGCCGAGTGCTTTGAGAAAAACCCTCCGGATGAGATTATTTCCTTCCTTCATCATGCTTCCCTCTACAACCATTTTTAGCCCTCCTCTCCCACCCCCTTCTCTCTACTTTGTTTTTCCACCCATGCACCTCCTCCCTTGATCCCAGCTTTCTGACTTTTAGTTCTCAGTTTCAATCTCCCCGTGATTTTTTTCCTTCCTACCTCTAGAATGATTTAACCTCCAGGCACAATTTGACCCTCATTGCTCGTGGCGCTGTTAAGCCCTCATCAAACAAACAAACAAACAAACAAATCTAATTATTAAGTAGTATATATTTTTGGAGCATGATATGTAAGGTCTTAACCCTTTATAGTGGTATACATGAAATTAATAGTCACTTTGCTTTGTGCGTCTCATCTAAGAGCAAATATCATTTGATTTCAGAAATTTGGATTCCAGAACTGAAAGTCGCTCAAGATTTCCCAAAGTATGAATCGGTCATTGTGACCTTTGTCCCAGCTCCCTCTTCGTATGGAGTCGAGAGGTACTTCATTGCTATATTTGATGGATCCCCTGCATCAGGTCAACCCATAAAGGAGGAATTTGTGGATGTAAAGGTCAGCATTCCCCATAGATTAGTCAGTTTTGTGAAACATATTTAAAATTGTAAGCTAGCTCACCCATTTTACAGCTTTCTGAAATATATAAGTCACTGAATAAAAACACAATGTACTGATATATGTAGAATAATTCCTCTTAACTTTCTTCCGTAAATCAAATTGTTTTATAACCCTCTGTCACATGGTCGTGAATGACCAGTGGCTATAACTCTGCCATATTGCTAAGCTGGCAAAGGCATCATCATGGATGGATCCAGGATTTTGCAAAAGGTGAGGGGATAATGGGGGAGGGGGAGAAGGGGGGATCCAAGCCTTGGAATCCAAGATCATATCATAAAAGTGTATGGCTTTGGTGTAAGAAGTATATTGGTGAAATTCCGGTGAGAGAGAGGGGGTTTAGAACCCTGAGTCTACCCCCCTCCCCCTCCTCTGGATCCGCCCTTGATCTTTAGAATGTAATTGTTGAATTTGAGGAAAATGTTGTAAAGAAGGAATCAGATCTTAGGTTGTCATACTCTTTTATTATCGCTTGCAGTGTTTCCGGGAGAGGGGGTCAAAGGGGCATTGCCGCCAGGGTCCTAGGGGGCCTGGGTCATAAGGGTCTGTAAAAATGAAGAAAAGGAATTTTTGTTCAAACAACCCCCAAATCGGCAAAAACCTATGCTTAAACAATGGCGAAAAGGCATAAAATTATAACAGAAACAGGTGGTGAGCATTTCTTTTTTTGCTCTTCAGAATTTTCCGATATTGGGGCCCAGATATTCCATTTGCTCCCCAAGCTCCATGATCCTCTTGGCAGTCATGATTGCATGTATTGTATTTTCCAAATTTTTGAGCTCACATGAGGCTCATGAATGAGCTCATGATAACTTGTACTTACTTAGTAAAAGCTCATACCTGCTAGTAGCAATCATTTGGAGCCTCAAAAATGTTTGTTTGGTTCTGTGAGCTAATAGAGATTCCGGTTGCAAGTCACTTCAAAATACTGACTTTGTAAGTCTGTTTTTTAACATTAGTTGTTCTGCCTCTTACAATTTGAAACAGTCAGACCCGACCTGATATATAAGCAGATATGGCAGACTTTTTCCTTTTATTTTTCTTATTCTGAAAACCACAAGTAATTAAGATCAAATTTTCTTTCTCAATTGCTCCATTGTGTAAGTTCTCCTGTTGGTTTTAAGTTGTGGTAGTTGTTGTTGAGTATTATATTAGCAATGGATGAAGTTCTTATCGTGTGGTTGAGTAGTTATTCTAATTAAGATAATGGTCTCATTATTTGCTACATTAAGTTTCTGGTTTCGATTTGCTGGAACAAATTTGTAAGGAGAAGGACAAGTTATGAAATTTTGCTACAAAGTATTGGTGAGCTAAAACCTGTTTGTAGCAGTCACGTATAAGTTTTGAACAAGTTTCTGTTGTGCATACTCTTACAGATTCCAGTTGTTAGCTTGCTTTAAAATAATGACTTTGTGGAGGTCCCTTTTTGTGAACTTGCTACAAAGCATTGGTGAGCTTATACCAACTTGTAGCAAATTTGAACACATTTTTTTGTTCTGTGAGGTAACAAAATCCAGCAAACATATACCAATCATCTTGTACCTGATAATGCTTCCTTTCAAGCTGGTGGGATATGAGGTTTCATCCAATACATTTTTTCTCTTTCTCTCATTTTTTTAGAATTTATCAGATGGAAGTCCCATATCATACACGTTTACTGAAGTTCCCACAGGCATCAACTACTCCATATCAGTATGTTATCTTGAGAAATTCTTGTTCCTAAATTGAGCGATCATCATGTAATCATGCTAACATATTTGTTATAATGTATGCTAACATAATTGTTATCATGTATGCTAAAATCCTTGTTATCATGTATGCTAAAATCCTTGTTATCATGCTAAAATCCTTGTTATCATGCTAACATAATTGTTATCATGCTAACATAATTGTTATCATGCTAACATAATTGTTATCATGCTAACATAATTATTATCATGCTAACAATTTTTATCATACTAACATAATTGTTATCATGCTAACAATTTTTTTTATATTAACATAATTGTTATCATGCTGATATAAATGTTATCATGCTAACAAATTTGTATAATACTAACATAATTGTTATCATGCTAACATAATTGTTATCATGCTAACAATTGTTATCATGCTAACAAAATGTTATCATACTAACATAATTGTTATCATTCTAACATAGATGTTATCATGCTAACAATTGTTATCATGCTAACAAAATGTTATCATACTAACATAATTGTTATCATTCTAACATAGTTGTTATCATGCTAACATAATTGGTATGCTAACATAATTGTTTTGCTAACATGATTGATATCATGCTAACATATTTGCTATCATGCTAACATAATTGTTATCATGCTAACATAATTGCTATCATGCTAATATAATTTTTATCATGCTAACATAATTGTTATCATGCTAACATAATTGTTATCATGCTATTATAATTTTTATCATGCTAAATTTGTTATCATGCTAAAATTATTGTTATCATACTAATGTAGCTGTCATCATGCTAACATAGCTGTTATCATACTAACATAACTGTTATCATTCTAACATAATTGTTATCATACTAACATAATCAATTATTGTCATCTAGAGACAAGTTCTCATGAGTGAAAAAGTGCCAAGAATTCATGATTAATTTGATTTAATTTATAATGTTATGGATTAGCTCTATATTCTGTGAGTAATAAATTCCAAGTACACAAGCTTGTTAGTCTTCATATTAAAGTGCAATGAAAGTCAGTGACTGAATAATATACAATGTATGCTATTAAGGGGAGAGTGACCATGTTAAAATGATGTGGTCTCTCAATGAGAATTAAAAAAATTAACCTGTACCTTTTAGAGTTCGTAATAGATTACCATAGTGTTTTTGTCTCTAGTAAGACTTGAAATATGGCTGCTCTAATATTTTAAAGAAATTATTTTATGCTTTCATCTTTCTGGATGAGCAAAGCCTCACTAATCAGGTGTGATGAAAGGGTATACATCACAGTTTAATCCAGAAACTATGATTATAAGTATTTGTTTATCAAAAATTAGGACCCTGTGATTCTTGATGACTGGGGTCTCCTAGTAGCATAGCATAGCATAGCATAGCAAGGTTTAATGTCCTAAAAGCATCCAGTGCTGGACATTATATCAAGACGGCTACGGCCTTTGATAACCAGTTGTAAACTCACTGGTTGCAGACCCACTGGGATACGAACTTGGGACAGGTGGGTGAGGGGACAAAGCACTAACCTCTACACCATGGAGGTCTGTAGTAGTAGTAACTGAAACCATCAAAGTAATATTTCTGTTTTGTGATGATCATTTTTGCCTCAATTTTGTTGTAAATTTCATTACAGGTTAGAATTTCCCCCAATGAATGTGAATCTTGCACATACATGAAGAATGCATCACACAGAATTCATGTAATTGGTATGCTTTAGATCTTTCTTTTTCTGTAATGTTGATGAAATATATTTTATGTGGTAGTTAGAGCTTTTTTGTATGTGAAATGTTTAGTATCATAAGTAAGTTTCATCATTGGTATTTTCTGTAAGAGTATTAGAAACAAAATGCAGCATGTTAATACTTGATGTCCGTTTTCTTGTTCGAACAAAAGTTGAGCAAGTTTCTTTGATGAAACTTTTTGATGAAAACACAAAAGCAATTTCTAAGCAGTGAAAATCATTTATTCGATTCCCAGTGAAATACATTAACATTTTCAAAGAAAGTGTCAACCATTTTAGACCCTGTTTGCAGATATCTGTAGCTAGCTAATTAATTTAGGTCATATTTGTAGGCAATTTATGAAGCAAATTTCAGCCAGCTGAAATTGAACCTCCCTTTAAGTTAGAATCTATTTTTCAAAGATTCCCAAATGACTTATTGTAGAATCAAGACCATAGGTGGGGCGTGGGTCATTTTTTTTCTTCTGTATTCGTATCTTTTTTGTATATAAGTGTGATTTTATCATTTGCCCCCAACTTTCAGGAAAATCTAGCTCATGAGCAAAATACATTTTCAGCTTCATTGCCCGGGACAAATAAAACTGTTTGTAATAGAGGCAAAATTTAGGAAATAAAACATTTCAAAAACCAGCAAGAAATGCAACTTAAGAAGTTGATTAAGCATACTAAAATCAATTCATAAATATTTCAGGACAAGTTTCAACCAGACGTGCCAGTGGACAAGAATAAACTTATGACAAAAGTTCTTATTTGCAATTTGTTAAATTCTGTATTGAAGCGAGAAATATTACCTCATTTCTTTTTAACAATCTAATTTTATTGTAATTTTTCTGATTTCATTAATTGAGTCTCATCCTTTGTATTTCAGCTGATCCTTGTAAGAGCACTGATTGTCCTAGTAAAGCACTGTGTGTATCAAATGAGGAGCTCTCTGAATGCCATTGCTTACGTGGATATGTATTTATTAGTGGACGTTGCATTGGTATGTTTCTTTGTTTAATGAAAATCCTGATTATTTTGTTAATTTTGCCTTATTTTACAAACTAGAGAGGGTGCTCCGGTGTCACACACCTCAGAGATATTAAAAACTGGTTCAAAAAGCAATGGCATTGTCATAAACTTCATGGTAGTTAACATGTGGTCAAAATGAATAATTCAGCGAGGAAATATAGAAAAATTTAGTATATATACTCGAGCCATGAAGGCCTGTCATGTATCCATGGTTTCCTTGGTGTAAGGAGATGAGAACACACGACTCCTCCTGACGGGATGCCAGTCCATTGCAGATTAACTCCCCAGCAATGCTGGTACTCCTTTTACAGCTGCTGAGTGGACTGGAGCAATCAGAGTGAAGTGTCTTGCTTAAGGACATGTCTTTCCTAATGACACGATTTAGGGCTCGTGGCAGAAGTTAAACCCTGTTCCTTTCCATACAAGCAAATGTCATCCCAAAATTATTGAAAAAGCAAATTTTGAATACATTTGTTTTTAAAATTAATAAAATGACAAAGGTGGTCAAAAAGTTTTGGAACAGTCAGAAGATAACCCCCTCCCCAGCCCCTTTCAACCCATTTCTCACATCCCTGCCAGCATATTTCATGATATTGTCTTGAATAGAAGGGGTTCATTAAATGATTTGTGTGTTGTGTGTGAAATACAGGAGATGGTCACTGCTAATGTGACATGGATTCCAATCTTCCTGTTTCCCAGAGGCTTAGTTGAGTTGGCATGAAGGGTGGGGCAGCAAATATTACAGTACCTTATTATGAAAGAAGATAATAAGATTTCCTGTTTTTATAAGAGTGGTATGTTGTTTTTTTAATGAAAATGAAGGATTTATTTTTCTTTACATTTAAGATTTATGTAATGGAATAGTTAAGGGTTAAGTGAAGAAGGGTGGGTGCATTTTTTTCAAATTCATACTTGTTCTTGAAATAGCCTACACCAGAAATGTTAAAAATGGGAGGTGGAAAGTTTGTCATAACATTTGTTATCTGATTATTTAAATGTAAGCAACACTAAGCCAATTCTCATCAGTTTGTTCATAGATGTATAGACCTTTATTTTATCAGTTTAAAGAACGTTGAAAAGTGGATATTAGTTTTAGATATATCGTGGAAAAAATCAAATCGTTTAACATCATTTGTTTTTCAGGTTGGATTTTCATACTGGTAGGTGTGACTTTAGTGATGATATTTTGTGCTCTCTTTGTTTGCGTCATTTTCGAGAGATATCACAGTAGAAGGAGTTGCAGTTACATATCATATTGTTGCACAGATTGCTTGAAGAGGCATAAGCCAAGAGGTAGGTAGAGTATTCTATTTTTAGATGTATAGCAGGTTTCCCTACATCGAGAGGCCATATAGTCCCCCCCCAATAATATTCATAGCAATAATTTTGCCTTTACTGCTTCATCTGATGGGCAATTACCAACATTGTCCTGGTCCTCAATCCCAAACCTGTCAGGGGCCCTGTATAATAATCATTTTACAAAGTAATCACACCATTTGGGAGTACCTTAGAGAGACTGGGGTGCAATTTTTCCAATTTCTTATTATGCATTGGAGCCATAAGGTCAAAAATCTCCAATGATATTAGCTGGAGTTTTTGTGCCAGAGGTTGGGACCAAACCTACCAAAGCATAATTAAATGCTTATTGTAAAATACTTATTGCTATCTACCAAGGCATAATAAAATGCTTGTTGTAAAATACCTATTACTACCTACCAAGGCATAATAAAATGCTTATTGTAAAATACTTATTGCTAATTACCAAGGCATAATAAAATGCTTATTGTAAAATACTTATTACTACCTACCAAGGCACAATAAAATGCTTGTTGTAAATTACTTATTACTACCTACCAAAGCATAATAAAATGCTTGTTGTAAAATACTTATTGCTACCTACCGAGGCATAATAAAATGCTTGTTGTAAAATACTTATTACTACCTACCGAGGCATAATAAAATGCTTATTGTAAAATACTTATTGCTACCTACCGAGGCATAATAAAATGCTTGTTGTAAAATACTTATTGCTACCTACCAAGGCATAATAAAATGCTTGTTGTAAAATACTTATTGCTACCTACCGAGGCATAATAAAATTATTGTTGTAAAATACTTATTACTACCTACCAAGGCATAATAAAATGCTTATCGTTAAATACTTATTGCTACCTACCGAGGCATAATAAAATGCTTGTTGTAAAATACTTATTGCTACCTACCGAGGCATAATAAAATGCTTATTGGAAAATACTTATTGCTACCTACCGAGGCATAATAAAATGCTTGTTGTAAAATAATTTTACTATCTACCAAGCATAATAAAATGCTTGTTGTAAAATACTTATTGCTACCTACCAAGCATAATAAAATGCTTATCGTAAAATACTTATTGCTACCTACCGAGGCATAATAAAATGCTTGATGTAAAATACTTGTTGCTTACCTACCGAGGCATAATAAAATGCTTATTGGAAAATACTTATTGCTACCTACCGAGGCATAATAAAATGCATGTTGTAAAATACTTATTACTACCTACCAAGGCATAATAAAATGCTTATTGTAAAGTACTTTTACTATCTACCAAGGCATAATAAAATGCTTGTTGTTAAATACTTATTGCTACCTACCGAGGCATAATAAAATGCTTGTTGTAAAATACTTATTACTACCTACCAAGGCATAATACAATGCTTATTGTAAAATACTTATTGCTACTCACGAGGCATAATAAAATGCTTGTTGTAAAATACTTATTACTACTTACCGAGGCATAATAAAATGCTTGTTGTAAAATACTTATTACTACCTACCGAGGCATTTTAAAATGCTTATTGTAAAATACTTATTACTACCTACCGAGGCATAATAAAATGCTTGTTGTAAAATACTTATTGCTACCTACCGAGGCATAATAAAATGCTTGTTGTAAAATACTTATTACTACCTACCATGGCATAATAAAATGATTGTTGTAAAATACTTACTGCTACCTACCGAGGCATAATAAAATGATTGTTGTAGCTTTTTGGTATATTGATACCAAAATGTCTAAAATCGTGAACATTACTTGCTATGTTATTATTATTATTATTTTTATCATGTCGTGTTTTTTGTGTTAGGTTCTGGAATAATTTATTTGCAGACCGTGCCCCAACTTAGTTTTTGAAGAGCTCCACCAATTAGTTGAATTTAGAGCTGCCCATGGTTCTAGCTCATACTCTAGGCCACCCATGTCGTATGTTTGAGGTTAATCATTTGAAAATTTTACTAAACGTTTCGAAAAGTTGTGAGCGATTAGTAATTAATTGCAATTGATAACAGCACTAACACTTGCCCCCCCCTTCCCCAAAGATTTGCTAATACACTATGTACTTGAAAAAGCTGCATAGATTATTGCAATGTTCTCCTTGCAGGGGTGCCAGGTGTTACAGTGAAAAAAGTTGCAGCATGTTCAGAATTATGCTGCAAGGCGTCAAGAAGCAACCATTTCACTCCATCACTTTATATACTGCAAAATCTTCATTGGCTATGCATATAGAATTAAATTTAAAATTTTAATCCTCATTTTTAAATCCCTTCATAACATGGTCCCGTTATATCTGACCGAAATGTTTCGTTTTAAACAAACCAGTTACTGCTTCGCTCTCAAAACCACTTCATCCTTTATGTTCCAAAAAGTAAACTTACATATGGCGATCGCTCTCTGCAAATATTTGGCCCAAAATGTTGGAATGACTTACCTCTTTAAATCAAATCTGCTCAATCCCTTAAACAATTCCACACCTTACTTAAGACTCACTTATTTAATTGTGCTTTTAAGTCCTCTTCATAATTTTCTTGTTCTTTGTATTCTTTATATTTCATGTTTATTTACACATTTGTATTTATTTTCTTTATATGCATATTTTGTAAGGCGCATTAGAATAAGTTATTTAGGTAAGTGTAATAAACTTAAACTTAATCATTTTTTTTTGTATAAGGGTGTTTCAGCTATTTTGTCGGTCAAAACTACTGTCGTCTGCTGTACACTTAATTAGACTTACATACATTTGCATGTTGTTATATAAGATTATGTTTGTAAGATAATTATGCTGGAATCTTGTTGTGCAATTAGTTCCACTAATATATGTGTGCGGGGGAATAA
Source organism: Chiridota heheva (assembly GCA_020152595.1). Taxonomy (NCBI): domain Eukaryota; kingdom Metazoa; phylum Echinodermata; class Holothuroidea; order Apodida; family Chiridotidae; genus Chiridota; species Chiridota heheva. Next base: position 392,823 of record JAIGNY010002488.1, read on the forward strand.
AAAGACATTTTCTCGATTTCCATCTGATCCTGATCGAAGTTCGAAGTGAGTTTCTGCTGTACGACGCATCAGCTTTCAACCTACGGTAGGCCTTACACACTAGGATTTGCAACAAGCACTTTATATCAGGTATGTAGGCTTTGTCTGAGTATAATGAACAATCAGATGGCGTTAACGTTAAAGTTACTCTTCATATACCCGGTGAAAATATAACTTACTTAAGGAAAATATGAAGAAAAATCGAAAGTGAGCAAAAAACTGCAATCAGTAAAATTTGCTGAACTGGTACTGGTAGGTTAGTATGTAGTATGTTTGTTGTACGTGTGATGTGACTAAGCTGTGTGAAGATGCGTGCAATGCAACGACGCCGCTGCCCTGCAAAATGGGAGTTGAGTTGAGTTAAGAGTCACATGATGAAATCCCTCTATTGAATTATATGTCTAATTAAAAAGATGTTCCTGTATTCTCACCTCCAATCATGTTTGGCTGCTCCAACTAAAATCTCTTACTGCCCGTCCTAACAAGAGCTGGACTATTGTCATAAGCAAGAATTGAGTGCTAGTATTGCATTAGTTATTATCCATAAGCTTCCCATTTTGATTTTCATAGCTCACCATTCATCCATATTACATCAACCAGATGGAATCATTCTATGGTAAGTAATCATCTTATGGCAGGGTCATTGCTAGCAGGTAAAGAGGAATACCCCCACCCACAAATTCATTTTTCCATTAGATAAACACTATAATACTTTAACTCAGTGTAACCACATCAAGATTGCCCTTTTCATACTTCAGATCCCAACAAATTTGTATGTATTTCTTTGAAAATTAATTGCCTCTCTAAATTGTTGGAAACATTTGTTGAATTATTGAGATAGGGTGTAGTACACCTTTTACAAGAAAATACTTTGTCCATCTGCTCATATGCCTTACACTCTTAATAAAAGAAAATTATTTAAAAAAAATTATATTAAATATCATTTGATTACTGATTTGTTTCTTTCATTTTATTTCAGCAGACGATCATGCAGAGTGTGATGTTGATTTCCAATCATTGTCTGTTCTTGTGATTTGCGGGCCCCATGAGTATTTCCGCTCCTTTGCCAATGAACTCTGCAAGTATCTGGAGTGTCAAATTCCACAGGCAAATGTTTACAAGCGTGTCACACCTGAAGGGGAAAACCTATCGGAGAAATGCAGCTGGCTGAATGAGAGATTGAGTATGAAGGAGAAAGTCCTTTTCTTGGCTGACAACATTCCTCTCTTGCAAGAAGAAGAAAAATGTGAAGAAAGTGTTCTTGATATTGCGAACAAGCTTTGTAATACCAGGAACTTGAATACAAATCTCAATGTAGGTCTCATCCATTTTATTCCGCTTTCCAATGCACACGTTCCAAGTGTCCAAAGGTTTAAACTGACAGATGATATTAAAGATTTGGAATTATTCGTAAAAGATCACGTGAGGAAAGCGTTGTAACATTGGGTAGAAATGACATTCCTTTGAGACAGCAAGGAAGAGAGAATGGAGCAGTATATTTTGAAAATTTGAAAGCTCTGTCCCTGGATATTGAGGTGTGGTTGAGAGACATATATAACAAGCATGAAATCCTCAACCGAAAATCATTTCTTGAGGAGAATGATTCTGGCTGGGGCTCTCGAGATCCATCATTCCAAAATGTTAATGACGAACCTCTGCTTAGTGTTGATATTGATAACATTTCAATGTCTTCTATGCGTAGTCTTGACAGCAGAAGAAGAGGCCTTCCCATGATGCATGAATGATTTCACTGGAGCAGGGCCATAGCTAGGAAGTTTTTGATGCGGGGAGGAGAGGGGGGGGGGGGGGAGGCAACAGCTGAACGAATTTTTAAAAACCTTTACTTTGCAATTTTTTTTCCCCCCCCCCCCGCTGACTATGGCCATGGTCACAACATACTTTAACACAACTACCCTTTCCCAGAGATGGAGAAAATATGGAAGCAGACACATGGATGGGGGCAGGGAGGGGGGTGTGGAGTGCATAATATTGAGCCTATCATAGCTTGGAAAAACTCATGAAGCTCGATATATAAGTAAAACAGTAAAAAGAGCATTCCATCAACATGAATTTGGCCAGAAATGCTATCATTCCGTTCCAAATTTTGTGAAAAATGTTCAAGATTTGGCAAGATTGACGGTTTATTTACAAGCTCGTGCAATGGGTTCATACTTAGATGCATAAGAAACTCATGGAAGGTCCCCCAAAAAGCCTACCTGATCACAAAAATGGCATTATGCATTAAAATATCAAATGAATATCTAACAAATTAATGTATAATTGTCCTACCGCTTGGTGTAGCCATTGCTTCTTGGTTATATGCCATGATGAAGAGGGACCACATTTGAATGTTGCGCCGTGGCTCCATAAAGAAGGTAGCAATCTACTTACTATGCACGCCTCTGCGCATTCTGCGACTGACCACCACTCTTCAATTTGTGACTGTTTAATGTCATTGCACGATTTAAAAAGCCTGTTTCCTATTTTAGAGACTTGATATCTGATTCCTTGTGAAATTTCACGGTTCAATATGATCTATACTTGAAATTAACATAGGGTCACCTTCGAATCACCTGCTCATTTCTAAATTTAGGCCTACATACTGGGGCAGCAAATATGAACATGGTGGAGGACAGGGCCGTAGCTAGGAAGATTTTGATGGCAAGGGGGTAGTGGAGGGGAAACAGCTGAACGAATTTTGATTAAAACTATACTTTGCAAATTTGGGTGGAAAATTGGCATTTAAAACATATTAAAAATGATGTGATGTGGACGTTATCAAAGAGTTGCTATGCCTGAAATGTGGTCTCCATAATATTTATGGTATACTTAGGTATACTTTGACTTATCTATACCAAAGTGGCATAAATTTATTGCAGGGTCATAAAGAAAATTGTATGTATAAGTGTGTACCGCCTATGGTCGTACTGCATATGGGAAGCGTGGGGTCCAGAGGCCCACATTTTTTCGTGGTTGAGGTGGCAGGAAATTGCTTAAAAATCATGTCAAATATACACAAATTTTTTAGGATGGGGGAACATGCCTCCCCCCTTCCCCCCTCCCTTTTATTGCCAGCACAACTGATTCCAATTGATAGTTTGTAAAGAGTCGAGATACAAAAGTGTGCTTATATTACTGTTAGTAAAATCCTTGTACAACAGTACAACTTTGGCAAAGGGTGTTTCTTGTAATACTAATTTATTCCATTATTAAAATAACTGAAAATTTCTAAATTTCTTGATGATTTTATCATTTTGCTTGAATCATTAGTAAATAAAAACATTCTTGTGAAATTTTAGTGTTATAAATAAAAATTTTGTCTAAGAATGAAAACAATACTTAAAGATAATAATCTAAGAAAGACATAGGACACCTTTTTCATAAAACTATATATAGCAATTTACAGCTATGCTAGGATTTTGTTACTTTGGATCATCTTTAGACACAGTACATTCTTTGAAACAAGGTGCAATTTGAGTAATTTAATCAGCTATATGTTGATGATTTTTATTTCCTGAAGTATTTTTTTAAGAGGTCTGAATTTCATTTCCGCACTACATTGGAATGACAGCTCAGAAAGAAGTTATATTATATTTTTAGTACTTAAGTGTGGCTTCTGTTTGTTTATTTTTGCCATAAATTTCATAACTTAAAATAGTTTAAAATAAAGTTTCGTATACAGATTTTTCACCTTGTGTACCCATTGTGTACAGTTTTATGATGTTCTCCAAGTTTTCATATGTATATACTTATTTACCCATTGTGTACAGTTTTATGATGTTCTTCAAGTTTTCATATGTATGTACTTATTTCTTCATGAACTTGAGTGAATGTAAATATAGTTCTCGTCTGAAAACTACCTCCGATATATTAGGTAAAATCAAGCTTGATAGATTAGTTTTACAAAGTATGTACATTCTGCAGTATGTTTGTGAGACCTTTCTTTATTCTCTGTAGATGTTTTTAGATAGGAGCAATACATTCTCCTTGAACAAGTATTAAAGTTATATGCAGGGTTTTCATAAATTTTGAGCAAGAAAAATCTTTCTTCAATTAGCTTGTAGATGTGATGTTCTCTGTAAGTCTGATTATGCATTTTATTGTCTTGTATGTCCATAGATAATGGGGAAGGGGGAGTGAGAGGCTGGGGCTCAAGAGTGCCCTACTGAGAAGGCTCAGAAGAGAGATGGGGAAGTGTCAAATGTTTGGGTTACAGTGCCTGTGTGTGATTAGTGTCATATCTGAAAATGATTATATTATGCTTAATCTAAGTCAATAATAGGAATTATTCCTGCAATTTCTGTTATCAATGTTTCCCCTACCCAGTCCCTCTCCCCAGTCCTCTTATCCCCTACCCTACAGTAGAGCTGTATTTGTCATGTCAGTTTGGGACCACATTATAGACCCTACTTCCTCAGGGCTCGACCTGAGAAAGTAGCCCAGAGTTAGTAAAGAACTTATCAATGTTGACTTTGAAATTGTGAACAGAATTGGAGCTAACTACCCACTCAGGCAAACCATTCCACTTATTAACAACTCTTTGAAAAAGCTAAAATGCTGAATATCTAACCGTGAGAACTCTTTGGTCAACTTCAAACTCTTACCACGTGTCACATGAGTATTAGCTGAAACATGCAAGAAATAAGAGGAAGTCAAAGCATCACTACCAGATAGGAATTTAAAACCTAAATCATATCACCACATACTCTTCTCAACTCAAGTGTGGTCAAACCAAGAATTTGCAACCTAGTTTCATAAAGAGGTTCCTTACTTCAGGAATAAGTCTAGTGGCTCTTTGCTGAACCAGCTCCAAAATAAACTTATCCTTCTCATAAAAGGGACCCCAAGACTGAATAGCATACTCATCAAGGCCAGGCCTGACTTGTATGATATATATGTGTCCTGTGTCCAGGTGGACATATTTCTGTTTAGGAAGTGTATTTGTTTTCTTCACTAACCTTATCTGATGGTTAGTTTACAGGTGCTTTTTAGAAAACATCTTATAAAATATTTTGTATTTAGCTTTGTATATTTCATTGTTTATGAAAAAGAATACAACTTTTTACAGGCTTGTGGGTGAGTAAGCAAAGAGGGTAGAAACTAAATAGCAATTCTCCTTCATTTTGCTTTTGTTGCTATTACCCAGGAGAAAAAAACCAAACAGTTATGACTTAATTTGGAATTGGTCAAAATGGTCACAAATGATTGTCCCAATTGGAACCATGCGGTTCCATTTGGAATTTTCAGTCCGAATTTATGTATGGAATTTTTTCCATTTACAACCATTTAGAATTTCCCAACTATTTTGTTCTATTGGGTAAAAGATTTAAGTTGCATGAGCGCCCCATCATTGTTATAAGGATTTGTTGTTAATTGCTATTGCATTAAGTATTTGTTGCCTCATTAAAGTAGTCAGATTTGGAATGAAAACAATGGTAAATCACTCAACAGAGCATAGGTGGAGGTATAGCTAGGAAATGAACATTACAGAAGTGGCGTATACTTGAATGAATGTGTGGGAGATTCTGTGGTATTGAATGATATAAGTGTCAAGGTCTGCATCATAAGTATCACATAATCAAATCATTAAAATTATCACATAATCAAATCATTAAAATTAAAACATTCTTTATATACTATTTTGACTATTTTTGTACATCATACAATATTCTAACCAAACAGAAATAGATTGTTATATATATATATATATATATACAAACCAAGCTCCTCTGGTGTATCTTAGCTGTGTAGAATGAATTCACTAAATAATGACAATAATTAGGGACTGAATAGATTTCAAGTGTTTTATTGTTTAAAGAGTGTCACACACACAATATTTACAAAGTTCTTATAGATAAATCTGATAATTTACAAAAACAAAATATTTGAACATCTTTGTAGGTTCACAGGGCTTTAAAACTTTCTTTTCCTTCAAACCCAAAATACCTGACATTCTGCATGTTCCTGTTTTTACTGCTAAAAGAAACATCTACCTGTGTGTGCATCGACATGACTAAAAAATTTGATTTTGATTGATCCCCTGCAATGTTCAGTACGTCCACACATGTGTGGATTGCATTGTGTTTGTTACAAAATGCACTACAATAGAGAGGTAATTTATCAGGGCTTGCTTGCATCATTCATACCTCAACAACATCACTACTTCCTGTACCTATTGCTAAAGTAATAAATATTTTGTTTTAAAATGATATTTCCACTCTTCAGAATATTAAAAGAGACAAAACGGTCTAAATATTTAACAAGACTTGATTTACCCTTATTTGAACCTATAACTGTCATGTCCACCTGTTTTCAAGATAAATCTAATGGTACCTTTGCATTACAGATAACCTGTGTTAATTGGGAAAGTGATTGTACAACCTTTTGTTCATCGAGTTTTTGAAACTGGTATCCATTGTTTGGACTACAGTAAGTCATTTATATAGAGACAAGGTTTAGAAAATTAAAACAAAGATGATTTTAAAAAGAACTTAGATGCTGAACTGATTATTTATGTTTGTTTGGTGAGGGCTTATGAATGCTGATCACTTCGGAAAGCTTGAATCAACATTTTAAGACAATATCAACCTGTTCTTTAAATACATTTTCCCACTTATTATAATGGAATACCCACAAAGAGAACCAAAATACACAAACTATAAATATGTAGAAAGCTGTCCGTAAAATAAATTGGTAAAAATGAAACATGCAAAATACTGCATTATGAACAGTGTACTCATACCACTTCTGCTTACCCCCTGTACAACCTTCCCAGAGCTTCCCTCGCTCCCCACAACTCAATTGCTGAGTTCTTCCAGAAAAATCCTCCGGATAAAATAATCTCTTTCCTTCATCATGCATCCCTCTACAACCATATTTAATTCTCCTCTTCCACCCCCTCTCTACTTTGTTTTTGTTTTACCCATGCACCTCCTCTCTCGATCACAGCTTTCTGGCTTTTGTTCTTGAATTTCTCTCATTCTCCCCCTGGTTTCTTTCCTTCCTACCTCTAAAATGATCAATTTGACCCTCATTGTCGTGGTGCCGTTAAGACCTCATCAAACAAACACAAAACTATCAACACCTCCACAAAATTATATAATACAATGATAGTTAATCCAGTTACACAATGCACATTCACTATAAAGAATTTCAACTTATATTTACACTTATAAAGCTTCTGATTAAATTCTTTGGAAATAAAAGTCTTGGACGGACATACATAAAAATGGTTTTGATCAAGGTGGTCTTAAATTAATAAAGCTCATGACAACTTCATAACTTGCTAATATATACACGTACAGAAAATAATGTCTGAGAAATTAATTCAATATTAAATAACCAATATCTTACACATTTCAATGAAGGCTTTTTTCAAGGCATGTTGGTTGAATCAAGGTGATTTTCATAATTGATGCATAAACAAAGGGCATAACTTCTGTTGGCCATTCTCGAGATTGGAAATCCGGGAATGTTGTGGTGCACAGTGACATAATGCTTTTTTGACGATCTCAAACTTCAGTCAAAGGGGAAAACAAACAATTAGTTATCATTGCAGTCCTATGGTAGAAAAACATATTGTTTATCATTTTTCAACAAATACTGGACAAAATTAATTTTTCTTTAAATATGATGTTTATTAGATAATAGTTTCCAGCATATGAGTACCATTAATTTTCGCTGACTGGTTGATGCGACACAAGTATTCATAAAAAATATCCCATTGACAGTAATGATAAAGTTTTCCTCCAACTTAGCAAAACGATACTTAGCTCGTACACGGTTACGTAGACTCCCACTATAAGGTTACACATCAAGGTACATTTATATCAAGGTGATTGATCACAAGCAATACTTCAAAATGTCCAAAAACAGGAGTTTAGTCATCCAATTGACAGAGTAAGGCCACACCCCTCTTGATCCAGTGCTGTACTGGTTGTTCAGTAGGCAGGTCAATGGGAAGCACAAAGTTGGTGGAATGACCAGTGGTGGACAGGGTACCACGCCTCTCACTTGTTTTGTACAGTGGGCATACATAATCATTATTTGATTGAAAGTCTGATTTCTTGCCTGGGAAGACAAAATGAAAACGATCGGAATAAGAATATATGTTACAAATTATCTTGGATTTCTTACTACTTCTGGAGGACCACTTGAGAACCTTTATAATGTTGCAATCCTAACATCAATTTCGCTTCTACCCTAATAATTAAGACTACATAATTCAATTCAAAATAAAACATTGAAACTTAAGTCTGTGCTTGTCTTGTAAAGTATTAATTGTTGAATTCGAGATTGCTTCCTGCAAGAATTGCACTTCAATTAAAGGATTAATTCAGTGGGCAAGTAAGCTGATCCCATATGAAAGAGGAACTCCAAAGAAAACAAACAGTGAAGAAAGCATTCAAAATTCTTATTCCGTTATGAGATATTTAAGTTAATAAAGTTCTGTATCATTTGCGTAGAAACAACTGAAATCTGCCGACTAGTTGTCACATCCTCCGATTCTTGAAAGTTTTTATGTATCTTATACATTTTTTACTGTAATTTTGTGGCTTACAAACCATTGGATATGTCAGGAAAGTAAAACAGTATCTAGTAAAGGTAATTATACTTTACCACCTGAATAAAGTTTGAGGAAAAATAATTCAAATAGTACAAAAAAAAAAAATAAAATAAATTTGATTTCAAATACATTTAACAATTTTTAAGAAAGAGCTGCCAATCTTCTGCAGTAAGACTTACTACACAGGTGAGCTGTACAAAACTTTGAGTATCTCCTTGCTGGAATGAGACTTTTGAAGCCTCTTTCATATCAAATGAACTTGCTTGACCACTAAACTAATCTTTTAAAATAAAATTCAGAACTCTGAATTTTTCCATTTCTGATGCAAAATTTATTCCTACTTGATCACAGGATATAATCACATTGAAGAATAAAGAGAACACTTTTCTCACCTGGCTTGATCCATATAATTGGAACAGGGTCAAACAATACTTTGGGCAAAGACTCGGCCAGAACACCCCTGTAGAGAAAAATCAAATCACAAATGCTTGTTAGAATCTTATGAAAGCCAAATGCTTTTTTAATTCACAATAGGAAGTCTAGATATTCTCAACAAGATAGTTGCCAAGGAAATTGTCTCTGTATGGGAGATACCCACCAAATATCCTGACAGATCTAAACAATTTGATGGGGGAGGGATGCCTTTCGAGTAATCCCCCACTTTTCTATAGTAGTCAGATAACATTCTGACCGTAGTAGGTGCGACACCCCTACACCCTGGTCGGTACACCCTGGTCTGTTTCTAAGGGGATTTATTAGTTGATTGCATTCATTGCTAAACAGGGTTCATATAATTTTCTTTTTACACACAAATCTGCATGTTGGTAATTCAATCCAAACTCCACCTAAAGATTAAAACAGGCAAAGGACATTCTCAGAACGAGGCCTCGAATTCAATTCTAGCGTCCTGGGTTCAATCCCTAGTGGGTCTCCAACCAATGTTCCACCACCACTGTTTAATCAAAAGGTTGTGGGCATCTTGATGTAAACACTCCAATGGAGGTCTGTCAGGACACAATAAGACATTGTAAAAAAAAAAAAAAAACATGGGACTAAAGAAAATAGATTAATTGTAACCCTTTCATATTCTTTCACAAAATCAGAGGAACAATTAATATGACAGAAATATATTCATATGAAAATGGTCTTACTTTTTCCTATCCCATCTTGCACCATCAAGGTACATGCCATTGACATAGACACCATCTTCAGGGAAAGTGTCGATGGTCTCCCTGGGCAATACCTGCAATGCAAATGACATGGATGATGAGACACATCACAGGTGACAGGGAAGGGGCATCGTTTGAAGATTATTCATTTATCAAGTTTTTGCTGGGGTTTTGGTCTTAATGAAAGTTTTTGAAACCCGACCATTTTAATATATAAAGCAATCACAACATGACTTGTCCTTTTCCTTAAAAATTTGTTCCAGTAAATTATGACCACAAACTTACTGTAGCAAATAATGAGACCACTTATCTTACTTGGAATAACGGCTCAACCAGGAGATCGAATACAATGGGGCCATTGATAAGGGAATTTGATTCTAATTACTAGTAATTTTCAGATTACAGAAAATAAAGAGGAAAAGTCTGACCCGACCTGCTTATTTATCAGGTCGGGTCTGACTGTTTGAAATTCTAAGGAGCACAACAAGTAATGGATATATTGATGACTGAATTTGTAAGAATACATCAAACAATTGTGCTTTGTTACTCCTAATAGATCACACATTTTACATCTTCAAACTGATCAGTAATTTCTCCTAGAAAGCTTTCCACAAAATTTACTGAGCAATGTTCCCCAAAAGATGTGTTTTTTTTTTTCTGCCTGGAGACACTGTATAGCTTAATCTAGATGTCAACATATCTTTGAAGACAACATTTCAATTCATGAACTTCACTCACCTCAAAATCATAACCACACTTATCAATAGGAATGGTGTACTTCCTCGCATAGTTCTGCATTGCACCAGTGAGGAAGGCTTGTGTGAAGAAAAACCCAGACAGCCAGAAAACGTTTGGTTTGCCCTTGTCGTACCAGTCCTGAAGGAACTTCAACCTTGTCAAAAAGTCATTGATGTAACTACCAAGAGGCTTTAGGCTCGGGTAAGAGCATTTTGCCCACATCTCTGGAACCTATGATAAGATGATGAAGATGGGTAAATATTAGGATGAATCCAGGAATGGAAAAAGTGGAGTGCCCAAAGAGGATTTTAATGATGAATGCGTAAATTATTGGTCACAGATAAATTGTTTACACTAGTGGAGAGCATAACACTGAAGGGGTACCATACTTTCACACCCCACATCCCAAGGTATTAGAATTCTAAATGTGGCATATTTGAGTTCACATCTTTTAGTTCACATCATTCAAACCTTTTCTTTTTGAAGAACTCAAATATAAAGATACTTTTTGTTTAAAATGATTGTTTCGAGACTTAAAAAGAGTAATATTCAAACTTTTTTTTTTTTTTCAGTTATTGGTTTAAAGTATTTTTGCTGAAACTTTTCAGATGATAGCAGTATTTTTTGCTCCCAGACAAATTTTCCTTCAGTCATACAGAAATTAAGTTCTGTAGGACTAAATTTCATTTATTCTCTGAATATTTCCTCAAGTTTCAAAATTGTCTTATAAAGTAAGTTTCTTGCATTACCCAAATGGTCTTTTGGTGATATATGATTTATGAAAATCAGCTTTCGAAATCACTGTTGAATTGTGTTTGATATTTCCTTAGTGGTAAGACCATGTATTTGATATTTCCTTAGTGGTAAGACCATGTATTTGATATTTCCTCAGAGGTAAGACCATGTGTTTGATATTTCCTTAGTGGTAAGACCATGTATTTGATATTTCCTTAGTGGTAAGACCATGTATTTGATATTTCCATAGTGGTAAGACCATGTGTTTGATATTTCCTTAGTGGTAAGACCATGTGTTTGATATTTCCTTAGTGGTAAGACCATGTGTTTGATATTTCCTTAGTGGTAAGACCATGTGTTTGATATTTCCTTAGTGGTAAGACCATGTATTTGATATTTCCTTAGTGGTAAGACCATGTGATTAATATTTCCTTAGTGGTAAGACCATGTGTTTGATATTTCCTTAGTGGTAAGACCATGTGTTTGATATTTTCTTAGTGGTAAGACCATGTGTTTGATATTTCCTTAGTGGTAAGACCATGTGTTTGATATTTCCTTAGTGGTAAGACCATGTGTTTGATATTTTCTTAGTGGTAAGACCATGTGTTTGATATTTCCTTAATATAAGACCATGTGTTTGATATTTCCTTAGTGGTAAGACCATGTGTTTGATATTTCCTTAGTGGTAAGACCATGTGTTTGATATTTCCTTAGTGGTAAGACCATGTATTTGATATTTCCTTAGTGGTAAGACCATGTGATTAATATTTCCTTAGTGGTAAGACCATGTGTTTGATATTTCCTTAGTGGTAAGACCATGTGTTTGATATTTTCTTAGTGGTAAGACCATGTGTTTGATATTTCCTTAGTGGTAAGACCATGTGTTTGATATTTCCTTAGTGGTAAGACCATGTGTTTGATATTTCCTTAGTGGTAAGACCATGTGTTTGATATTTCCTTAGTATAAGACCATGTGTTTGATATTTCCTTAGTGGTAAAACCAATGGGTCACATCTGAAATAAACAAGCAGCCAAACAATAATTCAATCCAAATACGTAAGTTCAAACCTTTGCAATCAACAAATTTCTTGCTACAGATTCTAAATCGGCAGACATGACGACGAGACCCTTAATTGCTTTCTGCAAGTTGATCAAGCTTGTGCGAATTGTTGAAATCAATCTGCAAAAGAAAATATAACAGCAAAGCAATTAGATTGCATTCACGTACCTCTAATCATTGTAAAAACATAATCTATTTCTTAGTTAAATGCTTAGTTTTGCAAACATGGTACTTCACAATAATCTTGCACAACGTGACTTTAATTTTTCTAACAGTGTGAAAGAAATTGTTTATACGCCGATTGAAAGGTGAATTTCAGGAAATTCTTTCAAAGAGTTACCCGTGAATTTAAACTATATTACTCCCACCAAATTACATGACTATGATGAGAATGATAATGATGGCCTAAAATGACTTAAGATATAGACTTAGTTGAAATTAAACCTCTTTCTGTTTGACAAATAACCAAAGACTTTTGTTTAAATACCTACAGTTGTGGCAAAGACTAAGCATTTTTTCCTACTTCCCCTTTTTAATACTTTGCAAGAAGTTAGGAAAAATTACTACTCTCAATATTGATCGAGGGGAGTGGGGTTTGTCCCAAATACTTTTAGCCAGGACCCTAAGACCATAATAATAACTGTACTAAGAAATTAATAAACATCAACACTCACTTGTTAAATCTACCCATCTCCTGCACCAACACAGTATTCATGCTCTCGTTATATACCACCGGGAATTTTATAAGTCCAGCCTCAAGGTCATAGTTAGGTGGAAGCTTTAAGGAGGGAAAAATAAGAAGAAATACTGATGAATGAGCCAGAAATTAAAGTATACTCTCCATTATGCCTTTAAAACAACTGTCTTCTATATCATACAATATAAGAATCTGAGGTAGTGAAGAAATACAGTCATGCCATAGTCATATAAGTCCAAATTATACTGTTGTGTATGAATTTTTCAAGAGTGCACATATATTTTGTGCATTTTGCAATAAAAGAGTAGAAAATATTACAAAACCATTACCCTTCATTCTAGAGACTTTATAATTACAGAGTATTTGATGCTTTAAATGAATATTGCTGTGAATTTTCAATTTCATTTATATGATAAGAGGAATATTAAACAAACAATTTGGTGTAAAAATGATCTTAATGTCTTTTTCCGTTTAGGAGTTACTGCATTTCACAGATTGCGCGAGTGTGTTGTTAAGTGACCTCGCGGTGTTAAATGTGATGTCATAAAGGCAGATCCAATACAATGGTAATTTGCAAACTGTAGAAGCAAATAAAAAATAATCAGAAAAATTCAGAATCATGTCAATGTCTTCCATATTCTCTTGATCATCAAAAATGAATTCCAATAGATTTGATCCCCATAAACACCACTACTGATCTTCAAAACTTTAAACAGTTTAGTTCTGGCTCACATCACACCAGGAACATCAATAACAATATCATACCATACAGAATCGAAACCAATGCTCGTTCCTCGCTCAACACAGACACCTTTGCCCATATTTACGACTTTAAACATATGATACATGCACTTATTTTCAAAATTTAACAATTTTACGAATTCCAAACGAAGCTTCAAGACTGAAGTCTGATTACCTTGGATAAGATGTCTTCTGCAATTTCATAGAGTACATCATCAGCCTTCTTGCCTCCACCTCCTCCTGCTTTACCTCCCTGGGTTAGGAGGATGGAATCAAAGAGCTCTTTAGTCTCTTGAAGAGATTTGGAGATATCAACATTCTCATGCATACCAAACACTTCTGGCTCTTGCGACTGTGGTAGATTCTATGGAGAAATTATGGGGTGAAGAAAATGAGAAAATTTAGTTTATCCAAATTCTGTTGACTGATGACATCAAAATGAAGTGTGGTTCTATCATGCAGTGCTCATATAACTAGTACTGATTTTGTTCCTCAAGAAGATTGCATTGTCCCTTATCAAGATTCTTTTCTTGGCCCGATTCCTCTACTTATCATTTACAAGACAAAATGAAACAAACCCTATACCTCCCTACATTTTGCACGTTTGTTTGTTGAGGCTTAAAAGCACTGCAACAGTCAGAGTCAAATCGTCCCCCTTTCTGCATACTGACGAATGACGTACTTGAAATAAAAATTGGCATGAAATACTGAATTATTATTTCCGTATACTGACGAGCGTCTTTGAAGCTTCGTGAAATAAGTTTTTCTTTGAAATATTTTTATTGTAAGTACAATTGTCAAAAGATAAGCATCTTCTCTTTCTAATGATATGTAAAGCTATATAATACGTTTATCACTTTTATTTCATCAAGCTTTAAATTTTTCCGAACATTCGTCAGTATGCGGAATTAATCATTTCAATTTTGACATTCGTCGCTACACAAATGACAATCGTCACTATGCGAAGAGGAACAATATGTGCCAAGAGGGTAATATAAAATCATGGTGCTAGAGTAGAGACAGAGTAAAGAAAAGGTATTTAGATGAGGAAAAGGGAGATGTGAGAGAAAAGAAAAGGAATTGTAAGGACAGGAAGATGAGGGAGAGAGAGAGAAAGAGGAGGATGGAGGTAATATTGAGAATGGCAAGATTATATTGAATAACATAAATTACAGTTGCAGAAGAAGTTAATGATGTCAGAGGACCATTTTATCTCAAAGAGATCAGAGGTGGAGATGAGGGGGATAAGAGAGGTTCTGCAATTGGAGTACAAGGGACAGGTTATATGAGAAAGGGGTGTAGAGTTTAATCAAGTTGGATGAGATTTGCAGGGAGAAAAAAGTTTTGCTTCACTTTTTTTGGCAGGGTTTGATGCTACTTAAATGAGTGTCAGCTTCTTGTCAAAGGCTAACCTATCATAGCCAGGTGTCTTACTCTCATCTATTAAACATCAAAGAAAAGGGGAACGGACTTCACTCTATTGAATGGATTCCTGTTTATGATGATCATGTAATATGAAAGATGTTTAGGCATGTTTTGTAATTTGTTTCTTTGTTATGTAGGTAGTATTAAGGTCGTTACATATCGAACGCGACGCAACGATCGATTTTTTAATTAAAATTGAATAAAACAAAGGAAAAGAAACAATTTGACCTCTTGTTTTCAAAGAAGCATCGTCATTGCACGGCTATTCAGATGATAACTGAAAATTGATTGAAAGGGCCGTTCTACGCCCATTTAGGCAAAATTCGCGTCCCGACAGAAAATCACAAATTTCTCTACAGTTTGAACAAAAAAGCATTTCTAACAATTTTTCCAGTATCATCAGAAAGCCTCAATTGTAAACTTTATCATGTGTAAGCAAAAATTCAAAGCATCTTATAATATTGTTATTTTTTTTGCTGTATGATTATCTAAAAAATTGCTCATCGCGTCGTGTTTAGTGTGCTACGCCTTAAGGGAGAGACAAGATGAAACATGATATTGTAGGTGACCCTAACAGGAGCATACAAAGTTGGAAAATTAATACGATTGCTATGTTAGAAAATTCTTCCAGATGATTATAAGAAAGACCTTAGGGGGGAGACATTTTCAAACTAAAACAAACAATAATTGCACTACCTCCTGGCACATGTGACTATTCCAGTTAAGGGGCTGTAACCAGCCCCCCCTCCCCCCCTTTCCCGTAAAAAAAAAAAAAAAAAAAATATGGCACTTACTTGGATGAACTCCACATAACTTTCATGACTTCCTTTAGGTGGGACATGATAAGTTCCACTCGGTGAGAATGTATATTTTGGGTCTGAGACCACTTCTTGGGTGTAGAAATCTGCTAGAATGGTCAACAAGCAGCGACGATCACGGTCGTCAGTAACACGACCCCCATAGTTACACTCGCCAGTCATGTATGAAATGGCGTCATATGGAACTTCGTCATAATCATTAACAAACATCTGTGACACAAAAGGTATATGATCTTAATTTGCAACATTAAGATTAAAATAGAAAGTCAATTGATATAATTTGTTTCTATAAACTATGATAAAGTTGACTGATTTTGTTGCATGGTAAATCATCTAGTTACAACAAAAAGTTGGCTAGAAATTCCACCACTTGAGTAGTGCGAGTATTCACAAAAATTATGCCTACTGTACCTTTTATGCTATAAATATGCCACCTGACCTAACCTGGTCAGTACACTCTTTCTATACAACCTTACACAAAGCTATAAACGAAGCCTTCCCATGACCCTGTGTCCATCATGACTGTCTTAACTACACTTCTATACCACCGATGAAGTAAGAATGTACAGGACGCGTATGTACGAATTTGCCTAGCAACAAAATCTGTGTAACTACGTGGGGCAAAATTCCTACCCAGTACTGTGGACAGTACATCTAGCCAGCAGCCCACTCAGTACTGGTACAGTACATCTAGCCAGCAGTGCACGCCCATGCAGTTAATGCAATATACTGCACAAAACAAATTTCTGCACACACCGACTGAGTGATGACACGATAGTGAACAAAAAATAAGACTATGGGTCTGCTACGAGCTTTGTAATCTGATTCCTGTTACCCAAAACGGTTAGCAAACAGAATTTTGTTTATTCCTTTTGCTGAATAAAAAGTGCCATAAGTGGTTCAAAACTCGCGGCAGCCACATGAACATCTAAATGTCAATTTGTTGGTTATGCATAATTGCAGATTTGAGGTTTGTTTGCTCCACTGCATTACTATGGTGGGTGTGGCCTATTTATATAGTTAGAGAGGTCAATTAAGTTTGTTTACTTAACATAAATATGTCAAAAAAGTACCCTTCAGCTGGAGAGGTGATGTAGCAGATACTCTTTTATAAACATTGCCTTGCATTGTTACTTTAAAGGAAAGGTATCGTCCCATAAATATATTCCGAAGTAAAAGCCACCGAGCTAGTAACATCACTTCCGGTTTTCAATTTTCCTCATTGATTGCAAGAAATCTGTGATGTAATCGATAACAAATGTAGGCCCCCCGGTTCGATTGGTGGATGTGTGATTGATACCATCACAGATTTCTCGCGATCAATAGGGAAAATTGAAAACTGGAAGTGACTTTACCAGCTCAGCGGCGTTGACTTTTGAATCGATTTATGGAACAATATCTTTCCTTTAATGATATTGTATTTTTCATGGGAAGAAAATGGAAGAAACAAATCCAAGCTATTCACCTGTAATTGCCTGATACTGATCCTCAAATCTGATTCATTGAACCCATATGGAATGTTCCAGCCAAGCGGACCAAACTTCCTCCGTTCTTGAACAAGAGCGTGGAAGAAACACAAGCTGAATAACAGCTTCTCCCAAACCTGTACAAAAAGTTACAGAGAAAAAAAGTTGTAAATATTATACAAAGCAAGAAATCAATTAATTTTACAATAAACTTTTTAACAGCATAAAAGATGTAGCATAAGATTGATTTAATCCGATTCAAAAATTGGATGGCAGTTTCACTAGTCCAAAAATATAACAATAGAATAGTACAAAAGAACACCTATTACTTGGACCACCGTAAATACCTTAATACGTACAGCAAACCTAGTTAAAATATACCAATTAATTACCACTTAATGAAGTCATTTTTATAGGTTTTACAACAATTTTTGAATTATTCTATGAAACATATCCTTAGAATCAAACCACAAAGGGTGCATTGTAGGTTGAGCTAGCACTGCAAGTCAATTTGAACCATAATCAGATTTGCACAAAAAATATTTAAGATATTAAATTTGTTTGTTTGTTTGATGGCATAAGGGCATCACGACAGCAAGGGTCAAATTGTGCTCAAGAGATTAGTTCATTACAGAGGTAGAAACAAAAAAAAATAGGGGAAGATTTTTGAGAGAAAATAGGGAACTAAAAGTCAGAAAGCTGGGATTGCGAGAGGAAGTAAATGGGTTAAAAAAGGGGCAAAAGAAGAGGGATGGGGGTGGGAGAGGAGGACTAAATATTTGTACAAGGAAGCATAATGAAGAAAGGAGATAATTTTATCAGGAGGGTTTTTCTGGAAGAGCTCAGCTATTGAGTTGTGGGGAGCGAGGGGAGCTCTGGGAAGGTTGTACAGGGGGCAAGCAAGGAGGACTTGGTGGACTGAGGGTGCAATGGCAATTGTTGCAGAGGGGTATGGGAGCCAATAAGGAGATGGGAGTGAGTGAGGTGGGTGTGACCTATTCTAAGGCGGGTAATGTGGACATTGTCGGCACGAGAGAGGTTGTTGATGGTGGTTTGATCAGAATGGTGGACTGGATGACGTGAAGTTTGTTATCAATTTGGGAGTCCCATGAGGTTTGCCAGCGGTCACGAACAAGGGAAGCGATAAGCGGTTTGATTTTAGAAAGGGTTGTGGGAAAGGAAGTAGGGGGAGATTGAGGGCAAGCTCAGCGGCTGCATCAGCTCTGTCATTACCAGGGATGCCAACATGGCTGGGTACCCAGAAGAAACGAATACTTTTCCTGTAGAGGGTGGGCGAAAGGAGTTTACGGAGGAGGTGGGATGTGGAGTTATTCCATTTAAGAGTAAAGAAATAAGGACAGCCTTAAAGTCGGAGAAGATGGCAAAGTGGCTGAGCGGAGAGTACTTAATAAAGTTGAGGGCTTGGAGGTTGGCCTTGGCCAAGAAGATGGACGAGTAGTCAAGAAGCCTGCTACTGAGGGTGATGTCGTGGATGATGGCAGCAGCAGCTGTCTTGTCGCCTTCATTGGAGCCATCAGTATAGATGGAGATGTAGTTTGAGAATTGGTCTTTGATTTGGTTGTGGAGATTGATGAAGAGGTTAGGGTGGGTCTGGGTTTTGTGATGAGTGGAGAGGCCCAGGTGGATAGAAGAAAAGGGGGTGGCCCAGGAAGGAAAAGTGGGCCAGGAGTAAGTGCCAAGAGTGGCAGGGTTGATACCGAGATGGAGGAGGTCTGATTTGATGCGTAAGCTGAAGGCAAGGGATAATGTTTTAGTCCTATCAAAGAGGGTGGAGAAATTAGAGTACCTAATGAGGTTGTAAACAAGATTCTGATTTATTGGTGGCCTGAAGGAATACAATTTGGGAGATGATTAGGGCCGAAGTATGGTCAATGGAGGTAGCAGGTGGGTTACAGGAAGAGGAGGGAGGGTCAAGGTCAAGGCAGAAACATTTCAACATGATGGAAAAAAAACCTAAGGGCCGACAACTAGAAAACATTCGCGGAACTTCTATAGGAAAACAACTGTACAGGTTTTAATAAGGGCATGAAAGTCTGGTCACAACAGGAGGAAAAAAATAAAAGAACAGTCTCACCAAAAGCAGACACTTATCCCCAGAGAGAGAATCCCGGAAAATGAAGATGCAAAACAAAATTTAGGTGGAAAAGTGCAAGGTAAAGTGTAACGAAATGAAAAGTTTGAGAGAATAGAATAGAAGTCACGTTGCTCTCAACACGTCTCAATCGCATATACAAATGTAAGATGCATGGTAAATATACATCATGTACATAAATGTGACTATTGATTTTGAGGACTTCTAACATGAGTAAACATTGCTTGATTTTATTTTACTTTCAATTGTATCCCCTAGACAAAACAGAATAAAGCTTTTACCATTTCTTTGCCAGGACATGAACTGAAGAACTCCGGGTCACTAACAGGGTCACTTATGTAGGACTGAAGCATATTCATCCTTAGTCCAGTCGGTGGTTCATTGGTCATCTTGACACCATTTTGTAGGACAGTCACAGGAAACTGAAATATCAAAAACAGATAATCATTAAAAACTTAGCTAGGATATGAAATACTGAACCGACTGTAAGAGGTCACTTTCCCGGAATTATTAGGCCCATATTAGACCTTCAAAACATATTTTTTGTAACATGCAATCCAACATCCCTAAACATACAAACATCCCTAAACATACAAACATCCCTAAAGATACAAACATCCCTAAACATACAAACATCCCTAAACATACAAACATCCCTAAACATACAAACATCCCTAAACATACAAACATCCCTAAACATACAAACATCCCTAAACATACAAACATCTATAAACATACAACATCCTTAACATACAAACATTCCTAAACATACAAACATTTATAAACATACAAACATCCATAAACATACAAACATTCCTTAACATACAAACATCCATAAACATACAAACATCCATAAACATACAAACATCCATAAACATACAAACATCCATAAACATACACACATTCCTAGACATACAACCATCCATAAACATCCATAAACATATAAACATCCATAAACATATAAACATCCATAAACATACAAACATACACACATCCATAAACATAAAACATCCATAAACATACAAACATCCCTAAACATACAAACATCCATAAACATTCATTAAATCCAACAAAATGTTTCTTGAAAAAACTCAGCAGCACGTGGGCCACTGGTATAGTTACTGACATAGTGATGCTTGAAAAATCCTTTTAATTCTTGTATATTGTTTAAAAAATAATTCATTTTTATTACCTATCACTGTTCTTAAAGTTGTAAAATGATGGCAAAGTTAATTCAAAACTTAAGCCTTCTGGAATACTTACAACAAATGGAAGATTGTGTTCCAATAGATATAACATATGATAATACTTTAATACTTGATATTATGCTTCATATTTTATCAAGCAAAACAAAGTATACAAGTAAGTTGTGCAAACCATTCTGAAGAAAATTAGAGTTCATCGTGCAGACAACTTTTTATATAATTAGATAGTCCATAGTACAAATACTAAATACTAAAAGTTACAATATTTTAGAGAAATGTAACATTTATAAATAATTTCTTAATTCAAATATAAAAACTGAGACCTTGAAAGGCTCAAATAATAATCTCCTCTAAATTCTTTTTGACAGTATTTATGAAATAAAATATTTTTCATGAATGTGATACCTTTGGTGATGGGTAACTTGTCAACCAGAGCCTAAATTCTGGGTTCACATTCTCCGGTGAGAATTCTTCACATATTTTCTCCATAGCAGACATCCAAGAGACAGCCAAATGGCAATTCTGGAGAACAACCCAGCTTCCGTTCTGAGCAGCTGTGCTGATCAGCTTAGCAGCAACAGGACCCTTCATGGAGATAGAATAAAAGGATCAAATTAGATTTTTATAAAGAAAATAACGACTGTCATTGGTCAGAATTTATACAATGGAAACACTCATAGGAAATAAAAGTAAAATGGCTTTAAAGGCATATCTATATACATTTTCATAAGTACTTAATAGGTCAAGTTTTCTTTAAATTGATCTCATTTTTTCAAGATTTGTCCATGTTTTGAAAAACATAAATACACTATTCTGACCATATTGTCCGCTAAAAACCATTAGTATTCCCTAGAAAGGAAAATTAGGTAAGGCTAATTAAGGTACCCGCGAGCTCAGTAATTCATTCTTGTCTTCTATGCTTTTATAATATCTGCTGAATTCACCCTGCTATGATCAAATTGCAATTCAGATCTAAGACACTTATTTTACATTAACGAAATATAACTCTCATGAAAATCAATTTACAAACAGCATTCATAAGGTGAATCTGTGGTTCAAAAATCGTAATAAATATGTGCTATGAAAATACATTCAAGATTCTTGATTAGTAAGGAAAGGGAGGAGGCACATCTCTTTCTACAAATACATTCAACCTTTAATAATCCTCAAATCAAGAAAAACTTGAGAAAATCACCTATTTGTTGCACTTTTTATAAACAAAAATTGTTTAGAGTAGGCAAAAGACTTTTGTATCCTCATATATTATCATCGGTTTGTTTGTGTTTAATTTTCTTCACAGCCATCCCAGTTTCAAATATCTGTCTACTGCAATGCAAAACCATCTCTAAAAAAACAATTTGTCACATGTACATACCTGTCCTTGACCCAAGGAAATAGCATTGAACTTGTCCCCACTGAATCCCTTTGAGTCTGCGAACTTGAGAAGTGCTGCCATGGGATCTGCACCGGGGGACAGGATGAAAATGAGGGGGGCAGAGGCTTGAGAATCAGCGTAACTCTTGGCAAGGTCAAACGGAGGAGGCTGGACAAACTTTTGACCAAGTTTGCTGATGACAAAGTCGGTGACCAATGGGATTACCTATGTGGCGTAAATGCAAAATCAGAAAATATTATCACTGTTACTAAAAGAATCATTAATGAATGTCACTCTTAAAAATGAAACAGTCAGAAATATACATTCAGATTATCTTAGACAAAATTAGTTGTTGTTTTCTTACATTCTTAAGCCCCCTTATACCCTGTTGGGACTTAAAGAGCAACATCCCGGAACACTTTTGTTAAACCAACATGGGGTAGAAGCGTAACACCGAGTTTGTCCAAGATTGTAGGCTTCTAAGGTACAAATAAAGATTTATCTTATAAAATACTTATCTTGAATTCAAGTCAGTGCTAAGCTGTCAGTAACTTGTGGTACTTGTCAAAAAATTTCCATTTAGCCGGAGCTCATCCAAATGTTCTTACAAACTTCTATACCAATTGCGCCCTGATCATTGTTAACAAGGAATCTACTCACTTTGTCAGGTCTCAGGCACCTCTTAATCATCGCTTTCTGAAAATCAGTCAGCTTCGTATTCCAAGGTTCAGGAAGAGTTTCTCGATGGGGTTCTTTGCTCTCGTAAAGACCCCTCCACTCTTCAATATTGTCTAGGAAGTGATCTCTGATAGTATAAAAGGAGAAAGGGCAAAATAACTGATGAATCTTTCACTCGGAATAAAACATGTTTTGCAAGTGGATAAAAGTTCTTTGACTTAATAGTCTTCATTCACTCCAATCAGTACCTTCACTGCAAGCCTCCATTTTAGCAAAAGTTAATTGCTTTGCCTTCAACCCGATAAAAGGTCTTTGCCATAATTTTGGTCTCATGTCACATCACATTTGCTTGAAAAATACAACAACAACAAAATTCTTAATAAAAAAATAGAATAATAAAAAACCTTCTTAAGTCATCTAGAGCAGTATGAGAAAAATTGTGAAAAAAGAATTTAATGCACTCAATCCCATCCTACATTATTAAAAAATGAAACGATTCTGCGTCCAGAAAAATGCATTTCTAATAAATCGTCACTATCTGGACAAGAAATATTTATCTATCCTTTCTAAGATGACAATGAATATTTCCTTATAATAGAAACTGAAATATATGAGTAACATTATATAAAATGAGGCATAAACACTTCAAGAAATATATGAAATAATATTTCACCAAAAACCTGTTCTCTATCTTTTCAAATTTCCTGTCCACATCTGAATATCTTCAACCACCATTTCAACATAAAGTTTTAATAGAAATCAACATTAGTTGTAGTGCTCCTTAAAATTTCATACAGTCAGACCCGACCTGATAAATTAGCAGGTCGGGTCTGACTTTTCCTCTTTATTTTCTTTATTCTGAAAACCACAAGTAATTAGAATCAAAATCCCTTATCAATGGCCCCATACTTATTCTCCTGGTTGATCAGTTATTTTAAGTAAGATAAGTGGTCTCATTGTTTGCTACAGTAAGTTTGTGGTCATAATTTACTGGAACAAATTTTTAAGGAAAAGAACAAGTCATGAAAGTCTTTACAAAGATATGTTTTACATTACCAAATTTTCTATAATTTCCAAATAATCTTAAAATACAATCTAGCACTTGTCTGTAGAAACCACTTTTGTCACACCAAACACAAATTGTCACAGCTCACCACTTTTTTTGTAAGTTCCATAGGTCACCTCTTTTGTCACAATATCACCCACTTTTGTCACAAGCGGTATTACCACATTTTTGTCACACCAAACAATTATCACAGCTCACCACTTTTGTTGTAACTTCCATAGGTCACCACTTTTGTCACAATATCACCCACTTTTGTCACAAATGAGATTACCACATTTTTGTCACACCAAACACAATTGTCACAGCTCACCACTCTTGTTGTAACTACCATAGGTCACCACTTTTGTCACAATATCACCCACTTTTGTCACAAATGAGATTACCACATTTTGTCACACCAAACACAATTGTCACGCTCACCACTCTTGTTGTAACTACCATAGGTCACAACTTTTGTCACAATATCACCCATTTTTGTCACAAACGAGATTACCACATTTTGTTGGAAAGTTCACCCATTTTTGTCAAAAAATTGCCAGGTCACCACTTTTGTCACAACAATGTTTTGTCACAAAAGTGGGGGATGTTGTGACAAACGTGGTGACCTATGGTAATTAAGACAAAAGTGAACGATATCTGCAACAAAAGTGTTGAGTAGTGACAAAAGTGGTCGTTGTGACAAACGTGGCTGCTACACTTGTCACACTGAATATATATCTCAATGTGCAGACCACTGAAATGCTCACCTAACACCCTTGAATGCAGGCAGGTCACACATCCTGCAAATTTCATCCCAGCTTTTGTCTGACAACCAACTGGGATCAGGATTCTCCAGTTTATTTTCAAGTCCGACTCCACCAGTTAGGAAGAACATAAATTCCTCCTGATCCATCTCCTTTTTGTCCCTGATGATAAAAACAAATGTTGCAAAATCAAAAACTTCCTTTCGAATGAATAAGAAATTAGAATGTTTAAGCGAAAGGCAACAAAGTTAAAGGCGCATTAGACCTAAAAGTGAGGGCGCTCATTTTCTGCAAATTTCACAGATATATTATCCACAAAAGATCGATAAACTTTATGCCTCCATAGCCCACAGACAAAGTGAGGGCAAATATTACTTGACTATTCATGTTCACCAAAAAATTGCTATACCGTTGCGTGCTAGATAAGCATTTGATTTGGGGGAGACCTCCTAAATTCGCACCCTCACTTTTCGGTCTAGTGCTCCTTTAAGGAACAAGAATATGAATTTCTTATTCAGTAAACGATTTTATGGTTTTAAATCTTCAAGAATCTTATACCATTAAGGAGATATCAATGTTTAAAATGATCAGTTATGTTCTATGTATAGAAATGATCACTGTGGAAAGTCCACTGTAGAAGTCAGGCACCCTCTTCCTCATTTTTCTAACAATTATTAACATATTCTTACTTTTTTATATTAATTTTCTTCAGTTTCTTCAGGTGTTTTATTACAATTTCTGTACTAGATTCTATTTTACTACATTCCTGACATATCCAGTGGTCCCAAAACAAAACATCTCAGGAAAAATAAAATAACAGAACAGGTGACACAAAGACCTTGAGGAATTGAGAATATTATGTCACAACTAATTTTATTTCAGTCATTCCTACACAAATGGGAAAGAAATTTCAACTTAAATATATCTTTATCAAAAATAAGATATTGAAGTAGTTTCTTATATATAAGATGAACTTCCTTGGCCAATATGAACTAATCCTTAAACTTATATTCGGCAAGTTAGACCTGATATTGAATGTGTGTACCCCTTCTAGACAGTCCCTTTGTCACAACAGTCCTGTCTGTTTCCCCGTATTCTGTAAGTCTATGGTCAAAACTTTGATATCAAGATGACATTTGGAAATTGCATATGCAATATGGCAGTAAGATATCGAGTGAAATATCTAAATAAGAAAGATAAACAAACCCAACACCATAAGATAGACAAAACTCAACACCATTTGATAAACAAACCCAACACCATAACTTTATTTAAAAACCTACGCTGCACAAGAAGAGTGGATGAGTACAAAACAAAAAGTAGAAAAGGTGCAATTCTAAAATCAAATAGATTGTATTCAAAATTTAACTTCAAATTAATCAATAATGTGGAAATATTTTACACCACTAGCCCAACATAGCATGCAAAATTTATGCTAAAATATTAAAAAAAAGTTCAGAATGTTCCCAAATCTTTGATAATATCTACAAAGCATAGAAAACAGATTAAGAATTAATAGAAACATATAAAGGTTTTTTCATTAAGCACATATCCAACAATACCTGATAATTGTGACCATGTTCCGAAATTTACGCAAGTTGTATGCTTTGGCAACAATCCTCCCACTGCCATCATACTCATACACACTTACTCAGTCAATTAAATAGTGAAAGTCAAAAATTCAGAGTCAAAAAGTCAAAGTCAAAAGTCAACAGACAAAAGTCAACAAAGTCAACAGACAAAAGTCAACAAAGTCAACAGACAAAAGTCAACAAAGTCAACAGACAAAAGTCAACAAAGTCAACAGACAAAAGTCAACAAAGTCAAAGCCAACAAAGTCAAAGTCAAAAGTCAACAAGTCAAAATCAACAAAGTCAACGTCAACAAAGTCAAAGTCAACAAAGTCAAAATCAACAAAGTCAAAGCCAACAAAGTCAAAAGTCAACAAAGAACAAGTCTACAAAATCAAAGTCAACAAAGTCAGTCAACAAAGTCAGTCAACAAAGGCAAAGTCAACGTCAACAAAGTCAACAAAATCAAAGTCAACAAAGTTCAAGTCAACAAAGTCAAAGTCAACAAAGTCAAAAGTCAACAAAGTCAAAAGTCAACAAAGTCAAAAGTCAACAAAGTCAAAGTTAACAAAGTCAAAGTCAACAAAGCCAAAGTCAACAGTAATGTAACATGTGTAACAGCCCTGTATCTAATATTTAAGTGTGACACTGACAAGTCAAGAGGGGGAACTGGGACAGAGGCTTGAGATTCCCCTTTTTTTATTCATTTAATTTCACGCAAGTGGAACACAGACCTTTACAAAGTGGACATTGTCATCTGCAACTCATGCTGGGAATGGGACAAGTGGTATTGAATGGTGATCCCAGAGTGTACATACACACAGTAAATACACTCCCCCTCCCCTGCTAGAAAATAGTCTGCTTTGGTATCAATTCCCTGCTTTCCTTGTGTACATATGTTATAGATGAAACCTTACTGGAACATTCTTAACCTTGTACAAATAGATAATTAGAAAAAAGGGATTAATTAGATGTATAATAGTCAGTTATTTGATCTAATCTACTGTCTGGAAACCTTAAGGCATTTTAAAAATGTTGCAAATGTGCAAATCTGAAAGATTGCATTTCCACATTATTTCCACATCAGATTTTCAAGCTCTTTGCAATAAATTCATGCTCTTTGTAATAAATTCCACATTTGTATTTCCACAGCAACACATGATCCAAAGAAGAAGAACACACTATATTTGAGAAACTTACCCTTCATGAGCCTCAACTTGAGCACTGTACACAAAGCAGTAGAAAGATTAAGCATGGTAACAGAGGGGAAACAAACAACATGGTTAAAACATGCATGGTGTAAGAGGATAAACATTGCAGCATGCAGTAAGATTATATGATTATCTATTATATGCAAATGAGGATAACACATCATGCAATTATGTTTTGGAATACACTGGATGAGAGCAAAATACAGTGTGTGCATTAGAATTACATATCATGCATTAATTTTATACTTTCTACATGCAGTTTGATACAAGCAATACAATTTGCAAACAACAACAAAATAGTCAAATATCAAGTCATTTTAATGAGAAGAACATTTCAGGTCAGCAATTGTTAGTAGAAGGAAAAATAGACATAAGCTTGGTTGAATTAAACATACAAAATCATTGCTAAATGATCAATGCTTCGCACCATATGTAAAGTAAGTGTTTTTTCTTTTTCTTCTTTTTTTCCGGGTAACTGTCCTTGCACATATTACATGATTGTATTTTCAGGATTTAAAGATTAATAAAATGCAAAAAAATTCTTTAAACTTTGCAAATGCATATGTTAATTGAAAGACTTGAAAACAAATGTACTAAGCACTGATGATTAGAGCTTCCCCACAACTACACTAAGTACTGAAGATTAGAGCTTATTCACAACTGCACTAAGCACTGAAGATTAGAGCTTATCCACAACTGCACTAAGTACTGAAGATTAGAGCTTATCCACAACTGCACTAAGTACTGAAGATTAGAGCTTCCCCACAACTGCACTAAGTACTGATGATTAGAGCTTCCCCACAACTACACTAAGTACTGAAGATTAGAGCTTATCTACAACTGCACTAAGCACTGAAGATTAGAGCTTATCCACAACTGCACTAAGTACTGAAGATTAGAGCTTATCCACAACTGCACTAAGTACTGAAGATTAGAGCATCCCCACAACTGCACTAAGTACTGAAGATTAGAGTTTATCCACAACTGCACTAAGTACTGAAGATTAAAGCTTCCTCACAACTGCACTAAGTACTGAAGATTAGGGCATCCCCACAACTGTACTAAGTACTGATGATTAGAGCTTCCCCACAACTACACTAAGTACTGAAGATTAGAGCTTATCCACAACTGCACTAAGCACTGAAGATTAGAGCTTATCCACAACTGCACTAAGTACTGAAGATTAGAGCTTATCCACAACTGCACTAAGTACTGAAGATTAGAGCATCCCCACAACTGCACTAAGTACTGAAGATTAGAGTTTATCCACAACTGCACTAAGTACTGAAGATTAAAGCTTCCTCACAACTGCACTAAGTACTGAAGATTAGGGCTTCCCCACTAAGGCAGGAAATGGGTTCATTGTCTTATAATCCCTTCTGAACCCATCTTTGTTTGAGCAATAACAATATTTCTTACAGCTAACAGATGCAAAGGTTGCTATCACTGAACAAAAATTCTTAAGATATAAATCAAATTATACTTATGTTACTGGCAACCTAAAGATGATAAGATACAAGAGGGAGTATTTTGTCACTACTTTGAAAAATATTTGCTATTTTATTCTAAAAATTGTTAAAATAAAAAAAGTTGTTAAGGCTTTTTTTTACTTTAGATAAAAAGGCATTATAATACATTAAATAATTCTTACAATGAGATTCTGTATCTAAATACTTAGTGCCTTATAGCACTTGTTGCTACATCTAACATAAACATAACATTTCAACACTTTGCAGCTATTGCATATTGTACATTGAGAGTAATGCTCACACAAAAGCAGAATGATATTATGTTAGCTTGGGGATGATACTTTAAGGAGGGATTTAATGATTAATTAGGTCATAATATCAAAGAATGAATAAATTGTTAATGCACCTAAAAACATAAGGGAATTCCTCTAAATTCTTCTATTAAAAGAAGTTTGAATCTTATAGCTTTCAGAAATTTGTGAAAAAGGTTAGATTAAAATGCTGTCAGAAATCCATTAGGCGGCAAGTAACATCTTGCAGTGCGAATCTATATCACTGCAAACTAATTAAAATCTTTTCACTAAGTACTGAAAACACATCTTCTATGCTCTCCGAGTTGTTTCTTCAAAATCTTCAATATTTTTGCAAACTTAAACCACACATTTTAGCGAATTCTAAAAATTCATGCATCAATCATTCAAGAGGGTAAAATGTGATATCAACCTATCAATCAATATTTTCATGTGACAACTTCAAAAGATCAATATATTAAAACTTTCATCCCCATTGCGTTGTAAAAATATACTGTGCTTTCTCTTGCAAACTGGATAAATTAAAATTTCACTAACCCATCACAAATGTACACTATGAGTTAATACAGAGTTTGCATTAGAGTGGCAACTGGAAATTTTTCCAGAAATATGGCCACAAAGGCAGATATATAACAATTAATGCTTGGTTTTATGAGACATAAATGTGGAGATGGTTTGGTTTAAATATTTGTATGCAGTTTTACATAACAACATTAAAATTACAGTTTGTTTTGCTAATAATATATCTACTAATTGTATACTCACATCAATATGTTTGCACAAAGCACGAAGCTGAACAAGAGTTTATCCTTCTCAAAGAGGGAGCGGCACACGTTGCAATACAGATTGTACGTGAAATGATCTGACAGGTAACGAAGACGCTTCTCCAATATCTTGGACTTGTTACTGTGAATAAGAGAATAAGAATCAATCAAGAATAAACCAGTTTTTCAATCATTTTAAACAACTGGCTTGAAAAAGATGGTGTTTAAACAGTTTTTTTAATATAGCATGTGGTCAGGCAGGAGGTTCCAGGTGCGAAAAGCATAACATGAAAATGATTTCAAAAGTTTAAATTACTGATGAGCATGTTGGAGATGTATCTGGGCTGGATTTTGACGAATTAATGAAAAACTTTACATTACACTCTAGACAGAAATCAAAGTAAGTTTATAGTGATAAGGGCAATTTTGATGTGAAACTATGAGGTCCTCAACTGGCTTATAGTTGCATGATCTAATTAAAAAACATTACACCACCAGATTTTTCACAATTAGCTATCATAGCTTCCTCACAATTCATTCTATTTGCAGTACTATATAATACTAATTATCATGGAGATAAATAAGTAAAAAATAACAATAAAGTTAATTATTTCTTGATGCTATAAAGTTAAGTTAATTTTTTTATAATCAATTAATTTCAAGAGAAACATATTTTGTTTGTAAACAAAAACGCCTGATAGTTTGTTGAAGATGAAAAACATAATTCTATAAAGAAAAAACATAGGCTGTAAATTTTGTGCAGAAATCATATATATTACTCACCTGTCGTGAATGGAATTGATGAAAAGGTTGACAAACCATGTCAGGGAAGACTGGTACATAGGGTCGATATTGGGCAAGTCACAGATCGAGAAGAAAAGCACACTGGAGTGTTTGGCGATGGGACGGTATCCTGCTCTTGTTTCATTCAATTTTTTCTCCGTTTCTTCAGCAATCTATCAATCATAAAAGAAAAAGATACTTAAAGGGCTTTAAAAAAGACAAATGAACAAACTTTGAGCAATCTTAAAATATAAGCATCAATAAATAAAATGTTAGTTAAAGAGATAGAAAATGAGGAAAGAAGGTAAATAAAAGAAAAAAAAAAAAAAAAAATGCTCTGAACAAGTGGATGTTTTGTTTGTTGAGATTTCGCAGCACTGCAACAATCAGATTCATCAGTCCCAAGAGGTCAATCATGGTGTTAGAATAAAGAGAGGGTGAGGAGGAGGAAAGGAATGGTGAAAAGATAAAGATAGAGAGAGAGAGAGAGAGAGGGAGAGAGAGAGAGAGAGGAGAGAGAGAGAGGAGACAGACAGACAGACAGACAGAGAGAGAGAAAGGCAGACAGTCAAAGAGAGAGACAGACAGACAGACAGAAAGAGAGGGAGAGGGAGTAGGGGTGAGAGAGAGAGAGAAGGATGAGGTAAAATGAGAAAGGGATAATTAGATATGAAGTTGCTGTTACAGAAGAAACTAGGTGAAAACAATTGGAAAGTATGAAAACAAATTGACAGGACAAACAAAACATGAGGCTCCTAAGAATGCAAATGGATTAAACAAATTATAACAAAGCAAAGGATGTGTGCATAAACATGAGCTATACTAAGTAAGTGAGTTATGATTTGCTTCAAAGAGCAACCAGAAGTAACATTTTTAACTAGTAACTACTCACCTTCTGTTTCTTAGAGATTTCATCTGAAAGCACCTTAGAAGAATCTAAGACTTTGATGGCGGTCTCATCTTCCAAAATGTTTCCCTCAGATGACGAGAGAGTTTCTAAGATTTTGTCTTCAATCTCTTTCAGCTGTTTCTTATTAGCGGCGCTCTGTAAGATCAATGCTTGACGCTCCTCCTCAAGCTCTGGCCTGTGTTTGAAAAAAAAACAAGTTTGCTGGTTGTTGCAAAATTCTAGGTTTGATATCTTGTAAGAGCCGATCATCTTCTTCAAAGAAGATATGATGCAATGAATGAAAAAAAGTAGTCTTTCTATGAAGGCCATGGAAGTTGTTAAAATGCAAAGAATATCTGTTCAAAGTATTTTCATAAACCGCGAGCCATAATCTGTACATAAATAAATAAAAATGTTGTAATATGGGAAGTTAATTTGATAAGGTTAGTGTTTTTTAGTTTAAGAGGTAAGCAAAACACTTCACATAGATGGTTAAAAAACCTGACAGGTCTGCAATTCAACTCCCATTGTTGACTCACTCATTAGATTAAAACAAAACTTCAAAACTTTCAATGTTTTCTTACAATCTTTCAAAGTTTCATTACTGACAGAAAATTCAGACGGATTAATAACAAGAATGCAGCAGCATTTTCATTTCTGAACATTTTTTTTTACAGTCTTTAAGCAATCAAATGATATGATTACCTCTCTTTTGCCACAGCTATACCAAGAAGCTGATCTTCCAGGCCGTCAGGGGTGATCATGAAATTGAGCAAAGACACCTTAACTGACAGCTCGGGAAGGTAGTGAGGATTTCTCAGCTTGGTTGTGATGTAGAATCGGAAATCTTGTGAGTACTCAATGACAGTCTCACCCAGCCTTATGCAATCAACGCCACCTGGAGATAAAAATAAAAGTAAAACAAATAATAATTGATTATCCTGCTACTGACTTACAGAGCTGTTAGACTTTCAATGTTTTTTTGGACGTACTAAAAGATGTTAGGTTCACATGGAATACATATCATATAAGTTGTTGGAACTTTGTTCATTCTGCGTCTAGGGGGATTCATCACGTGACTCTAACTCATCTGGAAGCCATTTTTCCGGGCAAGCGTCGTTGCGTTTCACACATCTTCACATAGCTCAGTCACATCACACGTAAAACAAACATACTTCCTGCTAACCTACGTACCAGTTCAGCAAATTTTATTGTTTTTATTCGAGGCGGCAATTTTACTTTAGATTTACCTAACATTTGATATATTCACCAGGTATACCAAGAGTAAATTTCACGTGAACGCCATCTGATTGTTTGTTCATTCTGCGTCTAGGGGGATTCATCGCGTGACTCTAACTCATCTGGAAGCCATTTTGCCGGGCAAGCGTCGTTGCGTTTCACAC
The DNA here is from genome assembly GCA_020152595.1 of Chiridota heheva. Lineage (NCBI taxonomy): Eukaryota > Metazoa > Echinodermata > Holothuroidea > Apodida > Chiridotidae > Chiridota > Chiridota heheva. Next base: position 425,858 of record JAIGNY010002488.1, read on the forward strand.
ATCATAACATAGCTCAGTCACATCGCACGTACAACAAACATACTTCCTGCTAACCTACCTACCAGTTCAGCAAATTTTATTGTTTTTATTCGAGGCGGCAATTTTACTTTAGATTTACCTAACATTTGATATATTCACCAGGTATACCAAGAGTAAATTTCACGTGAACGCCATCTGATTGTTCGTTATATGCAGACAAAGCCTACATACCAGGCATAAAGTGCTCACAGCAAGTCTTATACCGAAGGTTGAAAGGCATTGCATTGTACAGCAGAAATCCACTTCGAACGTCGATCAGGATCAGATGGAAATCGAGAAAATGTCTTTTATTCCCCGCACACGTCTATTAGTGCAATCAACAGCACAACAAGATTCCCACATAATCATCTAACAAAAATGATCCTATATAAATAACAAGATGCAAGCATTTGTAAGTCTTAAATAAATGTACAGCAGATAATCATTTTCGCCTGATATAATGGCAATGTAAGCAAAGTCATGTGATGTCAGCTGAAACACCCTAATTAGTTATTGATTTTTTTGAAACAGGGTTGTGCATGTATTCTTTCAAATCATTCCACAAGGACTGGTTAGCACAATTGGTAGAGCACCCGCTTATCAGCCAGTAGGTCGCTATCCAAGGACTTTACCAATGGGGCTTGCTGCCCCCTGGCTTGATGCTCAGCATAAGAGATTGGATCCATGTAATAGTACAGGCTTGTGTGTTGTATGTTGGCTGCAGCTTTGAGCCTCTAAGAGTTTCCATTGTAAAGTGCTTTGAGTATGCATTGCACATAGAAAAGTAAAATATGAGAACTACATATTAAAGAAAAACTTATCCTTATTTCTTTCACTTAAACATAATTACAATCAAACCACTTTTTTGAAAGAGACCAAAAAGTATAATTTAATTCTTTCTCAGACTATTAACTAATCCACAATCATTCAAATAAATGATGTACTCACCTATACACAGTATATGATTACTATTGCACAATAACACAATAATATTTACCTTGTTTGAAGGTCTGTTTTAACAACAGAGGTTCCAATGACGGATCCAACTCCTCAGCCACATTTTCAAGGAGGAGGGGTGTTCCAAACTGGATACAGTTTTCCAGAGTCCTCATGTAGTCACCATCGGTCAGCTTGATGACACTCAGCTTGTTATCCTTCTCAGAGTTTTTCACCCACTTATTTGCCTGTCCCTGGGGGTCAATCATTAGGGGCCTGAAAATATGGGGAAAAATGAATGATAAAGTGAGTAAAACATTTGGTTGATTTATCCTGTCTCAATAAATAGCACATCATAACAGTGCTTTCTTAGTTTCTGTAGTAAAAGCACATGAATGCACCTCAATTTGGATTGGGACATCAGTCTATGTCAGTAAAAGCTTTTTCTCAAACCTACAGCTGCACAGAATAAAGTAAATGGAACTAAATGTATTGTTTTATAAAATGGTATCCTGGCTAGGAACACACCTCCGTGGTGTAGTGGTTAGTGCTTTGTCCTCTCATCTGCACATCCCCGGTTCGTATCCCTGTGGGTTTGCAACCAGTGAGTTTACAACTGGTTATCAAAGGCCGTGATTGTCTTGATATAATGTCCAGCACTGGATGATTTCGGATGTTAAACCTTGCTATGCTATGCCATGCTACACCATTGTAACTTTGGGATGCAAAGAAGTCTTGACACAACCAACTGAAGGGTTGCATTCCTGATAGATTGGCTCAAATGGTTCCTACCTTGTACTTTTCAGGTTCCATTTTCACAATGGTAATTATTACAAAAATGTGCATGCTCCACCTACAGTATGAAATAATTTGCTACTAATTGACAGATCTGCCAGTTGATGAGACATTTCTATTAGACTAAAATGCAGCATTGATTGGTGTGAAAAATGTCTAAATCTATGAAGCACATTAAACTCTTAATATTTATAATGAAAAAAATCATTGAAATCATATGAATCCATAGAAAGAAATGGTTTTAATTCAAAAGCGAATATTTTCCTCATTAATTCGAGATGGCTTTTCATTCTTCATTACGGTACCAAAAACAAAGATTCTCAATTAAAAAGTTCTAATGAAAACTTTAGATAAACATAACAAAACAATTTTTCCATTTTCCAACCTCAGGAAGGTTTGTTTGTTTGATGAGGGCTTAACGGCACCACAACAACAAGGGTCAAATTGTGCCTAAGAGGTTAGATCATTCTAGAGGTAGGAAGGAAAGAAACATGGGGGAGAGAAATACAAGAACTAAAAGTCAGAAAGCTGGGATCCAGAGAAGAGGTGCATGGGTGAAAAGAATAAAAGTAGAGAGGGGTGGAAGAGGGGGACTAAATATGGTTGTGGAGGAAAGCATGATGAAGGAAGGAGATGATTTTATCCGGAGGGTTTTTCTGGAAGAAGTCAGCAATTGAGGAAGGAAATTTCTCCGCGACAAAATGAGTACACTCACCATCTCCTAGCATTGTTGACAATCACGCCATTGTCAATGGAGAAGTTATCAGTGGGCAGACCAGCAATATTCCAAGCTCTGATCTTAATTGGCTCTCCCAGTGTCTTGCTCAGAGAGAACTCACTTGAACATGGAATATTTTTGCTCTAAAAATAGAAGGAATAATTCACAGAAAGTTCCGTTTCTGATTACAATATTGTGATTTTTATAATTGAAAATATTTTTAAAATTTGCAGTATACATGTACAACAGATGAGTAAAATTTTCCCCATGTGTTTCACAGAGCTAAAGATGACAAAAGATCTAATAGATTAATAAATAACAATATAGAATGATTTTTTTCAAATATTTTTTTTAAGATCATCAATCATAGGTGTAAAAACCGGGGAAGGGGGTGGGAGAGGAGGATACGTGTCCCCACTTTAAAAAAAAAATGACAAAAATGCCCCCTTTTAAAATGAAAAGTGCCCTCAATTACTGTCCCAATAGTAGGAAACTGGTGACTTTTGTCAGTCCTTTGTATGAAAGGAATGTGTCCCTACTGAAAAAGGGTCCCTTTCTAAAAATGAAGTGTCCCTTTATTTTGCTTTAGTTGTTTTAGGCTCACTTATTCTATCTACATATTGCGATGGGGTACATATTACCCGTCATCAATTGTTTTAGAAAAACAAATACTGTTGAAAAAAGACAGCTAATTTTTAGGTTTGAACATTACTTTCAAACTTTTTATTTACTTCATCTTCAGTCACATCTCCACATTTTTTTGTATATTAAGTTATTTTAATTTACAAACTACACATTTCCATACCAAACACAGTGAAGTCCACTCTCCAGTGCAGTTCTGTCTGTATGTTGATGTAAACGCTCCCAGATAAGCTATCACACCTGACGATATCAGCACATCTCCAATCAGATTATCATAAATATTTTGAAGACTTGCAGCAGCTTGTGTCCAACTGTAAAAGTAGCATATTTAAATGAATGTATTTAAAAAATAAAAGTGCTTTTCCACAATTTCCATTGAAATGATTTATGTGCAAAATTTTAAAGAAAGTACTTGCAAAGAAAATCTGCTGTTATATCTTATGATTCACTTTTATTTCAGAAATACTCAAATATCTCACCGGTCCTTTTCACCGCCGAGGCCACCAATCAGCTTTTCCGCTCTGTCTAACTTCTTTGCACAAATGTCTACTTGCTTTTCAAGCGTCTCTTTCTTTTCAGTCATTTCTTTGAATTGCTGCTTCAGAGCTTCGAGTCGATCTTCGACTTCCTTCAACTCTGCTCTTTTAGCTGTAATGAATATATTAAATGTCAAAATGTAATTTTTCAATATGTTGTGGCAATAATGACAATTTTGGGGGTTTGAAAAGTGTTGAGAAGAAAGAAATTTATTCCTGGAACAAATAAGAATTGTCTTTGTGATTATTTGCAATTTAACAAGAGTTTTTGAGGTAAATATTATAGCAAATTCAGTGCAGTACATTATTATGAAAATCACAATATTATACTTTCCAATTTTTGAATTTGTCACAGAAATTTTTTGCATTCTGCATTCACACTTAAGTGTGAATGAAAATGCATTCTAATTTTCTATGAATGCAGCAATTTTATCTGTTAACCTTACTATCGTTTACCATTACTAAAATTAGGGTTTCGTTTTAACAAAAATTCAACCTCAAAACTTTATTATATCAACCACTTAACATCAAATCAAATTGAATCAATTTGAATCAAAATGTTAAAAGAAAATCCTTCACAGCATCAATAACTTTGATTTTTCTGTTGTTATAAACTTAAAAAGACATCACAATACACAGTATGCTAAGCCTATTCATTAGTCTTACAAACAATGCTAGCCTAAACTTTTAAATTGCTGATGGCAACAAAGTTATTTTGTCCACCACATACTCCACTTTGTAGTGTGAAAAATATCCACACAATTTGTTGCAACAAGTCACTAAATGCACCAAAATCAATATCTTGTCCACTTACATGTGGCTTTATAACAAAGATAATTGTGGATTATCTTTGAACTCTAGATGCGACCAATATTAGCCATCTTACAATTTACTACTTAATCAAGGGAGCATTGAACATGCAATGCCTCAAACTCAACATTTATCTGGCCACATAATCCGTTGACAAAATACAGAAGTCTGTAATCTTGATGAACATTCATCAACAAAAAGTGTATTTATTGTGTATACAATAGGAATAAAACTTATGAATTCAATTCAATTATATTTTTACTTAAAGAAGTTTTCTTTTTTATTGTTCTCATGTTCATGTATTGAATAGAATATATAATGCTTGCGACACCCTTTCAAAATGGCTGCGGTTATCACTTACTTATGACTGAATTGGTTATTTATTCAACCCAAAATCTTGATTCCGGCAGTCATTTGTGAATGGTTATAATATTTTATTGAATGTTCTTTGTTTTCTGTTAGAAAGATGTGTTTTTTAGCGTAAATCACCAGATATCTTCTTCAAAATGAAACAGATATCTAATGACACATAATAATTGTTTACTGTATTAAACAGGACTAGTAGTACTGTGGTGCATGTACACACAGTGTGTGCAACAAGATACAACAAAAACAATGGGCTTGATTCCATCAGACTTTTCGGCGTGTTATCGGTTAACCGATAAACGATCGATAAAGATGATCGTTTATCATTTAATGAATTAAACGAAGATGCAAATTCCTATAATTTTCACACAATCTTATATCAGGCATGCTTTCCAATCATACACATTTTCTATATCACATCAAGACAAAGTATAAAAAATCAATTGAAACCAGGAACATCTATGCTTGAACAGATAAAACATACCATTCAGGATGGTCATAGTCTCAGCCAATGAAGACTCAGCTTCCTTCAGCTTGATCTTCTTTGGTGCAACCACTTTGGCTATCCTATCATACACCTCCATAGCCATGACCCACTTGCAAAGACCCTCAGCAGCTGATGATGCCTTGGACACTTTACTAGGATCAAACTCTGGGTTGGTCATAAATTCTGTTCGGATCTTTTTCATGACAGAAACCTGTGGAAGGCGGAAGATAAAAAAGCATAATGACAGAAAAACATGAAAATTTGTATGTAGTTTCTTTTCTTATCCGTTGTCACCTATTTTAGAAGACTGACAATAATAAATGTAAAGCTTTTGGTCTTGAAACATTTATTTATGCATGTACATTTAAAAAGTGCCTTTTCCAATGGCTGCAAAGTGCTGGAAAAGTTGCAAATCAAGAAAACAAAAAATAGGGAGTAAAGAATAATGTCAACTTTAAGGAAACAAGTGGGATTTTAGCAGTCTTTTAAATTGCCCAATAAAGGTAGCATAACACACGTCCATAGGGAGGAACTCCACACACTTGGAGCTGCTGCTGAAAAGGTGCAAGAGCCATGTCTAATGCAGGTGCACTGTTCAACTAAGAAGTTTTCTGAGGAGCAGCATAGAGTGCGAACAGGACTGTAATGTAGAAGGCGGTTTAAACTCATAATTAATGATAAGTTCAAAGTTGAAAATGACATAATTCACTGTAATCCACTGTTTAACTTTCTTTCAAAAATTAAGGGTTTCTTTCTACTTCACTTGGCAAGTCTTCATTAAACTCGTGATTTGAATCTTATGAATAACCTTTTAGGGCATCAATCTTAGGGAACAGGTTGGTTCTGATACTGAAAATGATCGTGATTATTGAGATACTATTGATCATTTGATTGATATATGCAATGGTGTCAGTGATCACTGGATCAAGTGATCCACTGATTTATGAAAGAAATAGATAACTAAGAACTTATCAATAAAGGAAATTGGTTGTGTCATGACATGGAAAACCATTTGGTACAAAGTAGAAATATCTAGAAGGAAACTATGACTATAATGACTTCCCAAAAGTTGTGGATTATATGCATGATCAATGGGCACTGAAATTAGTATGACTTTCCACCCCATAGCACCATCAATTTGGCAACCATGATGTCTAAGGGCCTTCTAGTATACACCAAAAGACTACATGGCTGACATAGTAATAAGACATGATATTTTTCTTCATTTTTATTTTTTCTGATTTCATCAAAATTCTATAAAATCATTTCCCTCTAGATGTCCTTAAATTTATTAAGATTTATTGCATTTCTTGAAAGTACATTTCAAGAAAAAAAAGGTTATTCTTAGTTCTTCTCTTACTGGTATGTTATCTTTGTCGTAAGTCCTCAAGCCATCCAAAAACTTCATATCTCCAACCAGCTTCTTTGACGGTCCCCAGTAGTCAAGGATTTTGCCTCCTGTTCCAGCTGGATCATTGATCTTTTCTGGTTTGATTTCTTTCATGACACACACCGCTGACATCACCAGCTTGACACCTGAAGGCGGATTCTTCATTGTCTTGACCACAGAGATATCTGCTGGCTGTAGGCAATAAAAATAAGAAAACAATTATAAATTCAAAGTTCTTTAAAAGATTTCTGAACTAAAAGCTCTAAAAACTTTCTGACCATACAGAACAACTAGAACAGTCAATACCATCATGGTTTACATGCCCATGCTAATTGACACCCATATCATATGACCCAGCCAATTATAAAAATGGCATCTCACACTAAGTCCCACATGGCATCTGATGTCCCACATGGCATCCCACCCAATGTCCCACATGACATCCTTTGTCCCTCATGACATTCCACCATATTTCCCACATGGCATCCCACCCCTTGTCCCACATGACATCCCATCCCATTCTTTGTCCCACATAGCATCCCATCCTATGACCCACATGGATGTCACCCTATGTCCCACATGGATCTCATTTTATGTGCCAAATGACATCCCATCCCATGTACCACATGACATCCCATCCCATGCCTTGTCCCACATGGCATTTCACCATATCTCCCACATGGCATTCCATCATACAATATGTCTCACATAGCATTCCACCATATGTCCCACATGTCATTCCACCATATGTCCCACATGGCATCCAACCCTATGACTCACATGGCATCCAACCCTATGTCCCACATGGATCCCATCCCAGGTCCAACATGACATCCCATCCCATGCCTTTCCCACATGGTATTCCACCATATGTCCCACATGGCATCCAACCCTATGACTCACATGACATCCCACCTTATGTCCCACATGGATCCTTTCCCAGGTCCAACATGACATCCTATACCATGCCTTGTCCCACATGGCATTCCACCATATCTCCCACATGGCATTCTACCATACAGTATGTCTCACATGGCATTCCACCATATGTCCCACATGACATTCCACCATATGTCCCACATGGCATCCCACCCAATGACCCACATGGCATCCACCCTGTCCTATATGCATATTATCCTACATGTATGTCCCATATTAATTCAACCATATGCACCACATAAAATCCCTCCCTTTGTCCCACATGGCGTCCCTCCCTGTGTCCCACATGGCATCTCTCCATGTGTCCCCATGGCATCCCACTGTATGTCCTGCATTAGTGGCTTCCCACATGATGTCTCACATGGCATTCCACCTTATGTCCCACATTGGATCCCACCATATGTTTCACATGGTATCCCTACCAATGTCCCAATGACATCTTACTTTATGTCCCACATGGCATCACATCCCATGTCCCCATGGCCTCCTACCCTATGTTTCACATAGCATCCTACCCAATGTCACACATGGCATCCCAACCTATGTCTCACTCTGTGTAACTCGTGGCATCCCACCCCATGTACCACATGGCACCCCACCTTATGTCCCACATGACATTTCATACCATCCCATGTCCCACATGACACCCCATCCCATGACATTCAATTTCTCATTAAATTTTTAAGTCAGATTAACTTTACAATTAATTTGGGTGATAAAGTAATGTTTTTATAGCTCAATGGATATACTCTAAAGGAAGAAGATTGGTAAATATTAAATCATATGTCCTTCATGGCCCCCATCCATGTCCCACATGGCATACCTCCCTATGTTTATATGCAATCACATCCTGTCACACTCCCTGACTAAGCACATTATAAAAAAAAAGTCTGGTCAGGTCATAATACTGTAGCAACTTTATGCAAATGAGCACAATTATAAAGGTGGAGTTTAAAAAATTATGCCTGATACAACTGTTGGTGCCTAAATATTTTGAAGAATTTTAAGGATTTTAAATCTCAAGTACTACAAGAGAGACTTGAAGATCTCTGAAGAATATTGGAAAATTATATCATTTTACACTTATCTTCTAAGAAAATATCAAATGTATTGTAGACTTTTTAGGAAACTAGTCTTCAATCCTATCTTAAGTATCTCTGAAAAACTTTAACATTTTATAAGGAAATTCTAACCATCCATAAGGATATCTGAAGAAACTTTAACTTTTTCTGAGAAATTCTCAATTTTTTTTTAACATTTCTGAGGAAATCTCAGGACAAATCTGTAAACGGCCGGCCTGACGGACGTAATCGCCATTACATAGGTTTGCATAATGCTATGCATGCGAACCAACAACCAATGACCATCTATCCAAAGCAGGGAGATGATGAAAATTAATGATATGCAAAGCTTAAAATTTGAATATTCATTTAAAAATTATAACCCAAAGAAAAATTCTTCCCAAATAAAAGTAATAAATCATTCACAAACCTTGAGGGTATCCAGAGCAGCAAGGGCAGCCTCTAGGCTGGGATAGCTTCTGCCAGATCGCTCTCGCATTCATCCTTCAGACCTTGAGCTTCTGCGGCTTGCTCATTGGCAGCTGCTTCATCCTTTCTTACGATCTCACTTGTAGCTTGAACCTCAATGGATTCTTTCTCAATCACCTACAAGAGAATGAAAACATGAAAAGAGCCCTTCGCAATGGCGCTGTTGACAAGACACAATTTTGGTAAAATCTTGTAAATTTCATCATGATTATACTTCTTTGGAAATTCTTGATCACAGCTTTTGAAATCAATTCACTTTTCGAGTTTCCATGCAGTCAGAATTTTCACATCTTGTCTTTACTTATTCCTTAAGGCCGTAACACACCAAATGCGACGCAGCAAGCGTTTTTAAATAATCATATAGGAAACAAATATTATCTTTTTGCTTTGACTTTACAATTTTTTAAAATTTGTTGAAATGCTTTTGCTTGAACTGATGATACAAAAAATTTGTAAAGAAATGCAATTTTTATTCAAACAATTTGTTGTTAAATTTGAACACAAAACTGTTATCTCAGATATTTTCTTTTACTTAAAAATCACACTTTTCTTGATGTTTCTCCTCGACTATCAAAATGTTACTGATTTCTTTGTCTTATGCACATGTGGAGATTTTACTTGTTACATTCCACAGATAGAAGTCACATGTTTTACTTTAATGGGTGTAGAAAGACCTGTTCAATCAATTTTCAGTTATCATCTGAATAAGCCATGCAGGGAAGTGTTATTTAGTATATGTGGAGTTTCCTGAATTTTTAAAGGTTAAGTGTCCCACTTCAATTAAGAAGAACTTGAATATGATGATGAACACTTTTTATTCAAACTTTGCTTCTCTGAAAACAAGAGGTCAAAATGTTTCTTTCCGTTTGTTTTATTCAATTTTGTTTAAAAAATCACTCGCCATGTCGCGTTTGGTGTGTAACGGCCTTTTCTTCATTAACAACATTTTTACTTTCCACTTTCAAATTGTTGTTGTGGTTCATGTTTGTTGTTGTAAATTTAACATCCAATATTGCAATCACAAGACCTGTCTTCTCTTCTCTCCTTTGACAAGTAAAATCATATTCAATATATTCCCCATTTCTGATTTGATCCCTGATTTCCCACCTCCACCGATAAATAAGTTAGTAATCTACAAACACTCAGTTCTTTCCGAAGTCGGAAAATGCATGGTGTATAGTTCTTTAATACTGTTCAACGAATAACACTTTGTTCTCACCCACCAGAAATTTAATACATACCACCATCATTTTGTCGTTTTCTTCGGCAGCTACCACCAATTGTGGCTGCAGTTCTTTGAGCTCCACCTGCATCTGACCCACTTGACTCTCCGCGAATGCCAACTTCTCCAAGCCTACAGTGTAACGACGTTTGGCCTTGTAGGTTTCATCCCTCTTTTTGGTGAGGAGAGTCTTGAAAGCAGAGATTAACTCTAGATACGATGTAGGGGTGACATAGTTGTATCGGCTGAGTTCTTCAGAGAACCTAATACGAAAAAGGAAATTTCAAGTGAAGTGTGAGACTACGAAATTGTATGTAGAGAATATATATGTATGACACCGCATACATTTCTTAATACATCTACTTCCGCCATCTTTTCCTCTCAATTTTTCACACAGCCTCTACACAAACTCATTTCTCTGATCATCACATTTGCAACCTCCCATTGCAAGACAAAAATAGTTAAACCGTTCCTCATTATAAAAGAAGAAACAGAACTAAAAAGCTACATTCAATAATGGACAATGCTTTAACAGGTGAGAATAATGCCCTAAGATGATTAAAATAAAACAATTTACAAATCAGGGCAAAGGCAAAATTCCTACCAATGTTGATGAAGAAAATCCCCAAATCACACATTACTGATTTGTTTCATAATTTGAAAGAAATTATAAGAGAAATAAATCAAACAGCTTAATAAACCCTTTGAGCTTAGATTCAAAAATATCTTAAGACTAATCTTACTTTTCTGACAACTTCCTTGCACTCGTGTGGAATGTCTTGCAGATTTCCACCACATCTTTTCGTTCTTGGTCCTCCATTTCAACTATCTCCAAGTATTTAAAAGCAACTCTTGAGAGAGCATCCTCAGGCCAGGCCTTGAAACACAAAATGTATAATTCATGATTTACACAATCACAACAAAATTTGTCTAAATCTTTTTTTTTTTTCCCCAATACCAAACAATCTTTCCTCATTCTTCAAAAGATAAAATTGGTCATCACTACACATTATTATTTAAGTCATGTTCGTTTTTTTTTTTGTTTGATGTAGTATACGTAAAATGCAACATAACTTTAATATAGTGCAATTTTTCAAAAGAATTTTAATGGAGAATATTTATTTGTTGATTTTCATTTCATCTTTATGGAACATTGAAACTTCCCATGTCAACAGAAGCTTGCTCAATCATTAAATCAAGTCTATTCTTTGATAATGTCAAGATTGAGTTTACCCATACGATGAGTCATTTGAAAGTCTATTTCCCATATTGTTGTATCCATTTCCTGAACAGTAACTACACACCACAAATATAAATAAACTTTTATGTTTATAATCAAGCCATGAAGCACACCAAAGGAAAATCTCAATCAGTATTTCTAAAGTATGAAAGTCATCACAACCTATGGATACTCCCCATCTTCCACAATCTTAAATTTTGGGGGTTCAGGTGGATAAAAAACACTCAAAATTATACCTGGAACCAATCAATTGTACAACAATTGATAAGAGATGGGAACTGTCTGAGCCGGTTCCTGAAGGCATCCCCAATGGGTGAGAATGCAATGATGACGTGCAGATTCTCCCGACAACGATTTACAAAGAAGGCAAAGAGTGCCAATGGGCTGAAGTCTGCATTTTTGTCACCTGCTTGAGCAATCGGTCTAACGGCCTGAAAAAAACAAGCAGAAATAGAAAATAATTCAGGTATTATCAAAATATGCCTTGCTCCATGGATGTTTCTAGATAAATGAAAATTGACAATTTTATTCAAAGATCCTGTAAAATAGATTAAGATTGTGGCTAAGTATGATTCTGTATCATCAGATTTATTAATAAAATCATGTCTTGAGGAAATACTTATTTTGTAAATGGTATTTATTAAGATTTTGTTGAATAATTTTAAAACTGATTCTGTGATAATATGAAGTAGATAAAAATAGGATATGTTTGAAACAATGGAATAAAAAGATGACTGTACCTCCATTATTTCTTGTTTCTCGTCCACTGCGTACAGGTTAGGTACTTCCCCTGTGTTGAGCAAATTATCAATGTCTTCCAGGAAAGATTCTTCTTTGATTTGTGTGTCTGTGATAAGGAAGACTGTTGGCTTACCAAATGCCCCTGCATTCTTCAGCAGGACCTGTTAAGGTAAATAGACAAAAACAACACCAGTTTTATTTTATTGAAACATTTACTGTTGACAAAAATAACTTAATGAACTTTTATCATATTAAAGGATTAATTTAGTTCAGTAGTCAGTCCTACTTTATAGAATAAGAGTGCAAAAAAACAAGCAAGATCTTTGGAGAAAGTATTTCAAAATCTTGTTCCACTCAGAGATATTACATTTTTAATATGTTGAAAATGACTGATGTAGTAAGTCTACTGTAGAAGATTGGTGCTCTCATCCACACTTTCAATTCTTCATACATTTGAAACAAAATTAATTAACTTTTGCTCACTGAAATTTTTCTTCAACATTTCTTCAGGTGTCAATTTACAGTTGCCTTACTAAATTCTTGTTTGACTAATTTTCTGAGATATCCACTGGTTTTTAGGCCACGGAATGTCAGAAATGTCAAATACAAAAAAGAATTTAAGGAAGTGATGTCACAACTTGTCTGTTTTCAGTCGTTTCTACATGAATGCCATTTTCTTTCTATAAAAGTCCTCTTGCACAACTTGCTTAACCACTGAAATAATCCTTTAAAACAACCATTGACAATCTACCAATGATGACATTGCATACCTTTAAATCTTCTCTCCATTCATTCTTGCCATAGCTTTTAGAAATTTCTGGTTGGAACAGGTTGAATCCGGCCATGCTAGTTGCCAAACGGGTGAGAGACTGTCGACCACTGCCACCAACACCCACCAACATGGCATTTCCTCCTGGCTGCTTCAAAACTCGCTGATCTTGGACAAGTGCTCAAGTACATACCTTTAAAGACAGAAGATATCAAAGTCATTACAATCTGAGTATGAAATTGGACTGAGATTAATATTAATCATATAAATAATATAAAATTGCAAATTGGTCACTATTTTCTTGACTCATAAGCCTAATGGTTCAATTTGTTTGCAAATGAGCTTCCAGCTGCTACAAGGCACATCACCTGTCTTTATAGTTCACCTCTTCCACTGTCCATAATAAGAGAACTTTTAAGCATAACCAAGTCACCATTAGCAACATTCAGAAATGGTCAGGTTTTTAGAAAATGAGATAATGGAATACCTTGACAATAAGTCCGTTAAAAAGCTCACACTCAAAAAAGAAACAAAAAAAATAGCACCAACAACAGATGAATGAAATCAATATCACAAAATGCAGAAAGGTATCCAAAAGTGAGTAAAAAAGTTTAAAACACAAAGGAGACAAAAATGGTAAAAAGAGTTAAATAATATCAATTTCACAAAATAAAGGAGGTACCCACCTAAAGATGACCAGATTCATGCCTGTCTTGTGTGTATTGTTGTATTCCTCCAGCCCAGCCTCAACCACAGTATTAAATTCATCGAGGCTCTTGACCTCTTCATACAGTTTATCATCTCCTTCCAGGTCAGGGTTCATGTAGTCTCCAAACATGAGTGACCTGAGGTCATCTTCAACAACTGGCATGTTGGGTTGGGCAAGATGTTCAAATATAGTGTCAAAGCTGTCCTTGAAGATGTCTTTCACAAGAGTTTTAGACAAGCTGAAATGGTTGGAAAATATTTTTTTTTAGAATATGTAATTCTAGAAACATTGTACTGTTGTACTAGTTTAAGTGACATTTCACAAATTTGAATTACAATGTATCTAAAGAATGATTTACTTTCATGGTTGTCATTCCTTAGTAATAATAAGAAGATATCAACTTTCCAACTCTTATATAACTTTAATTCTTGAAAATATTACAAGCAAGGCCACAAGAAATAAAAGCTTTTATTGTCATCTTAAAACTTTCTTTCAAGAGTTTTTACTTTCTTAATAATACAGTTAACATTATCATACATTTCAGACATTTAAAGTAAAACTTGTTTTTCCACTGATAAATTACAATTTTGAATTTTTATATTTTTTTCAGATTCACACTCTGAAAATCCTTGAATTTCAAATCAAAAATCAAGTTTAATGAGAAAATTCTAAAAGCAAAATATCTTGTCAAGCACATCAACACTGTGAAAGATATTCAAACTAAATTCACATATCAAATACTACAGGTATTTCCATAAACAAAAGTACATTTAATTCAACAACAATCAAAATCCTAATTTTCAGGTTTCAACTTGTCATATGACTTGAAGAATTACCAATGCACATCAAACAGTCAAATAGATCAGGATAGCTTAGATCAGCATTGTAAATCCAACTAGCACATTAAACAAGGACATGCTTACTTATATAACCAATCTCTATCTTTGTCATCAATGAGACGATCATAGAACACACGAAACACCTCGTGGACCCAAAGACGAGTGAACATCCTCTTGTTCTCAACAGCCTGCTTCTTGACGAGAAGAACTCCATTGATGACCCGAGCAAAGTCCCTCAAGTTAAAGGTGTAGTGGGATTTAGCTGGAGTTGGGAGAAGGTTGTCCATGGCTTGTTTGTAGACTTCCATTGTACCCTGGACGACCATGGAGGCTGAGGCGAAGATCTCTGCAGGGAATTCATTGGCCTGTGGAAAAAACAACAACAGCATGAATGAGTAGACTTAAATTTTTCATCCTTTGGAGGATTATGTTTCTAACTTGCTTAGGTTGTGCAGTAAGCACCAGAGGTATAAGCCATATTGCACAAGTTAAAGGAAAGATATCGTTGCATAAATACATTCAGAAGTGAACTTCGCAGTGCTGGTGACGTCACTTCCGTTTTTCTATTCCCCTATTGATCGTAAGAAATCTGCAATGTTATCGATACTACATCCTCAGGACCAAACATAAGGGTCTACATTTGTTATCGATAACATCACAGATTTCTCTCAATCAACAAGGAAAATTGAAAACTGGAAGTGACGTTACTAGCACGGCAGCGTACCTTCCCTTTAATCATAGAATTTCTGTCATATAGTGACAGACTGTGAACAATCATTTTTTCATGAGAACATGACAGCAGAGAAAGAAAATTTCATTCATGAGAACATGACAACAGAGAAAGAAAATTTCAGTGTGATATGAATCATTTAGAAATATAAAAAAAATATGTAGTACTATGTAAACATGCTCGAGAATCCTATCTGACAAAATTACTTAGAGAACTTGAGAATCCTATCTGACAAAATTACTTAGAGAAAGCATATCTGCCCATCTATATACTAACAAGAATAGCAAATAAATATGATTATGTTTATAAGTCTTATAGGAATATCAGCAAGGCAAAAGCAATTGCGTCGGGGTAACCAAGTAAACTTAACATATTGACGAGACTTGATGGCTTGTGAACTAGTGAAGGTCAAATATTGCCAGAAACGTGAAAGCATCTCAAAAACTCTAGAACAAATAGAACAATCCAAGCGAAGTTAACATATGTTAAGGCAGGATTTCGGGTAAGATTGGTAGTTTCGATAGTTTTTTTTTTTCTCTCTTTTTTTTTCATATGTATCCTTTTCGATATAATTTTTCTCCTGTTACTATATACAAATATATATAGTTATATGTTTCTAATATATTTGACATGTCTCGGAGACTTACCTTTAACAAATTTTCTCAACTTTCTGTAGAGTCTCCTCAACCTTTTCTTGTGATCAAGTCTGTAAGTTATTTTGTATTACATATTAACTTGTACTTTCTTCCACTGTAAATATGTTCTGAATAATTAATGAATTTGTGTTGCAAATAAAGTGAATAAAGTAAGTGGTGTAAGCTACACATAACATCTTACAATACAAAGCTCTGATAAATGTGTATGAGGCACATTAAAAGCAATTTTTCCTAAAAAAACACCCAGAAAAGTTTTGAAACAGTAATTCCTCACACATACCCTCAAATAATAATTGACGATGGATGAGAATATCCGTTGCATAGTTTCATCATTGAACTGAGTGATCCCAATCACGTTGAAGTGGCGAAGGAATCTGGGTGTAATTTCGTTACGCCCGCCCCCAGGGGGACCCATAGCGGTGAGGAACTGAATGTCCACCAGGTTGATTTTGGAGGTATCCTTCTTGTCATACCTAACAAGAAAATATACATGGTTAGTATGAATATTCATGACTAGCAGAATAGCAACATTATTATAAAATACGCTACATATTAACTTTTATTATAAGTTTTCTTGTTCCTAAGTTTTCTTGTTCGTAAACGTATTTGTTATGTTTGTTTGTTTGTTTGATGAGGTCTTAACGGCACCACGACAACGAAGGTCAAATTGTGCCTGAGAGGTCAGATCATTTTAGAGGTAGTAAGGAAAGAGACCAGGGGAAGAATGAGAGAAATTCAAGAACAAAAGCCAGAAAGCTGTGATCGAGAGAGGAGGTGCATGGGAAAAACTAAAAACAGAGTAGAGGGGGTGGAAGAGGAGGATTAAATATGGTTGTAGAGGGATGCATGCTGAAGGAAGGAGACTATTTTATCTGGAGGATTTTTGGAAGAACTCAGCAATTGAGTTGTGGGGGCGAGAGAAGCTCTGGGAAGGTTGTACAGGGGGCAAGCAAAGGAGAACGTGTTGGATTGTAAGGATGCAGTGGCAATTGTTACAGAGGGGTTGGGGAACCAATAAGGAGGTGGGAGTGAGTGAGGTGGGTGTGACCAATTCTAAGACGGGTAATATGAGCGTTGTCGATCGAGAAAGGTTGTTGATGGTGGATTTGATCGGGATTGTGGGCTGGATAACATGGAGTTTGTTATCAATTTGGAAGTTCCATAAGGTTTGCCAGCGGTCACGAACAAGAGAAGCGATAAGCGGTTTGATGTCAGAGAGGGTTTTGGGAAAAGGGGAAGGGAGGAGGTTAAGGGCAAGCTTAGCGGCTGTATCAGCCCTGTCATTGCCAGGGATGCCAACATGGCTGGGTATCCAGAAGAAAAGAACACTTTTCCTGCAGAGGGTGGGAGAAAAGAGTTTCCGGAGGAGGAGGTGGCAGGTGAGGTTATCCCATTTAAGATTGAGTAATGAAGTAAGAACAGCCTTAGAGTCAGAGAAAATGGCAAAGTGACTAAGAGGAGAGTACTCAATAAAGTTGAGGCGAGGAGAATGGCCTTAGCCTCGGCTGAAAAGATGGATGAGTGGTCAGGAAGTCTGCTACTGAGGGTGATGTCTTGGATGATGGCAGCAGCAGCTGTCTTGTTGCCTTCCTTGGAGCCATCAGTATAGATAGAGGTGTAATTTGAGAGTTGGTCTTTGATTTGGTTGTGGAGATTGATGAAGAGATTAGGGTGAGTTTGAGTTTTGTTATAAGTGGAGAGGTCTAGGTGGACAGAAGGAAGGGGTGGCCCAAGGCGGAAAAGTGGGCCAGGAATAGGTGCCGAGAGTGGCGGGGTTGATGCCAAGTTGAAAGAGGTCTGATTTAATCGTAAGCTGAAGGGGGCGATAGGGTTTTAGTCCTATCAAAGAGGGAGGAGAAATTTGGGTACCTAATGAGGTTGTAAACAGGGTTCTGAGTGTTGGTGAGGACTCTAAAAGCATAGGAGAGGCTAAGCTTTTTACATCTAAGTAGAAAGGGGGGTTCGTTGGCTTCAACATGAAGGCTAGTGATTGGGGAGGTCCTGTAGGCTCCTAGACAAAGCCTGAGGGCTTCATTTTGGATGGTGTTAATGTGGTTGAGGTATGAGTTGTGAGCGACACAGTAAACAATATTGCCATAGTCAAGCTTGGCACGAATGGTGAGCCTGAAAATTTTGAGGAGAGCATAGCGGTTCGCTCCCCAAGTAGTGTTGGAGAGCAGTCGGAGGAGGTTGAGGGAGCTATTGCATTTTAGTTTCAGGTTGGTGATGTGTGGCTTGTAGGTGAGCTTGGGGTCTAGAGTTAGACCAAGGAACTTTGTGTTTTCAACTTTAGGGATGCGATTCCCATTGAGCACAAAGTTCGGGTTGGGGTGGAGGTTGTTGAAATGACAAAAGTGCATGCAGACTGTCTTGTCTTTGGAGAATCTAAAACCGTTATTGTTGCTCCAGACTTGCAGCTGATCTTCAGATAACAGTCTACTTTACCTGTGTCTATTTGTGGATTACATCAAAATGTAAAAGATCTTCATATTTTGTGCTCAAAAAGAGGACTTGACAGTTTTCATGCTAAAACCTCTGGCTCACTTAAGTTGAAGATTCAGAAGAGTATACCCACAATAGTGATTGGACAACCTGAGAGACACATTTGTTTATTTTTTTAGAGAGTTCAAAACATTATTGTGTGACATTATGAACTACTTTCATGTAAAATGGTTTGTCTTTAACCCACTTTTTAACATTTTGCAAGAACCTTACAGTTCAACAAACAAGTAAATATGGGAGTATTGGTGCAGTGCATTATATCAATTTGTAGCAATAAAATGGGCTCATTACCAGTTTTCATGATCAAGAACTGCCTAAGTAACTCAACAGGAGGTTGGGCACCATAGACTTCCCTGGCTGGCATATTGAGATCGTCCACAAAGATGACAGAACGCTTTCCCATTGGAGGACCGAAAATTCCTTTGCGACGTTTGTCTAACTTGGACATGATGATATCCTGATAAAATAAAAAATTTAAATCAAAATAAATAAAAGAGTCAAATGTGTCAAAATGTTAAATCAGATGTTAAATAATACTTTTCCTTTGGAATCAATTTTAAACATTATTAATGTAGAAAGGCAAATATTGATATGTGAAAATGATTCTCTTAATATGGATATAGTCAACACCTGCACAATAGATGCTATACCTGATGAATATTTAAAGGAAAGGTATATGAACAGGTACAAAGATTTTCAACCATTGCCATTGCACCCTCACAGTCCACCACGACCTCCTTGCTTGCCCCCAGGGCACATTTTGATGTTGGGTCCAAGGTTGTCTGTGATGTCGTTAATGCTCAGGTTGAAGAAGGTGGGGGAGAGGATGATGCCTTGGGGGTCGCCTCTTTTCTTGGGGGTAGGGTTTGGGGAGGGTGTGGCCAATACGAACTTGGAACTGCCTGGGTGAGAGGAAGTTTCAAATAAAGATGGGAAGATGGCCTCTGAGGCTGATAGTGTAAAGTTTGCGGAGGGCCGTATTTCCAAATAGTGTCGAAAGCTTTCTCGAGGTAAAAAAATGGAAATGAGGTCTTCTTTTTTTGCAAAAGTTTCCCGGATAGCGATGTCGAGCGTAATTAACTGGTCTAGGGTATTGCGACGTTTGGGAAAGCCGCTTTGGTGAGGGGAGAGAATTCTGTTGGTCTCAAGGAACCAATTTAGGCTCTGGTTAATGATCCTTTCCACAATTTTACAGAGACAGCAGGTGAGGGCAATGGAGCGGTGGCTGGAGGGGTCGGTACTGTTCTTTCCCAGTTTGGGAATGGGGTGATGATAGCTGTCTTGCAGATAGAAGGAAATAAATTTGTTTGTTTGTTTGTTTGATGAGGGCTTAACGGCACCACGACAACGAGGGTCAAATTGTGCCTGAGAGGTCAGATCATTCTAGAGATAGGAAGGAGAGGAAACAGGGGGAGAATGAGAGAAATTAAAGAACAAAAAGTCAGAAAGCTGTGATCAAGAGAGGAGGTGCATGGTTGAAACAAAAACAAAGTAGAGAGAGGGGTGGAAGAGGAGAATTAAACATGGTTGTTGAGGAAAGCATGATGAAGGAAGGAGATAATTTTATCCAGAGGATTATTCTGGAGGAACTCAGCAATTGAGTTGTGGGGAGGGGGAGCAAGGGAAGCTCTGGGAAGGTTGCAAAGGGGGCAAGCAAGGAGAACGCGATGGATTGTGAGGGTGCCATGGCAATTGTTGCAGAGGGGTTGGGGGGAGCCAATAAGGAGGTGGGAGTGAGTGATGTGGGTGTGACCTATTCTAAGATGGATAATATGAACGTTGTCGATACTAGAGAGGTTGTTGATGATAAGTTTGATCGGAATGGTGGGCTGGATGACGTGGAGTTTGTTATCAATTTGGGAGTTCCATGGGGTTTGGCAGCGATCACGAACAAGGGAAGCGATAAGCGGTTTCATGTCAGATAAGGTCTTTGGGAAAAGGGGTAGGGAGGAGGTTGAGGGCAAGCTTAGCGGCTGCATCAACCCTGTCATTGCCAGGGATGCCAACATGGCTGGGTATCCAGAAGAAAAGAACACTTTTTGCCTTCTCCATGTTTTTTTTTTATAGGATTTTAATTCAATGTAGCTAATGTTGCCTCTACCTGTCCATACATCTTGAAGATATCGATGTCTGACAGTTTTGACCAGAAAATTGAAAGCATTCCCTCAAATCTAATAAATGAAACTACTTTACAAATTCAATTCATTCTGATTTTTAAGGATGCCCGGAGTGTTTAAAAAAAACTTCAACATGGTAATTGTTTTAAGAAAGTGGTGGATCTAGGACAAAGGCGAGTTAATGATACACAATATAGGTATAATGAGATGTGAACATTCACATTTTGAAAAATTATCATTCTGAAAACTTTCTTAGTTTTGTAATTTCAAGTTTGTGTAAAAAATACCAACAATGTTATTTAGATTGCAGTTGAGAATGTCTAGTAAATGGTATAAACAGTGGTGACTTACTTGGGTTTGTCCAGCGCTGGTCTGAGCAGAGAAGTTGATGAACATGGGAAGAAAATCATCTTTGGAGAGATTGTTCATGAGCTTGTCCTTCACGTACACACTTTTACCAGTTCCAGTGGGTCCAACAAACATAATAGCTCTGGAAATTTCAATGATATAAAAAGTTACTCCGGAATTTTACAACACATAATTTAAAATACTGGTTTGGAACAAATAAATGGGATAAGTTAATTATTAAAAATGTTATAAATAAATCGATAAGAGATATACTATTGCAATAACTGAGAAAACAAAGAAAATAATAACAGTACAGATAGGGCTTGATAAAAAGTTAAAAGCCAAAGATGTGGAAAAAAGGTCAACAAGTGTTTTGTTCTCCCTACTGTTCCACTAATATATTTTAATCACAGATTGGGGTGAATGACCTTTTGATGCATAAATCAAAATTCTAGAAATAAAACCTGTGCTTAATAAATCAATCAGCAAATGCTAAGATATTTCTCCACAGACACACCAGAAAAAGATATATACATTCCATGAATAAACCTCACAAAACTCAACTCAAACCTACAAAATGAAATAAAATCTGCTTGTGACCAGAGATTGCATTAACGACAAATTTGTCGATATTACATAATGGCTAAAATTTCTTACGACACAGGTTGTACCTGTCGTAAGATTTAGATATAGCATGTGGAATTTTACGCCAGAGTTTTTCATTAACATAGATAAAAATCATAAATATCTTACCTCTCTGATGCGATTCAAAGTTTTATTTCACACAAAAATGATTTTAAATTATTCAAAAATAAAAGAAAAATGACACACTACTACGAGACTAACAGTCAAATGATTCAACATGCCCGTAGTGCTGTCATAAAGGCCCTATGCATGATGTGCGTACACTGTACAGTGTGCGTGTAAGTTTTGATGTTGTTTTGAATGCAGGCTGTTAATTGTCAACAATATTATTAGCTAGCATTCAACTTTCCTCCTGTATTGTGTTGATTGTGTATCTGTGAAGTGATCACAGTCTGCAAGTCAAGTTACTATACTGTAAAGAAGTAGGTATCTTCGAGATCTGAATAGAATATTATCATTGACAATTGGTCAAAGTTCACTAAAACCTCATGAAAGTTTGGAAATGATAAGCAAAAGTATTTTCTAGTTTATTTTGGGATTTTAACCCAAATTTCATGACTAAACAATCAACATTATACAAGGGTTGGGTATGAATTTTCTTAATATTTTTTATGATAATAATAGTCCGATTTTGTAATGTTTTTTGTATTTTCATTCACTTTAGCAAGGCAGGCCTACATGCACAAGTGTGTGTTAACAACTACTTGCATATTTCACTAGCACGCAATGCCCTGTACATTACACAATGCCCTGTACATACGACAGCAAATTTACAAAATACGCCAAACTTCAAGGGCTTGTCGTAAGCAAATAAGCCAGGCAAAAAATTATAACGCAACCTCTGCTTGTGACAGTAACACAGTCAGCTGCTATACACAAGAATATCGAAATCAATAAAATTCACACTTTCTACCCTGTATTCCACCATAATAAAAATATAAGGATATTTGAGTGATAACTAAACATTGAATATCTGTAAAATGCCAGACGGCGGTTAGCGGTGAGTGGGAGAAGGGGAAGGGGGGACGTGGGTGATACAGATATCACTTTCATCCATTTTTTCTTTGTAATCTTCATGCTTTTAATGCTTACCTTTTGTATCTAATGGCAATATCCATGAGGTAGGTGTATCTGGCGGTGTCCATGGTGGGCACAATGATGTCCTGTACTTTGCGTCCCTGACCTATTTCAATATTACGGATCGTGTCATTCCAATGAATCCATTTTCCTCTGGCTTTGTACTTTGAAAGGATGAAACAAAATGAATAGATATGAACAAAAATTGTTTGATACAATGATTCAATCTGCCACACTTTCAACTGTCATTTAGGAATAGTTTTACCAAATCAGGTTTGTCAGCAATTCACATCTTAATCATAAAACTCCTTAATGCAGAAAATTATTCATACCTTAAGTAAAACAAAAACAATGTGATATATCTATCTATCAATGACATGAAACATGGAAATCATTTTCATGGCACACCGTGAACAACACCCTTATAACAGATCTTCTCATCAGAGGTTCTGATATCTTGACAATATTTGTAAGAATCTTTTATTTTATTTTAAAAAATCTCAAGAAAAATAGAAGTTGCTCTGTCTATGTAATAATTATTTCATGATTTGTAGTAATTATAGAGCAGAGTTGTATCTTTGCTTCTTTCTAAGAAATAGAAAAATAATTTGTTACATTTGTTTTTTTTTCTAAAACCAGAAACATTTTTTTCAAGATGGAGAATTAAATTCAGTTCTTAAAGTTTTCTACATGATCTATGAGTGGTGCAGTGGCTCAGAGGTTACAGAGTCAAGCTATATTGAAAGGTACGGGATCGATTCCCGTCGTTGCACTGCATTGTCCTTGAGCAAGACACTTTACTCTACTTACTTCAGCCCACTCAACTGCAAAATGAGTACCAGCACTGCTGAGGAGTTAATCTGCGATGGACTGGCGTACCGTCCAGGAGTCGTGTACTCTTATCTGCTTGCGCCACAGAAACCGGGAACATGGCACCAGCTCTATGAGCCTAAAATGGCTCAGTGGAATTGGCTAGAAATACCTTACAAGACAGATCAGAGTTTCAGGTACTTACATCATACATGTAATCATACACCATGCCCTCTGGTGGCATGGGAACGTCCAGCTTGGTACCCACTTCTGCAGGGAATGGATGATTTTCTGCCTTGTTACTTAAGATTCTCTCAAGAAAGCGTCAAACTTGACCCGTCCATCATTGTCGACAGTGCAGCCCACTGACCACACAAGTGAGAACAGGAATGTGGACTAAATTTAAAAGAAGACAAATGAGATTTTGTAAGAAAAATAGAGAAATGAAACATATAGCCAAAACTACATTATTGGATAAATCGTGATGGAACACCTGGCTTCCCTCTTGGATGTTGGTAAAATTATTAGTAAGTATTATTAGTAAGTTTTTAAATATCTTGCAGATATTATTTTATAGTCTGATAATAACATTTTCACCCCTGAAAGGGCATTTCACCCTGGAAAAGGGCTTTCACCCCTGTAAGGGCATTGGCTTAGCATCCACAATACTATTTTTCTGAAAGTACAATAATACCAGTGTATAATTTTTGTCCATAAGTGTTTTTAAAAAGCAAATCCTTGTTATAATCTGAATGAGCAGACACTTGGCAATTCTCTCAAGATATTTTGAAGTTAACTAGTAAACATACACTCAAAAAGTGCAATTCTAGCCTGGACTGTAATAGTGTTAGAGCACAGTAATCAAAAGTAATCTTTCTCCCAGAGCCATATGAAAATGATTTTCTTAGATGATTAAGTCTCTTTTAAGTTTTTATCCCACAAAAATGGGTCATATAATGAAAGAGACAGTTTGGCTACAATTACATTCAGATTCTACCATATTACCGGGTCAAAATTGCTGCTGAGGGTTTTACACCTTAAATACAAAACAAACAATCAAAAGACTTACAATAATCCATGTCCTGATGTGCTTAGGATCAGCACCGTCCAGATGATCGTCCAGGAACATCTTCACGAAGTACATGAGAGAACGAGCCATGGCATTGTTACCAGTCGGCACATATTCCTGAAAGAAAATTGTAAACAATATTTCACTTTTTACTACTGGTAGAAAAAAAAAAAAAACTGTACAAAATTAGTGGCAAGACTCTTTAATTATCTATTAGTGAATTCATTTTTAAGCATATAATTCATTTTTATGCATATGAATTTATTTTTAAGCATATGAATTTATTTTTAAGCATATAAATTCATTTTTAAGCATATGAATTCATTTTTACACATATGAATTCTTGATAAACAATGTTGTGCTTATATGAGGGTTGGTTGGTGAGGCTTTATAACAGCTATGGTCAAATTGTGCCAGAGAAATTATATCATGAAGGATTATGGTCCATAAAAAAAAATAATGGGGGCTTTTCTTCCAAGCTGCCCCTTGACTTACTTATCCTCTGTAATTTTAACTATCTTTCTTTTAAATTAAAAAGTACAGTTACTTATATCGAAGAAGTATTAACCCTTACTCTACCTGGGCTTTGAAAAATATGTGCCCAATTTTCGTAACTTTTTTATCATATGCATTTTTGACAACTTTCCTTTCATTACAAGTTTGGTTGGAATGGAAAGAAGATAATTATCTTTTAAGTAATGAAAGCCAAATTAAGAAATATTAAACAAAAATATGCAAATTAAGCAATTTTTGGCTAAATTTGGTCAACAAATGGCCAATTTTGGCCATTTATAACTTCTTGTCAATGGGTGAACTCAGAGTGCTGGGTGGTGTTACAAAATTAGTGCTTTATCAAATCTTTTTTCCAATGATGCTAATCTAGAATTTCTAGCGTGAAAGGAAAGATGAAAAAACACTAAAAATGATTTTAGTCAAATGTGCTGAAACCTGAAAAATGACTAAAAATGATTTCAGTGTGCTGGGTGTGCAGGGTGTGCTCGCGTGCTGTGAGACTCAAACGTGTGCTGGGTGCGCTCGCGTGCTGGGTGGGCTCGCGTGCTGGGTGGGCTCGCGTGCTGGTGTGGGTCGCGTGCAGGGTGGGCTCGCGTGCAGAGTGGGCTCGCGTGCTGGGTGGGCTCGCGTGTTGGGTGGGCTCGCGTGCTGGGTGAGCTCGCGTGCTGGTGAGCTCGCGTGCTGGGTGAGCTCGGGTGGTGGGTGCGCTCGTGTGCTGGGTGCGCTCGCGTGCTGGGTGCGCTCGTGTGCTGGGTGCGCTCGCATGCTGGGTGCGCTCGTGCATGCTGGCTGCATTCATATCCACTACACCAGATTATCATTGAAAGTGCTGTAGTGAAATTTAATTGTTATAGAAGGGTCCGAAAAGAGGGGGGTATGCCTGTATTTATATATCAAATGAAAGGAAATTTCAAGCAGTTCAACAAAGCATGTGCGAAGTACGGTTTTGGTACACAATTGTTTGGAAGAAAAAAACCGGGTCAAAAATGGCTGAAATTCATGAAATTTTTTCAGAACAGAAAATTTCAGGTAGGGATTATAAAAATTAGACCAGAAATCAATAATATTATGTCTTAGGATTTGCATGTTTGATTTTAAAGCAAAAATATGATCTTGACATTATTGTAAGATTTAAAAGGAAAAAAGGTGAATTTTTTAGCAAATTTTGAGCTTAACTCATTTTCTCAAAATTCTGTAATATGACCCTTATAAATAAGTTACATTTTGTAAAAGAAATATTCGAAATGATATCAAGATTACTCCTATAGGACTTTGGTAAAGTTCCGATTTTATTTTTAGAAAAAGGTGGTTTGAAAAATATCGCCGCATGGTAGAGTAAGGGTTAACTCCATGGTTTAAATTCTATTTACTCTTGAGAAAGAACACAATGGGTTAACTCAGATTACTATTTGAGCTTTCTTGCTGTTTAAAATCTATTTAAGAACACTCTTGAGAAACAACAACACAATGTGCTATAGTTACCATCTTCCACTCAGATTACTATTTTAAGTATTCAGTCCTTAAATAGGAGGCACTTCTTCAGTTTTAAAGAAGCCAAATACTTCTATAAGCTTTCCATAAAAGAAATATAAAAAGAAAAACAAATTTACAAAAAAATTAAAATGCAAAGAACTCCACATAAATCACCTACCTTCAGATACTTCCGCACGTAGGTCATACATGGTTCCAACAACCATTCAAAGAGTGCTATTATAAGCGTAGATTCCTTCCGGAGCTCCTCTGGAAGATCGTGGAGCCAGGATTTGAAAACGGGTCTCCAGCCCAAATTAGCAGGCTCCAAGTAAATCATACCGCATCTGCTCACAGTGGCAGGCTGTAAAAAGATTTGATGGCATTGTATGTAATCAATTAAACAACCAGAATTAAAAATACTTAGTGTAAATGTTTTATGGATGTGATAAAGAGGTTATACTTGTGAGACAGAGAAGATCTGCTTTGATCAAACATGAGATGCTTGGAAAGGATATATTTTATTGAGAGGCTACTTAGAGCCATTGAGCACTGGCTCAGTGGTTGATTAGTCATGCTTGTATGTGAAAGGTTCCAGGTTTGATTCCAACTGCGAAGCGCTGCATTGTCCTAGAGCAAGACACTTCATTCTCCTTGCTCCCATTCACTCAGCTGTAAAATGAGTACCAACACTGCTGGGGAGTTAACCTGCAATGGACTGGTGTCCCATCCAGGGAGAGTCATGTGCTCTTATCAGCTTGTGACAGGGAAACCGAGGATAAGCACCAGCCTGATAGGCCTTCATGGCTCTAATATGGATTTAATTTAATTGAACATACTTTGCATCTTGGGGTAGAAGGCTTAGAGGTTAATAAGTGTGAATGCAGTATATCTCCAGGCTCATAGAGGTAGAATCTGATCCTGTATGCACTTTGACCCTGAGATTGGGAGATTACTATGGGGAAATGAGGTTGTATGTCATGCATTTTTAAAGGTTGGTTGGCAAGGTTTAATGGCACTGCAACAGCAATGGTCAAATATGTGCCAGAGAGGCTAAATTAGATCAGGGAAGGAGAAAAGAGTGAGAGTGCACAGTAAGATGGGTACGAACATTGAAGGTGGTGAGGGCTCTAGAAAAAAATAACCTAATATAATGGGACATTCCACACAAACATGTTATTTTGGTCTGTTTGTGCAACTAAATTTAACCAAAATTCACCATTCATACCAAGTAACTATGAAGCATGTACTACAGCTAATCTTTTCAGTTGATCCTGTGATATAATGAATTACAATCATAATTTCATACAACCAATTTCACCACATGAAGCACTTACAGAAGCTTGGGACAGGTCCATTGCTTCAAAGATGAGACTCATTGGAGGAGACATCTGTATGATTTCACCACTCATCAGACACAGCTTCTTATTATCGTCAAGCACAGTGTTCATGCTCTCAATCCAGAGGGTATCGATGGGACCATCAAAGACAACCCACTTCCTGTCAGGCGTGTCAGTAGAAGCAAACTCACGGAAGGTGTTGGCCACAATTCCATCTGTCCACTACATGGAAGAAACAGAGATGCAAACAAACGTTTATCAGGCATTCTGATGTAGATTAAAGATATCCATTATTCTAAATTTAACAACAAGGTTTAACACCTGAAAGAAAACATTCTGGTATTTCTTCATCTGCACAACAAAAACATACTCCAGGAATAATGATTACAAAATTCAAAATTTGTTAAACAAAGAACAGTTAACCTTATTCCCTGATGAAAAATGTAATGAAGCATGCTTTCTTTTTTGTTTAATTTCCAAACAAAAGTATCAAATTGTAAGCGAACTTTACCTACAGGATGTGAATAATATCTTGAATATTTTTTGAACATTTATGAAACAATCATATTTCAATAGGAAAATTGATGGAAGTATAATGGTATGATGAATACCAAGGAAGTTTTGTAAACTAATATAAATCCAAACCAATATATAGCTTTTCTTAAAATAGAATTACATCATTTGAAATATTCAATACTGATTAGTACTTTCCTTAAAACAATGAGTACATCATTCGTTTGCACTGACCTCATGAGACACAGGATCAAACTGGCCAAACAACTGACCCATGGTCACTGATTTAGGATTAACAGTCCTGTGAATGACCTTCTCTTCCTCATTCAAACCCTTCTCATTAAGAAGAGTCAAGGCATCTGCCAAGACATGAAGAACTTGAGTCTTGCCAGAAAATGGTTCGCCAACCAACATAAAGCTGTATAATGCAAGAAAAAGAATATTACGATAGCTTTTGCAACATGACATGTTTCTTTAATTAATTCAAGTTTGCGGACTCTTTCATTAATTTTTAAGGGTAAACAATACCACGACTAATTGTTAAAAGGATTTAGGGAAAAGGCCATAATGTCATGCACTGATCAACTGTTTAACAATAAAGTATGCCAAAACAACGTGCAATTTTTTTGAATAACATTTTGCACAGTTGAATGAACATTACATGGTCTTAATTGCTCAAAAATTAAAAAAGACAATTGTTATATTTGCTAAGCAAACACAATTGACTAATTTGGCTATAGAAAAAAAGTATTTTTAATTTCTTAACTCCATTTTAAATGCAACACTTTTACTTCAATAATAGAGTTATTCACCAGACGTGGAGAGAAACTTGCAAAAGGGCCACTTTATTTTTCTGAAAACAATTTAAGCTTTTTATACGGAATGTATTATGTTGTAAGGAATATATTATGTTGTAATGAACATTGCTATTAAAGCTAACTGTTATATTATTTCTTTGACATTTCATTCTCAAACATCTCTGCAAATTCCACAAAATATAATATAATATAAAATAATATAATATAATATATTATAATATAATATAATATAATATAATATAATATAATATAATATAATATAATATATAATATAATATAATATAATATAATATATAATATAATATAACATTACATAACATAACATAAATATAATATAATATAATTTTTTTTTAAACGTACCCATGCCTGACAATCATCATCTCATAAGTCTGTATAATCTTTTCTTGAAAGATTGGAACATTCTGAATATTTCTCCTCTCACATATTTCCTCCACCGCCTCCATAAAGATTTTGTAGTCAGCTTTGGGGAGCTCAATCCCAGGAAAGAGATCAGAGATGATGCCATTAAACAGAGGAATGTCATGGGATAAAAACTTGGGAAGGTTGACATCTATGATGGATCTGAGAAGCTGAGGGAAAAAGATCAATATCCATTGACTTGGTAACACATCAACTCAAATAGTGTCAGAGGGGTGAAGCTACATTAGAGAACAAATGGTGCAATTTAGGTAAGGTAAACTAAAAGGTGTAAAAAACACAAAGTTGGAGGGAAAAGAGTACTTAGTAATGAGCAAGTAATCAGTTGCAAAAGAAAACAAACCAATTTTGTTTGGATGTGTGGCCAGTGAATGGATTACAGCAAGGGAAGTGTTTCAAAATGGTCAATTACCTATGTTGATTTATTCAACAAGAAGTGTACATTAAATACAAACATAAGTCATTTTATCTCATTATGTCATTTGTACTATGAAAGTTTGAAAGGTCTATTTCCATCCATCACTTTGCTATGACGCAAACATTTTCTAATCAAAAAAGCAGAAAGTAAAGAAAACATTGTAATCTATTAAAATGACTTTGTCTTCTGTAAATAAATACTGAAAGTTACATGAGTCAGCAGTGAGACATGTCAGGCTACAATCATTAAGTTTTGTGAGTCAGACATGTAGATTCCAGACTTGACTTGCAAAGGGCACAATATCTTCTTTTGAACTGGTCTCAACAGTAACAAATTACACCTGCACAATGTCATAAAAGGTTGAAGATATCGATTTCTCCTGTAATTAAAGTTTGGCAATAATACAGTTTAATGGCAACTATCAATTAGTGATATATACTAACCAGAATATCTTCATTTTCTGTTGGGAATTTCAGCTTGAGATTGCCAGCAGCTGCCAACACAGCTTTTACCGCCCTCATCCCGTAATCGTAATGAAACTGGGATGAGAGCTGTTCCGAGCACAGACGATAGGTGGTCACGATCTTGACTGAGAGGTTGCGAGCATCAATGAAACCGTAGGAGTAAAGCATGATTTCACCAATCATGGCATAATCTGGCACCATCATGGCCACAGTGCGGAACAATACCTAGGAGTTTGGAAAAGATAACTGGGGTGAAAAATCATCATCACATAGCTCGCTTCAAATAAAACCCTTTGTTATCAAGTTGCCTTTCAAATGCACTTAATTTTTGTTTATGAGAAACAAGGCATGATCAAAACCATTATTTCATTAATTTAAAATAACAAATAAAATATATTTTTATGACTTAACAATCATATCTTGTATATCTGGCAAGCTATCACTTATCCATTGATTGTAATTACTACTGTTCATAGTGTTTAATTTAATTTTGACCTTTACCATCCCTTACCATACCCTCTGCATCCTTTATTTTCATCTGCATATATTTAAAATAAAAATGATTACCATTTTTGGTTCAATCCTAGGTCAGGACAAAACCATGGCCATACGCATGAAAATTTCGGTGGGGATAGGAGGGTAAAAGTTGAACGAATTGTGAAAACATCACTTTTAAAACCCCATGACTCAATTTCAGAGATCAAATGTGTTACATATATTTCATCATTAAAAAAAAAACTTTTAATTTTGCAAATTTCAGGGGTGGGGGGCAACTGTTCCTACAGCCACTCCACTATGTACAGCCCAGCAAAATGTAAGACAATCAAAATTTATTTAAAGATTTTTTCCCCAAACACTCATTATTTGATCATTAGCTTTGTATGCTTTCTATGTTTACAAATGTAAAACATTTACAACCATTTTTAGTTGGGAAGCAAACTCTCTTACTTTCAGATTGTCAGGCAGTTCTGATCTTCCAGCATAACCAGGGTTCATGGTAATAGCAACAAAGCATGTAGGCTTGAGGGTGTAAGTTCTGTGCCTTCAAACAGAAATACTTCTTGATTAGTCATGACAGCCCTCTGGATACACAAGATCTGTAGAAAAATACAATATATTATGATTAATTGCATGATTTGCATAATACTTGAGATCTATACAATATATTATGATTAATTTGAGACTTGAGATCTATACAATGATTAATTATGATTAATTTTGCAATATATTATGATTAATTGCATTATTTGCATAATACTTGAGATCTATTTAAGGAGATAAAATTCTTAACCATTTGATTTTTTTTTTTTTGACATTTAGAGATATGTTAGTAAATTACACTTGATTGCTTTAAAGACTTAAATTTGAAGGACAAAATTGCCTGCATTTTGGAGAAACGTTGCCCATGGACTTGGACTACAATAATATAAATTGCTTATTAGAGATATTGTCAAACTTTCAAATCTTTTTGTAATAATTATCAATAAAGTGGAAATAATCCATTTCTACAAAACTTATTTACAAATAAATCTCTTTCTTAAACTGTTCATTACCAAATTTCTCCCTGAAATCAAAATATCAACTTCAGGCTTGATTCCAAAGTTAACTCTGTACACAACATATGAACATGCTGATGTAAACTTAGTTTGTTTGTTTGTTTGTTAAGTGAGAACTTAACAGCACCACAGCAATGAGGGTCAAATTGTGCCTGAGAGGTTAGATCATTCTAGAGGTAGGAAGGAAAGAATACAGGGGGAGAATGAAGAATTACAAGAATTAAAAGCCAGAAAGCTAAGATTAAAGAGTAGGTGCATAGAAGAAAAAGAAAAAAAGTAGGGAGAGGGGGTGGGAGAGGAGGACTAAATATGGTTGTGGAGGGAAGAATGATGAAGGAAGGAGATTTCCGGAGGGTTTTTCTGGAAAAACTCGGCAATTGAGTTGTGGGGAGCGAGGAAAGCTCTGGGAAGATTGTACAGGGCCAAGCAAGGAGAACGTGATGGACTGTGAGGGTGCAATGGCAATTGTTGCAGAGGGGTTGAGGGGAGCCAATAAACTTAGTAAGTAACTGAGAATAGCAACTGCTCAACTTATTATACAATAAATCCTCTTTAGTAGCATTTGCTTTATATATTTTTATCTCATATACTATATCAAAATTGAGATGAAACTCAAAATGCGGTATTCACTGGTAACCCAAGGACCTTTACCTGTTGTGCAACTACAGACAGTACTTCCAGTTCAATCCGGTTGAACTCATCAAAACATGCCCAGGCACCAGATGAAGCAAGACCCTTGAAGAACTTTGACATGGCTAGGTAATCAAGACCATCTGAACAATTGAAAACTACACACTGAACAGCGAGAGCCTTAGCTAAATCTTTGGTTGTTTCGTCTTGCCGGTCCCTGCAGGACCCTCTGGAGCACCACCGAGGTTCAGATGGTATGCACCTACAAGGGTACGGTAACAGCGATCAGTCAGGGGTGTGATGACAAGTCTTGAATAAAAAACAAAAAAATCAAATTAATGCTGACACAGATATTGCTAAAATGACCTTTTGTTTGCTTTAAAAGTTGATCTAAATAGTGATTATTCTTCATAACATGACAATGTAGCATTATTCTTAATGTAGCAATATGAAAATGATATGAGTAATATAAATACTGAAGAGCATTTCTCCAAAGATCTCAAAAATTATTTGTTGAAATCTGTTGAATGTATTTTTTACTCATGTAATAACCATATTTAATCACAACATTCGTTTTTCTTTTTTAATTATCTTTAGCGACTAATTTTCAATGTACAACTGAGCATTTAACTTTTATTTTGTTTAATACTTTTTGATATGCATTTTAAAAGGTACAGCTTGTACATTCTTGACAAAAATGATGTTACATAAGTTAAAAAATGAAACAAACCCCCCACAAAAAACAAAACAAAACACTTAACACAGTTAATTGCATGAGCCAATAAGTATGGCTTACCTTCCAGAGTTACCTAGGTATTCATATGCGTATTTAACTGTGGCATTAGTAATGCGGACCAGAACATTTTTCTCCTCCCAGTAATAACGAAGCTGAGAAAGCCAGTTGAAATCATTTTCAGAGCTCACCCCTGCATAAGAATAAAAGGTAAAAAAATGGATTAATAATTCATGATGGAATTCTTCAAAATGTCAAAAGGAATCATTGCATTTATTTTAATTCTGGTTAGGCACATTGATAAAATCTTATCTATAAACAATACAATACACTACAATTTTTACAAAAATTCTACTAAAAACAATCAATTACTGTTTCCAAAGTGATGTCACTATTGGGTATCATATTTCTAGTGACAAATCCAGCAATTTTCATGGGACAAGATTCCCTTTTGGTTTATTCACGCAAACAGAAATGAGACTTATGAAACGTGCTACAAATACACGTGAAGCAATTTATGTCCCCAGCTTAAGCCAAAAAAGTGGATACAACATCAGGAAATAAATATACTAACAAAAAACAATCAATAACTGGAATGAAATCAAAGGAATGAAGAAACTAAATGTCCTGTGAAAACTGGAAAGTCAAAATCAGATTCAAGCAGAGTATAAGGGGGTTCAGCTGACGTCACAAGGTCACGTAACTTTGTTTACATCGCCATTTTCTCAGTCAAAATCAGTCGTCTTCTGTACACTTAATTTGACCTACATATGTTTGCATGTTGTTATATAAAATTACTTTTGTAAGATAATTATGCTGGATCTTGCTGTGTTGTTGGTTGCACTAATATATGTGTGCGGGGGAATAAAAAGACATTTTCTCCATTTCCATTTGATCCTGATCAATGTTCGAAGTGGTTTTCTGTTGTACAACGCAACCGTTTTTAAGCTATGGTAGGCCTTACACATTAGGAAATGCAGCGAGCACTTTATATCAGGCATGTAGCTTTGTCTGAGTATAATGAACAATTCAGATGGCGTAAAGTTACTCTTCATATACCTAATAATCTAACTTACTTAAGAAAAATATGAAGAAAAATCGGAAGAGAGCAAAAAACTGCAATCAGTAAAATTTGCTGAACTGGTACTGGTAGGTTAGCATGAAGTGTGTTTGTTGTACGTGTGATGTGACTGAGCTTTGTAAAGACGCGTGAAATGCAACGCCACCGTTGCCCTGCAAAATGGAGTCCAGTTGAGTTAAAGTCACGTGATGAAATTCCTGTATTACCATGGATTACGTTCATCAGTAAGTTGAATAAGGATCTGTTGTAAAGCACTTCGGGTATTGTTGCATAGTAACGTGCTGCATAAGAAGTACATTGTTGACAAATGTGCATCAAGAAGTATAATAAGTATAAGCGTATTCTCTTTGTATCTCTCTGATAAGTGCCCGGGCTCTTTTGAACAATTTCTAGAGGTGGGCGCTCTTTGGAGATACTGTGTACACATAACCTAGCCTTACAAGCATTGCACTGGGCATACATAGTATGACAAGTAAAAATAGCTTCAAAAACATCCTTTAAAATACCGTTATATAAAGTTTCCACCAATAAAAATTGCATAATAATTATCGTAATGTTACACACTCTGACATCTAAAAAAATTCCCCTAATAATAAGACAAATAATTCAAGGGCAAATTTTTTCCAAAACTTACAAAAGACAATCTTTGTACAGCTGTAATGATGTTTGGTGGTTGTGCATTTTATCACTACAGATCCTTAGCACTGGTGCGGCAAGTGCAGATTCAGTAAATAGTGCGGGGGGAGATAGGCGCTTATTACAGAGAATACGGTATTATTATTGTTTACCAATTAAATCAATCAAATAAAAGAGCAAATCACCTTTGTCCGCCATTTCCTGTACAACATCTCTTGCATGCACGTCAATTGTAACAAGTGCCCCCATAGTCGTTCGAGTCTGTTTGGATAGTTTTCCCCGAACCAGAGTTACAATGTGTGATAATTGTTCTTGAAGCTTGCTGTGATAATCTGTCAGGCCCTGGGGTCCACTCCTGATGGCTTCATGGACTTCAACTGTCCAGTAGATTTGAGAGACGCAGAGGACTACTTGACCTGGCCATTCTTGCACCCAGTTCACTCGTTCCTCAACTGCATATGCCTGCAAGATAAACAAATAAGGTATACACATGATGAATATTCTCAGTGTGGTGATACAACTACTATCTTATACCATCAATTTGAGGGGAGTGAGGAGGTTAAAATCTGCCAAAATCTTAACAATACAATCTGTGTCAATTCTTGTCACAAGTAGGAACACATATTCCCTTTTCTAAAAACCTACCCAAAAAAGAGACATACATTTTAGTAAACATATTATATGACACTATACGTTTAGGAGCCCCAATTTTATTTGTGAGGCAAACAAGAAATTACTTGAAGATGTAATGTGACTGACATTAGCCTGGGTATGACTTGTTCAGAAGTCTGCCCAAAACCAATCACCGCATTGCCTAGCAACAAAATCTGCATTTTTAAGTGGGGCAAAAATCCTATGCAGTACTGGTACAGTACAGCTAGCTAGCGGCGTACCCTAATGCAGTCAATGCAATATACTGCACAAAACAAATTTATGTGCACACAGACTTAAGTGACAACAAGATATTGAACACAAATGGCACCTACAGACTTTGTAAATCCGATTCCGTTACTCAGAACGATTAACGGAATTTTGTTTATTCCTTTGTTAAAATCTCAAAAGATTTAAAGAAGTGCCATAAATAGATCAGCAGGCCAAATGAACATCTAAATGAAATGCATTGGTCATGCATCATTACGGATTTGGGGTTTGTTTGCCACACCTAGTTACCGCATTGCTATGGTGGTTTGGCCTATTTCCTAACTTGAAGAAGCCAATTGATTGAGTATGATTCAACTTATCAAATTTACAAACAAGAATCCACCATAATAATGAGTAAAGGCTGTGATTGACTGGTATTATGTTCAGGGGACTCATGTACCCCAACCTATTTACAAAAGGACCTGAAGACATTATCATTCCTCTTTTTCGCATAATGACGAATGTCAATTTTTATTACTTTTGTGTATCAATTCTGCATACTGGCGAATGTCTTGGGACTAATTAAACATAAACCAGAAGTCCTGTGTGCATTTTCATAATAATTGTCAAACTTTTATCTTTGGCCCATTTCAACAAGGTCAAAAATGTACTATTCCACACTTCAGAATCACAATGGAAAGTAAATTTGAAAATTTAAAACTCTATCACCCCTAAAGAAATTTGATATTTAAACAAAGCAAAAATCTTTAAGCTTTTGAATCCCTATCTGGATATCTGATACTCAGGAGTCAAGGTCATAACAAAAATCATATATCTACTAACAATACAACATGATACGAAGACCTATACTTATAAAAGAAAGTTGATTTCTCACAAGTTATCCTGGAAAAGTTTCTTAAAAATAGTTACCTCGTGAGATACCTCAATGACATCCCTCACACTGATCAACATGGTGTCCTGAACCTGGAGCAACCATTTCTCTACCGCTCCTCTAGCCTCACTTGTGGATATCACAGATGACAGTTTTCACCTGTGAGCAAAGTATACAAGGTGATTCGATAAAAATTCTTCCAAAACACACAATCTACATTCATGTTGTAAGGCTGGTACCTTTTGTTTTCTTCTTACATGGTAAACAAACTTATTTTTTCTAACCCATTTAATGTGTAAATGGTTGATGACATCAAAGAATCTTGGGAAATTGCCAAAGCGTTAAAAATAGTAACACTTATCAGGGCCAGTCAGGACAGGAGATAATTAGGGATCATTTAATAAGTAAATGGTTGATAGCATCACAGAATCTTGGGGAATTCCCAAAGCGTTAAACATAGTAACACTTATCCGAACTAATTAAGACAGAAGATAATTAGGGACTATATAATATGTAAATGTTGATGACATCACATAATCTTTGAACATTGTCCAAGCATTAACACTTATCCGAACCAATCGGGACAGGAATAATTATGGATAATAAAAAAAGTAAGGATAAATGAGGTTCACCCCAATTTTTGGCAGCTGCCAATAATTAAAGAAATGAGGGCAATTAACTAAGAACAAAACTCTTTATATTAAACACAAAACAAGTATTACTAATGAGGATATTTACATTTGTGGATGTACTTTTATATAATTTTGT
Organism: Chiridota heheva; assembly: GCA_020152595.1. NCBI lineage: Eukaryota > Metazoa > Echinodermata > Holothuroidea > Apodida > Chiridotidae > Chiridota > Chiridota heheva. The sequence continues at coordinate 463,650 of JAIGNY010002488.1, forward strand.
TACTGTCACTCTCTACTATCAGAGCCATTTATCATTTAGGCCTGAAGCAGGGTTTTAGCATATGGCTTGGATAATCAAGGTATTTGGTTAATTGAAGTTCTCATATTAGTGAGGTTACTACTGTATCCTTAATTAAGTAATTTTAATCATCTTTTAATTATTCTTTAATTACGTAGGCCTATAAAGTGAAATATCTATTTTAGAAATTGTTATCTGATTTTGAATTGATTTTAAAACACAACATTTAAGTAAAAATACCTTAATTTCTGCATGCTTATTTATACTTACCTGCTCTTCACAAATACCTAATGTTAAATGTATTTAATGTTTGTTAAACATGTAAACAAGAAAAAAGCAGCAACATTATAATGTTTATCTTACAAATGATAGCTTGAGATCTGAATGGCAATCTTATAAGCAGTCTTGACATTGAATAATACTGTACCTTTTCACCTTCACTACTGAACATAGATATGATATCCAGGGCATCAGTAAATTCCAGTTTTGCGATTCCCTCGAAACACTTCTTGAGATGAGGCTGAACTCGCAATGGATCTTTGGTTTCAGACAAATCTCCAGCATTTCATCGTTGGACAAGAAGAAAAATCTATCAATGGAACATACAACATATACTAACATATTCGTGTAAAACAAATAACATTTGTACTTAGTGGACTCTTTTTATTTTTGTAATACAAAACACACTTGTTTAATAATCAGGAAATTAGTACTGAAAGAACTAGAGAGTAATATTAAAGAGGAAATCTAATCTCAAGAAAAAATCTTGATCATACTAGTAACGTCTCTTTAGTGGCGGTATTTGATTGGCTTTGTCGGTGATTGTATAAATAATTAGACCAATCAGAAACATTGGATTGATTGGCTTTGTCAGTGATTGTGTAAATAATTACACCAATCAGAAACATTGGATTGTATGGTATTTTTATCTCCATGCTAAGATGATATCTGGCCCTTAAGAAGTTGACTTGGAAGATTAAGGAACACGCATATCTCCATATTTTAAAGCATCTCCATATTTAAAAGCATCTCCAAATTTTAAAGCATCTCCATATTTTAAAGCATCTCCAAGTTTCAAGCATCTCCATATTTTCATCTCCAAAACATTTTTACAATAATCAAGTATCAGTTGCATTCAGAACTACGTGAACTACAAAAGGTAATAGAATTGTAGTGGAAGAAAACATATCTGACAACTAGTGCTGTTCAAAAACATTTTAAAACTTTTAACGATTCTTTACGAACATGCTATATGGGTGGCCTAGTGTAAAGGGTAGAATTATGGCCAGAATTGTTGGCGCACTTAAAAAACTAAACTGGGCTTATTGAGGTACGGCCTGTAACATAAATTATTTTGTGACAGCTCTGACCATATGAGGGAAATAACAGCCAGTAAAGCCCAAAATCGGCAACATTTCTTGCTATTATATTGATCTTATTTCTATACCTGTTTGAAGATCATCTAAACCCAGGACCTAACTGGTAGTTGTGAGACATATTTGCATTTTGGTGAGATTCTTGGTCTATTTCTTTTCCAAAAATGCATGGTCTATTTGTGTTGGGTACTATACCTGTTCCACAAAAAGTTTCAATGATTTCTATTGAACACTTTGTTCTATTTTTATCAATTTTGGGTGAGACTTGATTGCAATTAATCCCTAAAGGCTTGCAAAATTTGGTGATTAAACGTTTAGGGAATTATTTGCAAATTAACAGCACTACTAACAAGGGACTAAGTAGAGAGGTCCTTGACAGATGTAGCAATATTTGTGTCTATTATTTAGATTCTTAAACAATATAATGCTGCTCCAGAAATCTTTAAACTAAAACTGAAAAAAATTGAAATATGTACCTGGGAAGAAAAGTCTCTTCTTCTCAAGATAAGCGTTGAGACCTTTGAGAATTCTGTCGAGAAGGTTGTTACTATCTTGTAACTTCTCAAGGATGCCTGTAAGAGAGGTTGCTGCAAGCACCTTTAAAGGAGAAAAGAAACATGAGAAGCTAAGTTCTGTATAAACATGAAATTTGCATACAACCTACACCTACATTTAATTCATCTGATTTCAGAACACTTACATTGAAATTAAATTTTACATGAAAAAAGTAAGCTTTCTATCTACTTTTATTCTGTTTCACTTTCACATATCATTTCCCACTGAGAAAGTATGTGTCTGCAAAATAAATCAACAAGTGAAAAATTAAACAAAGAAAATGTAATTAAATGTTTTTCATTAAGTTCCTGTAAACAAACTCTTTGGGAAAAAAAAAGAGAAATTTTAGCAGAACAATGAAAATGGTACATCTGTTTTCTAGTCATAAGGCTCATAGGGCTGTTTTTTTCCCCCCTGTATATGGTGCTACACATTGATAAGAGTACCCAACTCTCGCAATATAGGACATGTCCACCTCACCATATCCTTCCGAAATACTGTCGACCTATTCACACTGCTGAGTACAAATGGACCAAGACAAATAGTTGCCATTTTAACCACTCAGCAATTAAGAGCATTCTCTACTAATAATTGGTGGTTTTCTTCACGGACTTAGGAGGGTATTTTCTTACCTTAGGATCTTTTGTTGTATGCCTCATGATGTCCTTCCAGTGCTTGTCAACTGTCTGGAAGAGTCTCCCTTCCTCTGGCATTTGTTGCATGATGTCCTCAGAGCTGAAGATTGGCTCCAGGTACAGCCATTGGGCTTGTACTTTAAGCCACTCATCGATGGTCTCTTGTACTCTTAAAAGTCTTTCTTCCCACTCCTACAAAAATGAACGTGAAGCTATCAATTTTGGAAGTTCTATTTTCACCTTTTTTTTTCAATATATACATGCATATGTACAGAAAAACATCCAGACTACAGTTGATGAGGTGGAGTGTTAAAAGAAGCCTGGGATGTTACAAAGCAGCCCCTTCATTTACAAACTAATCATGATAATTTCATAAGCAGAGAAAACAAATACAGAAACTTAATTAATAAAAAAGGGAGAGAGTAAAAAAATAAAATAATAAAAAAAAAAAAAAAAAAATTGCCAATGCACCACAACTCGTTATCAAAGGCCATGGACATTGACTTGGTTGTCGATGTTATGTCTGTCCGTCGTATTAGGTCGTGATAGCCTGTTTTTCGTACGCCACCCGTCATTGTAATTGTGTGTATTCGTCGGCAGAAAAAGCGTTTCGTCAATTAGCATTGTTACTATCATAAGCCCTAATCGAAAAGATACCAACCGATGATAATAAACAAAACGTACATATTCTCTACTTGGAATAATATTTAAAAACAACTCCCATCATTGTAATTTTTTTTTATTTGTGTTCAAGAACTGATTGGAAAGGGTATGCTAATAAAATTTATAATATCTTCAGTTCTCTGAGGCAAACATGTTCATGAACTTAATTCCATTTCTCTAAAGGGGCACTTTTCTACATGTGACTGACAAAATTTGCCAGTTTTATGATAATGGGTCAGAATTTAAGGACACTTCATTTCGAAAAGGGCACATAATATTTATAAAAAAAAAGTTTGTGCACATTCTACCAGTTCTTGCACCCTTGACAGTAATTGAGGGGCACTTTTCATTTTCAAAAAGTTAAGGGGCACTTTCATCATTTTGTGAAACATTGGGGACAAGTTTCCCTTGCACCTCAATGCCCTCCCCCCCACCCGTTCCCACACACATGTCATTATTAAATGAGCAAAATACTAATGAATTAAGATAAAACAAGAAACGCTTTAAAAAAATGTACAAAAAACCTTGACGTTACCTTAATTTCCTTCTCGAAGGGTTTGATGAATGGAGAGCCTCTCATTGTTTGTGTCTTGACAATCTGATCATCAAGCATGGTCTGGATTTCATCAACTGAGGCCAAGATGTTGACCCCAGAGTCACGGTATTTTGTCAGGCTGAACGCAACATCCTCCCACTCTTCCAACATTTTCTGCATAGCTTTCTCCAGAGAGAATTCCTAAGAAAAAAAAATGATTTGATTTGAAAGAGTATTTTGAAACCACTGTAAAAAGTACATATTCTATTGACATTTTCTTCAATTCTCCAGTTCTATCTATTAAAAAAAGTTTTAAATATCTTTTTATTCAATGATAAATTTTGCTATAACCATGGTAAATAATGCAAAAACAATTTTCCCCTATTTGAAAAAGATAAGAACCTCCATTCATGCATTGTTAAATTGTATTTAGATTATTTGCCCAAAGAGCAATCTGTAGTCTGAAAAACAAAAACATTTTACTGTCATAAATTAGTCTTTCCAACCTTTTTTACATAAACCTGTTTGACTGTCTTTGATAACACTACAAAGTACACATTCATTTAACCATTTTAATTTGATATATTAAATATTGAAGATCTACTTTTATGAATTTCAAAGTGAAAAAGCTAGTTAACAACAATTCTGGAGAAATTAAGAGTTAGAAAATTGTCAATCAAAAAAAAATGATACTAAGATTACTCCTATAGGACTGTGGTAAAGTCCCGATTTTATTTTTAGAAAAAGGTGGTTTGAAAACGACGATACTATTGCCGCGTGGTAGAGTAAGGGATAAGATTGTGTTTGAAGTACATATCTCATGTGATAAAATATTAATTACAATTAATATATGTTTGTTTGTTTGTTTGTTTGATGAGGTCTTAACGGCACCACGACAATGAAGGTCAAATTGTGCCTGAGAGGTCAGATCATTTTAGAGGTAGGAAGGAAAGAAACCAGGAGGAGAATGAGAGAAATTCAAGAACAAAAACCAGAAAGCTGTGATCGAGAGAGGAGGTGCATGGGTAAAACAAAAAACAAAGTAGAGAGGGGTTGGAAGAGGAGAATTAAATATAACAAAATAATTAATGGAAGGAATGTAAAATAACTTAAGGCTAATAATTAATGGAAGGAAAGTAAAATAACTTAAGGCCCCTGTTGGAATATTTTAGAAAGCAAAAGCAAATATTTTCAAATTCAGATATGTGGGTCCGGGTGATGATTCATGGCAGCGTCTGACCTTTAGGAAAATGGGTTAGTCACTAGCAAGGGTATTATTGTGTTCCATATAAGTAATTAGTAAAAGAAACAATGGGAAAGTTGTAGGTTCATACCATATATATTTGCACTTCTTGTAACTTTCATAAGTATTCAAGTATCTGACAATCTCTACATAAACACACTTCACGTTTTTTTTGTTTTACTCTTTCTTTACTCACCTTCGATTTGGGAAATCAGATATATAACTCATATTGAATGTCTAGGTTACAGGCCTGCTATGCTGTAATAATTTAATTTCACTCATTCAGAGAGCACACCAAAGCAATCCCAAAGGTTATGCAGATACCGTATGGGCGGATGATTGCCAGAAAGTTGTTTCCAAACTTTTTTTACATTTCAAGTGGAAGAATCATTGAGTGCAATATTCCAGGGAATCCTATATAAAACCGAACTGCACATGTCTTAGACACTCCTGGATATCTCAAGTGCAAGATATTGTGGACTTGCTGTGTGTGTGTGAACATGTGCAGCGCAGTATTTCTCACAACAAATTTGGCCTACTTAACTGTGTTGACAGTGCTTGGATTATTATAGGGAATATTAAAAATAAAGTTTTGTTTTAAATTATTTTGCAGAATGGTTATGGTCTGTTTCTTACATATATTCTTCAATGAAAAACTAGGTTTGTTAGTGTGCAGTATTGTGATTTTTGTGGTTGTTTTTATTCTCTTGAAGACCTTTCATCATGTGTAATGAAATGATTGAACCCCGGTGGTGTGCGTTCTCTTTCCAATAGTGTTATTTATTTTCCATGAACTTTTGCTTTGCATATCAGTTAGGATATAAATTTACCCACCATTGTTTCCAATCATTTATAATATTTGCCAAAAACAGCAGTGGGCTTTGTGTGTTTGCATAAAGGAATGACTGATACATGCATGTGCGAGTATGATGTGAGTGATTACACACGTAAAGAGTATAGAATATTACGTCACTGGATAATTACATAATCACTTACTGTTAAACGGTTAACCGACAGTAATTGTATGGCTCTACATTTATAAAATAATGCTAACCATCACAACCTATATAATATATATATATATATATATATATATATATATATATATATATATATATATATATATATATATATATATATATATATATATATATATATATATATATATATATATATATATATATATACATATAATATATATATATATATATATATATATATATATATATGTATATATATATATATATATATATACATATATATATATATCTATCTATATATATTTATATATATATATATATATATATATATATACATATATATATATATATATATATATATATATATATATATATATATATATATATATATATATATATATATATATATATATATATATATATATATATATATATATATATATATATATATATATATATATATATATATATATATATATATATATATATATATATATATATATATATATATATATATATATATATATTGATTTTGACATTGCTAGCATCCATTTTCGTTTCTGTTTATATATTCCAACAAATGAATCCTACAGTATGTTTATATATATATATATATATATATATATATATATATATATAAGCTATTTTATATATATATATATAGAATATAGGGATATATATATATTTTATATTTTATTATATATATATGTGTATATATTTTATATATTGTATGTATATATTTTGACATTGCTAGCATCCATTTTATATTTCTGTTTATATATTCCAACAAATGAATCCTACAGTATGTTTTTATATATATATATATATATATATATATATATATATATATATATATATATGTATATATATATATATATATATATATATATATATATATATATATATATATATATATATATATATATATATATATATATATATATATATATATATATATATATATATATATATATATATTTATATATATATATATATATATATATATATATATATATATATATATATATATATATATATATATATATATATATATATATATATATATATATATATATATATATATATATATATATATATATATATATATATATATATATATATATATATATATATATATATATATATATATATATATATATATATATATATATATATAAATATATATCCATAATCAACACATTGTGAGTCTTACCTTTGTTGCTGCAACACTTATGGTCTCAAACTTCCCCATGTATGAATCCAAGCTAAGCTTGAGAACTTTTCGAAGAGTGGTGCCCGAGTCAGGGGTCAGGTCAAACCCTGCGATATCGGACATAGACTTCCAATGGCGAGTTCGGATACCAGGGTTGCACAAAATGGCTGCTGTTGGAATGTATTCCTAGGAAAAATAGAAATTAGGAAACAAAGATTTAGATTCTATAAAACGGACGTCTTCTTCGGAAAAGACATGCTGTTGAATTCTTTCAATTCTAGTTCGCAACGATATTCAAAATTGATAATTCTTGTGAAATAAAACATTTATGTCAAAAGTATAAAAAAAATGGCAAACCTTGCATGAGGTATATATCAATGTACACCAATCATATTCTTACAAAACAAAACAAATCTGAAACATGCAGTTTGTACATTTTGATCATCATTCATTCCATCCATCAACACAGGAATCATATTGAAATAAAAACAATCTGTGCCAGACTAAAACAATTAAAAAACACTGAATATTTCCTTAAAAAAGAAATTTACAATAAAAAAAAAAAGATATCAGGGTTTTTAATCACCTAAAAAGCAGGGAAGGGGGCAGGAGGGAAGATGTCTTTAGACTTTCTTATATATGTATTTTTTTCAATGACAAAGAAGAGATCAAATGATGTGTATGATAGTTGATGTATTGTAGAAATGAAACAAATGTGGAGGGTTCATTGTTGGGAAAGAATTCCACAATGGAGATAGAAAAGAAAAACTACAGCTCAAAAAGCATCTCTATAAAAAGCATAAGAACTTGAAGTTGACTTGAAACTCACCTTAAATTCTCTGATCTGTTCCTGTACAAGGCCACAAACTTTAAGAGATGCCTTCTCTTCTTCCTTTACTGGTTCTTTGTCTCCCTCCTCCCCTATCTTCTTCTTGGGTGCAGTCTTGGCCTTTTCTGCATCTTCTTTCTTCTTTTGAGCATTAAACGTTTTGGTGATTTTGTAAATTTCTCTCCAATATTCATCTGTCTCACCTTCGATGGATTCTGAATCCAGGTCCAGAAACGATCCATCCATCCATCTGGTAGAACAAAAGGATTGCTTTATTATAGAGACTTTATCAAATAAATGGTTTTGTGCATATTTAGTAAACACATTTAATCAAAGTAAGTATCCTATTTATGCAGTTCAAATGGGAAAATATTAAATATCACTATGCATTCCTTCTGACTTGTCATACTCCTCAGAACCCCCCTTTCAGAACTGTTAGCTAAGTTCAGTCTATCCAAGCTATTAAGCCCCAAGAGCAGGTGCTTTTTTGCGGTTTCGATGGAGCAAGTGGATGAAAGCATATGATACTCTCCCCTGGACAGGATGCCAGTTCATCACAGGTTTACTCTCCAGCAATGCTGTTACTCATTTGCACAACTTGAGTGGAGCTGGGGCAATAGCCTTGCCCAAGGACACAACACAGCTGCTTGGCCGGTAATCAAACCCGGTACTTCCCGTTTCGAACATAATTCCCAACCACTGAGACACTGCATTCCCTTTCAGAGTTGGCACCACATTAAATAGATATTGAAAAGCCACGATGAAAATTTCTTAAATGTAAGGAACAATAACTGAAGCCCAAGGCACTGTAAATTATTTCCTAACAAATAAGCTTCTCCTCCCCTCAATCAATTTTCCTAAAAATTGGAAAGAATTATAACTTTGTACAAAGCAAAAAGAAAATTTGTGAAGTGATTTATTTGCACACACACATCAAAGAATACTGACTCCAAAGAATAAATACATGATTTTCATAGCTTACTTCCTCTCTGCTCTCTGCCACTTGACCACCAGGCCAAAGAGTTTCTGGTATGGTTCTATTGCTAATGTGATTTCTTCCACCTCTGGGTAAGTTGTTAAATCCCACTTAAAGAGTTTTTCCTCCTATAAATCAAGAAAATGAATGAAATGAAAATTCTGGATTACAAACTTCATACACAGTAGAGGGCATAAAATGGATATTCCATCTCTACAACTGTCCTGCTTCAGATTTCAGTCATATAATATATTTTTGAATAATGCTTAAGATTAAATGACTATTCTAATTGATGCACTAATAAAATGTGAAGAAGTATAGTGATAAGGAATACCCAAAGAGCTAAAAAATTGGGCAAGAGAAATGCCAGAATAATGAAGAGGTGCAATTGAATTAATTTCTGTGCATTTATGTACACTATTTACAGAAACACAAGTTAAAAAACACAACTCGATATAAAAAATACAAAATAAAAAATGTCTATACCAAAAAAAACAAAAAACAGAAATACGTCTATACCAAACAGAAGTCAGTGCCCAACTAACTGAACCTTGTGGTTGCCGACCCTGCCAACCCTGGATATGATGCATGCAGCAGAACATAGCAGGAAAGCACTGGTCAGCTCTGCTGCATGCAACATACCCTAGGAAGGCTGGGATACAGATACAAAAATACATGAAAAACAGTGATCCTGTGACATCACAATATAAAAACAATTTCCAAATAATCATCTACAAATATAAAAACATTGAAATGAAAACAAAAGATATACCACACTGATGAACAAAGCTGCCATTCCGAATGAACTTTTTCATCCAACATAGCATAAAATAATTGATCAAAGATGACTTTTAATATTACCACAATCTTTTAAACAGTTTAATACAATAAATGATGTAAAACTTCTGGAAACTTTATTAACACAATAAAAAAAAATGTCCAACGATTTTAAAGAACAATGATAAACTGAAAATTTTCTACAATAATCCTGACAATTTATACAAATATCAGAAAAATCAAAAAAAAAAAAAATGTAAAAAGATTACCATGTAGTCATTACAATCTGACACTTGTGCTATTTTAATTACCAAATTGATGATCTAATCAGAAAAAGTAATGGCCTACAGATTTTATTCAGTAAAAATAATCATATTCAAAGAAATAATTGATTTACCTTATTTATGTATTCAATGGCCTCTTGGGCATCAACAAGACGTTTCTGGACAGATCTCACATCATTGACGTACTGTACCATCATGTCCATTTCACCATACTCTGCAAATTCTGTGACTCTCTTACGGATCTTCTCAAGTTCCAGCATCAATTTTTCCCTCTTCTCCAAAAGTTCGCTTTCTCCTTTTTTCTTTGAAGTCTCCACAAGCTGAAAATTATGAATAAAGAATATTACAGCTATTCGGATCACTGTAACATATAATAATTTCAGAACTTAGGTGAATAATATTTTGATGGTATCTTGTGAATCAAACTACATTGTGCACTTCTTCTTATCGAGTCCACATCACAACAGCTGTACTTGGTTCAGCCATAGCTAAACACATAGCTGTGCATTCTCATTATAATCTGCAATTAGCAGCAAAGCATGTTTCCTCCACCAGGAGACTTTGTACCTCAGTCACATTCAGCTGGGCTGGATGTATATCCCATTTATTCAGGGTGACATTGGCACGTCCAATTAGGCGGTTAAAGGCATTTCCACTCTGCTTAGGTTAAATCTGCACCAGCTTGAAGAATTTACTTCTTTCCTAACTGAACACATTGCATGTGAACTCATGGTGAATGTTACAAAATACTGAAAATTCCTCTGGATTTAAGTAATCAAATCTTAAGAGCGATAATCATCACAATATTTTGAATTGACATCACAAGTGTATACCTCATCATTTTCTTCAGAAACTGGTTTGATATTCAAAAATAATGAAAATCTCTCTTAATTCAAATAATCAAAACTTAAGAGCGATAATCATCACAATATTTTGATTTGACATCACACATGTATACCTCATTATTTTCTTTAGAAACTGGTTTGATATTTGAAAATAATGAAAATCTTTCTTAATTTAAATAATTAAATCTTTAGAGCAATAATCATCAGAATGTTTATTTGACACATTCATTTTCTTCAGAAACTGGTCTTTCTTAATTTTTTCATTTTGTACAAAATTTTCTTCAGAAACTAATTTGATATTAAAAAGGACTATCAATTTATTTGATTTGACATCACAAAAACCTAGAGAAACTGGTTTGATATTCAAAAATATTGAAAATCTCTTTTAATCTAAATAATTTTTATAATCATCCAAAATTTTGAATTGGCATCACAAGTGTATACCTCATCATTTTCTTCAGAAACTGGTTTGATATTCAAAAATAATGGAAATCTTTCGTAATCTAAATAATCAAATCTTTAGACTGACAAGCATCAGAATGTTTAAAGGAACATTCCCATAAATTTTCATTTTCATGTACATAATGGAGAACTACCAAAGAAACAAAAAAACCATGCTGATATTTTATTCCATTTAGGAGTTAATACATTTCAAAGATTTTACCAATGTGTTGAAATGTGACATCGCTCCTAAAAGAAATAAGATATCAACATGGTTATTTCACCAATGTGTTTCGTTATTGGTCTTCTATTATATATACAAAAATGAAAATGCAGACAAATATTCCTTTAATTGATATTCACTTGGTTAATGCTACGTCACATCCAGGAGATGATGTCATTTTCCGGAGTGAAAACAAACCTTTGCGCGATACACGTAAGCAAGTCCGTATGTGTTTACTGTGTGCGGTACGTATGGCATGTAAACAAACACAGCTGATCGCTTTGTTTTCACTCCAATGTGGGGTGAATGCGCGCGGTTGCTATGCGGTCTGACGACCTCAGATTACATTTCCAATCAAGTGAATAAGCAAATGTTAAGATTGAATATCATCAGAATATTTAAATTTTAAATTGATAGGGTACCTCATCATTTTGTTCAAAGACTGGTTGGATGTTGTTTGGCCACATCAACATGGTGCTATTCAAATCTATGTGTTCCTGGCTGAACATGTACACATCCAGGAGATAATTCATCCTGCGTTTACTCTCGTCGATCCTTTCATTCAATTTTTTTATTCCTTCGGTGCGAGCTTCCCTACGTAGGAGATCATGTCCATCATTTCCTCCGTGTCATCTGGGTTCCTCAGTGCTCTCTCCCTCATGTACTCAAAGTCCTCGCATATGCTGTGAAGAAGAGTGGTAGAGTGAGTTATTAAAAGTGAAGGCCATACAAAATATGAAAAGCAGAAAATTTGATGGCTAAAATTCATTCATTTGTGTTCCTGCAAATTTTTCTTCATTGTTTTGTCAGAAATAAAATCATGATCCTAAGAAAAAAAGACAAAGAAAAGATGGTAAAACCTAACATCTCTACCTTTTGATAGAAAGCCTGGCAGATGCCACTAAGGAAGTGGATTACCTGTAGTAGAATTTTACCAAGGTATAATTTCAGCAAAGTGGCTGCTATTAAATACATTTTTAGTTAGGAATACTGAAACCTCTTGCATGCATTTGGTATATTGATTCAGTTCATCACATACATGCAAATAAAACTGCTTCTAAAAACCTAAGAAACAAATTTCCAAACCTATTCAGTTTTGTTTGTTTGTTTGATGAGGGCTTAACGGCACCACGGCAACGAGGGTCAAATTGTGCCTGAGAGCTTAGATCATTCCAGAGGTAGGAAGGAAAGAAAACAGGGGGAGATTGAGAGAAACATAAACCTATTCAGAAATTTAATTTTCATCCCTAGATATCTGAAGTACCATGTTTATGATCTAAAATGATCACGTTCCATGTATCCACTAAGCCATCATCAGCACATACAGATCCAATACATTTAACCTTTCACAAACACAACTTAACTGATGTTAAAAACAAAGAGATTTATCTTAAGTATAAAACAATGGTATAATACAACAGAAAACACACACAAGCAAAAGTTTGGAATTATTTCCCTGTACATTTATACAAAACAATGTGAGTATAGCTACTTCTAAATCTTTTAACTCAGAATTTCACTCAAATTCCAGAATATCCTCAAAAAGAGGAAGAATAATAATAAATAAAACTTTCAGAAATATATGTACGTAATCTCATACAAATGATGGATTGGTTTGTTGATGTTTAACGGCACCACGACAGTCAGAGTCAAATGTGCAAATAGGGTGTTAATAAATTATGGTGTAAGAGTTAGGATAGTGAGGAGATGAAAGGTTTGTAAGGGAGATAAGGGGAAAATGCAAAAAGAAAAAAAAAACTCTTGGTGAAAAGAAAGGGATATGTAAGGTTAGGTGTAGAAAGGGAGGGGAGGGGAGTTAAATGTGGTTGAAGAGGTTGTTATTGCGGAAGAATTTGATGATTTCTGAGGAAGAATTATTTTCGATAAGGTCCGAGATCGAGGATAGTGAGGAGAGGAGAGATCTGGAGTTCTGGTATAGGGGACAGGTTACAAAGATATGCTTGATGGAGAGATCGGTGTTACAAGTGGGGAATAGAGGAGTAGGGGAGCTGGATAAGAGATGGGAGTGAGTGAGAGGAGTGGCCGAGGCGGGAGCAGGTGATGAAGAGAAAGAAAAGCATAAGAGGTAATCTAAAAAAGATAGTGTCTTTAATATCTCTACCTCATGTTCTACTATCAACTCTTATATAACATTTGCATATTCAAACTTGCATACAAATTGCATGTGAATTTGCATATGAATTTGCATAAACTGCTTGGAATGTATGATACGGCACTGCACTGTGACTAACTAACCTTTTATTTTCCTGCCAGTGGTCAGAAGCCATCTGCTTCATGAGCATGTTTGCGAAGCCTCTGGTTTTTTCGGCTAGGCCTCTCTTGAGGTCCTCACAGTCAAGCCACACCATGTCAAAATGAATAATGCTGTCTTTGCCCATGATCTCCTGCACTGTGCTTCGAAATTCTTCAACATACTACAAGTAGAATATAACACAAACAATTAAAAATCTCAGTAAAAGAATTCTATATCGGTAAAGGATGCGCAACATTCTTTGTTATTAATATGACGCATGTTATTTTTTGGGTTTTCCATTCATAGTAGAATAAGTTCCAAAATGGATATATTTATAATTTTCATATGAAATCTAATTTGACTACTACAATATAAGAGATTTATGAAAAAATAATAAGATACAAAATCAGGGATCATAGCATTATAAAGTGAACTTATATAGTAAGCTTCTACAACCCCTGGTTCTTGAAAAGTCCATCAACCCTGCCATAGATATGAATGATTGACTCAATTCAAGTATCAAGACCGCTGATGTCTTTTTGTTTGTTTAAAACTTTTTGGCACATGCCAGGGAAAGTACATGTAAGTCACCTTTGACATCTTTTCAATGTGGACCCAAGTATTTTGCCAAGTATGCAAATAAGTTGTTCTTCTTTGTAATAGTTAAATCTTTGACAAAAACTGTTGGCTCCAAGTAGGAATTTACATTGTAAAAAATTATGATTTTTGCTTTTGTTTCCAAATTAAGATGGAAAAATATGAAAATACATTCAGATCAAAATTGACTGAACTGCTTCTTTATTTCACCAAATGCCGAGGTTATTCGTTTTACTTGATTCATCAAATCAATCCATGTGTCTTATTCTGAAACATGGGGCAAATCAATATTTTCACATAATGGAATTATTTAAAATGAAAGAATACTTACTTTGCAATATTCTTCAAATGTGTGTTCTTCTTGCAAGAATTTCTCTACCTTTTGTTGGGCTTCACCATTACACAGGTAGCTGTATGTCTCGACTGCATAAGAAATCAAACCACAGTCATCTTTCATTAGGCAAAAAATTAATATTCCATTGATAACAAAGGAAATTCAACTGAAAAAGACTTAACTGAACAAATTTGTATCTCCATGCATAGCAGTGAGAGATACGTACCAAAAGATTGAAGTTGAATATATTAATCTTAGCTTTCTAATAGTTGTCCTCTTTGAAATAGGAAAGGTAAAGAAGTTGGGGATTTGGAACTTTCCTGTATAATTGTCTCTCTGATGGTCTGTTATGGAATGACTTCATTATGTACCATTTCATTCTTAAAAGAGTTTGTGACTGTTTCAACATTTCTTGCCTTTTACACCATTTGATAACTGTATCATTTGATAACTGTATCAACATTGATAATTTCTTTACTAATTCTGGGCATCTTTGATTTTTTTTGTGGTGGTGGTGGTGTTAGTTTTGGATTTTTTATGGGGTGACTAACCCTTCTTAACCCATAATCTTGTTATGTTATGTATTTATTACATACCGGCATACAACAATTTCCAAATTGAAATATGACTTAAACAAGTACGGATAATACTCATTCTTACTGTAAGACTGCAAATGAGCAGTAGGCTCTTCCAAATTCAGTTTGCAAGCATCTTTCAACCTTTTATTTGCATCCGCAATGACATGATCAGCTGTAGCTACATCAATGCATGAGAGGTCGTTGGTTCCGGACAGCCATGACTGTACAGTGGGTACACTTTGCATGGTTTTACTGAGCTGCTGTGCAATAAACAGCAAACACTCCTCAAGATCAGAATGGTACGGGTAAAACTCCATGTTGTCGTTGTCGTATGTCAATTCCAATTTGAAGATAGGGAGGTTTTGTTTATCCTCTGGGTTAAACAATGTTACCCATTCTTCGATGCTCCTTGCTATTAAGTCTTTAAGCTGGAAAAACAAAGGTAAAAATTAAATTTATGAATTAGGAATGTTATTTTATCTTAAAACTAGGGAAGTTCTGTTCATTCTATTGTTTAAACATTTCTTTCCATCATCCATGCATTGAAATTTCATATTTACATTCAACGCTATTATTCATGGCTATTTTCAACCTTTGACTGCATGATTGGATATAAAAAAAAATGCACAACCTTATAACAAAATGAAAATACTTCCAAAATAGTGCTGTCACGACACGGCTCTATTACGTATCAATTAACGTGGAGAAAAAATAGCGATATCTTGGCATATTGCGATACTTTTCAAGAAAACTGACTAGCGACACATATTGCTAATATCACTAACGCTACTTCTTTTATGATGAATGCAAGAAAAAATGATTTGCAGATCTAGCAGACTACAAGATTATTCATCACGCACGTGTTTGGTAATTCAGTCAACGTGACCATTAATCATCAAAGTGAGAGCCTGAGAGGCATGTTCTAGGCCAATTTTTTGTTCATTTTGCCAACTTACATCAGAACATGCCAGTGTGGGGTGATGGAGCTCGACTTTTAATAAGTTTTTTTTAAATGTTTCATGCTATTTTTGCACATTTTAAAACTTGACTTCTAGATTTAATACCGTAACGTTAGAATTGTAACATACGAAGTAGCCTAGCCTGGTTGCGTGAAAATTTCTTAGTTGATTATTAGTTTTTGGTATCGCGATATGTCACGAGAGGCATATTTCAAGTTGTGGGAAAAGAGATAATAATCGACATGTCTTGACAGCACTTTCCCAAAACTTACCTGATTGGAAATGAGTGTAGATACACTGGTATAGAAGGATTCCATTTTTTCATTCCTTACATTTTGGAGACTGTTTCTGTCCACAAAAACATTTAAGACATCTGGCCACCAGCTATGCATTAGCTTCTCCTCCATCTTTTCACAGTCAAGAATGACATCATTCTTCAGATGCTCGCAGTCCACAGGTCCCTGGGACCTGAGCCCAGAGAGGTCCAAAATGAGCATGGTCCCTAGGATATCTTGACACATTGCCAGGACCATTTGCATTGAAGGATGTGTTATGTGCAGACTTTCAGAAATAAGCCGAACACTTTCTACATAATTATCATGCCATGGGCTGGAGAAGTCTAAACCGCTGTAAAATAGAAGAAATAAAATGCATTTGTAAAGAAAGAAACCACTGCAAATTGCAATTTACAAATATACTGTTAAAAAAAATTATTATGCACTTTAGTCTTACCATTTGTATTGTAGCTGAAGTATCAGCAATTCAAGATTACGCCCCCCTACCCAAATGGCAGCACTCTTTAGGAGTCTTAAAGTAAGTATGATAAGGATTCATAGTTTCAGTCTGCAAGAAAGTGTATTACATAAACTTACAAGTTTAAGTTCATGCATGCTGATTAATTAGCAGCCAGAGAACTTGACTGGTGGTCTATATGGTATGGCACTGTATAAAAGCCTGTTGTATGTATGTACAACCATAAAGTTATCATAGGTACATTTTCTCTTTAACAAAATCAGTAACTCAGATTCTTATGCCATACCACACACAATGAATTTGTGTCAAAGTCAGTGTCTTTGACTTGACTATAAACTGGAGTGGTATGAGAAGGGAACATTACAACTGGAGTGGTATGAAAAGGGAACATTACAACTGGAGTGGTATGAGAAGGGAACATAACAATTAGAATGCTATGAGAAGAGAACATCACAACTGGAGTGGTATGAAAAGGGAACATCACAACTGGAGTGGTATAAGAAGGCAACATCATAACTGGAGTGGTATGAGAAGGGAACATTACAACTGGAGTGCTATGAGAATGGAACATCACAATTGGAGTGGTATGAAAAGGAAACATCACAACTCGAGTGGTACGAGAAGGGAACATCACAACTGGAGTGTTATGAGAAGGGAACATCACAACTGGAGTGGTATGAGAAGGGAACATCACAACTGGAGTGCTATGCGAAGGGAACATCACAGCTGGAGTGTTATGAGAGGGGAATTTCACAACTGGAGTGCTATGAGAAGGGAACATCACAACTGGAGTGGTATGAGAAGGGAACATCATAACTGGAGTGCTATGAGAAGGGAACATCACAACTGGAGTGCTATGCGAAGGGAACATCACAGCTGGAGTGTTATGAGATGGGAATTTCACAACTGGAGTGCTATGAGAAGGGAACATCACAACTGGAGTGGTATGAGAAGGGAACATCATAACTGGAGTGCTGTGAGAAGGGAGCATCATAACTGGAGTGCTGTGAGAAGGGAACATCACGACTGGAGTGGAATGAGAAGAGAACAACACAACTGGAGTGATATGAGAAGGGAATATCACAACTGGAGTGGTATGAAAAGTGAACATCACGACTGGAATGGTATGAGAAGCGAACATCACAACTGGAGTGATATGAGAAGGGAACATCACAACTGGAGTGCCATGAAAAGAGAACATTACAACAAGAGTGCTATGAGAAGAGAACATTAAACAAGAGTGCTATGAGAAGGGAACATCACAACTGGAGTGCTATGAAAAGAGAACATTACAACAAGAGTGCTATGAGAAGAGAACATTAAACAAGAGTGCTATGAGAAGGGAACATCACAACTGGAGTGCTATGAAAAGAGAACATCACAACTGGAGTGCTATGAGAAGGGAACATCACAACTAGAGTGCTATGAAAAGAGAACATCACAACTGGAGTGCTATGAGAAGGGAACATCACAACTGGAGTGCTATGAAAAGAGAACATCACAACTGGAGTGCTATGAAAAGGGAAACATCACAACGAGCATAATTCAAATAATAATTGGCACATGAGAACTTACGTTGGTTCTTGTGGAGGGCCACCACTAGGTTCATGCTCAAGCCCTTTGATTCCCTCTGGTTTGACGAGAACATGTTGAACTGAAGAAAAAGAAGGAACAACAATTGTAAGAGTATATACAACAGGCATATATCAACAGTTCCTTCTCATTGCTGTACCAAGAAAATGATAAATATATCAGAATAGTGAGAGAATTCTATGATTGTTCAGTTTACTACAAAACATATACAGTTTCATATGCAAAGACAAAATTTCAAGCAGAATTGAATGTGATTATCAAGTTGGTAGAAACCAATGTACTTCTTGAATGCCTATTTACAGACGTAAAATTATGTGTGCTTTCCTCCAACCAGTAATCTTATGTTCCCTTTTAAATGGGCGAAAACAAAATTGTGATTTTGGAGGTGGGTTACAATCTATGGAGTGTAAAAAAGCATTATGAAAGCAGCACATCTCACTTTTAATTTACTTCACAACAAGAACTGTAAAGCAGGATTCAAACATTTAACCCAGGAATTAGCTGGAATTACATCTCACGTTTAATTTACTTCATGGCAAGGAATGTAAAGCAGGATTCAAACATTTACCCCAAGAATTAGCTGGAATTAGCAAATACCTTGAGCCTTTTTTCCCTACGTTGTCTCAAGCAGAAGCAGTGAATGCTAATTCTATACTATATTGAATACAATATTTATATAATTTATAAGCAAAACATCATACTACTTTGCTGTTAAGAAACTCACCCATGGACTTCTTGATGCTAGTATAGTAATCCTTATTCACTTCTTCAAAGAGTTCTCTTATTTTCTCTTTCATTTTGGGTTGCTGTTGCAAGTGTTCTGGGATCATGCGGAGGATTGATTCAAATCGTTCCCTCTCCATATCTTGGATAGGCGCACTCTCCACGCATTGCTTCATGAATAGGTAATTTTGCTGTAAGAATCATAAAAGCATTTTGTAAATACTGTGTCATGTCACAGCAGTATTCACACTAAGGTTCAAAATTTGTGGGAATCCCCCCCCCCCCCCTCTTTTAATTATTTCAAGCGGGAATTTGATAATATGTACAAGAATCCCGCAATCACGCACCTTAATGTAAACACTATGTCATAGAAGATTTCATGTGTTGATTGAAAGACAACTGAAATTGTTCAACTTTTATTGTCTATCTTCATACTATCTAAGATATTATATGTCTTCATAGCTTTAGACTTCCAAATTAATTTTTCAAACAGCTGCATAACATATCAAAAAATTGGCAAGACTACTCTGCTTTTAATAAGAGTCCCAATTAAAATGAGACAGGTCCACGTTTTGTGTGAAACTATTTTTTTTAAGTAATAGATGTGTTTACTAGCACTGAAATAAAAAGCATATTTAATGGAAAACATGAGGAACTCCTGCAAGCGAAAGTATATTACCATTAATACAATACTATCTTCTGAGAATAAGAAGACTTTTGTACTTTCTAGCACAATACAATCACTTCCACAGGACTTTTTTCTTCAAATTCAAAAAGCTGTTTGCCTTTTAATTTTTACTAGCAGCTGAGCAGATTATAGGATGTTCTTGATTTCTCTATGCAATGTGCAAGCACATTTTCAGATGGGTGAATGGTGATAGTATACAAGGCAAAGTATAAATGTGTGTAATACAGAGCTTTTACAAAATCAAGGTTGAAAGCATTCACAGCAACAAGTAAAATTATAAATATGCACAAAACCCAATAAAAAATATATCCTTTTAACAGACTAACTGCTCTATTTACATATATTTGATTAACATCCTTATTATTTATGACATCCCTCTTCAATTAATGTCTCTGAGTTACAAAATAAGCCACACCCACCATAGCAACATGGTTACTATGTGGGGGCAAACAAACCTCAAATCCACAAACGTGTACACCAATGAATTGACATTTAGATGTTCGCGAGGGCCTGCCATCAGCTTTGATCCATGAATGGCACTTCTCCAGATCTTTAGAATTTTTAGCAAAAGGGATAAACAAAATTCAGTTTGCTAAGTGTTCTGGGTAACAACCAACAGATTTACAAAGCCCGCAGCAGCCCATAAACGCAATTTTTGTTCACCATTTTGTCGTCACTCAGTCTGTGTGCATAAATTTCTTTTGTACAGTAAATTGCATTGATGACACAAGCGCGCACTGCTAGCTACTTGTACTGTACCAGTACTGTGTAGGATGTTTGCCCCACTTGGTTAAGCAGATTTTGTTTCTAGGCAAATTCATGTGGTGATTTGTTAAAAAAGCTGTCAATCATCTAACTCAGACAGGTTAATTCATTACAAGCTTACTTTCACAACGGCTTCAATAACATTTCACCATTTGAATGTTAGCAGTACATTACAGCAGCACATTGGCTTCAAAGAAGACATAAAACAGTAAAGAATATTACAAACAGAAAACTCAGAAGGTAAGTTTAGTAAACCATGGTACACAAGTTTTATTTCTACAACAGACACACCATTAAGAGGATATGGAAGTACTATTTGCAGGATGTTTTAAAATTGATCAAAAATCTTGAAATAACAATCTTTCACCCTCATGTACATACATTACACCTTTTTAATTTCCTGAGAAAATTATGCACACATGTGACATAAGAAAGGGAAAACCCTTTTATTATCATATGTAAATCCATAGTTTTTAATCAAGTGACAAACATTTTAAATGATAGAAGCTGATTCTAACAGACTTCAAAAACTGTTTCCATGCCCCCCCCTCTCTTTCCTTTAGTTAAACTGGGGAAGAACTAATCAGCCATTACACTAAACATAAACACATTTTGGTGTTTAATTAAGTATTCCATTTAGAATTTAAAGCATTTTTAATAGTCCATAGACCTGAAATGATAAGGAAGAAATTTGAGCATGAATGTACACAATGAATTTTAATAATGAAAATGGTGAGGTGTTGTCATAAATCATATTTTTCATCGTTATATTTTCTTTGTTTCTCAATAGTATATACAAGTATTATAATGAATTTTATACCTGTCTTCTGTTTTCTATTGAATAAATTTATATATATATGTGTGTGTGTGCACACACAATGGTACATTATGTGTGTGTTTGTATGTATGTACATGTATGTATGTATATTTATATATTTATATATATATATATATATATATATAAATATATATATATATATATATATATATATATATATATATATATATATATATATATATCTATTCAATAAACAATAGATGACATATATAAATTATATTTATTCAATAGAATGCAGGTATAACATTTATTATGAATACATATATGATTGAGAAACAAAGAAGAATATTATGATGAAAAATATATTTTAAGAAAATACCACATGAAATGAAGTACTAAAGAAAGCTTAGATTTGTCTGATGAAGAAAGGTTAGTCATTTCCACAGCACCTGCAGAATGCATCTGCACAATAATAATTAACTTACCCGAGTCATTCTATCCTTGCTCATCATCTGAGAATACAGAAATCATCATATTTGTGTTGAATCATTTCATATAAAATAAATGTAGTTATAAAATTTCTATGGAGTATTTGCGTTTAAAATGACCTGAGCATTAAATTAACGTAATACACAACCTTCAGTTTTTCGCTTAGTCTATTTTTACAACTGGTGAATTTCTTAACAAAGCGAAAAAATGTATATGTAAACTTTTCGTTTTTTTTTCATTTTTTGTTTTTTTAATGCATTTTAAATATTCTCACAATGAAAATTTATAAAATGATTAATGTTTTGGCATCGTATTTATATGGGTATTTAATGCACGGTTCAAAAGGCTTTGCTGTTTGCACATGGGCTATCTGTGTTCCAAATATGACATGAATCCACTGTACTGTTCTTGAGATAACGTGTTTACGATCTCAGAGTCACACACATACCACACAGATATGTAGATGGTGGAAGTTGGGGACATTCGTGTGCAACTAAGAAAAGGAGGACTTCTGAATAAAGGACTTGGCAGAATTTTAAAATAAAATATGTCTAGATGCTATAACTACTTCGATTTCATGTTAATTTCCATTTCTTCTTGGTATGAAAGCCTATGGAGGCATACATTGGAAGCGGGGGGATAAACTGCATTCAGTGGGGATGAATAAAAAGTACAGTTAAATTGATTCAAGTCCCATGTGTATATCCCCACTTGAAAGATGTAAAATCATACGTCCAAAACATCACATTATTGATGGCGCTATGCACTTTGATTTGTGATGCCATGCGTTTTCTATCATGTAACTGGAAAAGTAAATTTTTGATCTGTAGGTAGTCAAGATATTTGGATACACACCATACACACTCAGCATATGATAAAACACTAGGAAATTTGGACAAACCTTTAAATGGGCTGAAATTTATAAGTAACTACCGTAACCTCACATGCATGATGATTAAATCATCATGATTGAGCTTTCTGCCAATTGGGGAATATCCTAATGACCGCATAGGTTCCTGATGCTATCGCATTGGAACCAAAAAGCACATTAAATTTTAGCAATTTGATATTTTATCAGCTAGGGCTGCCACGATATCCTGATTATCGTAATATCATGATATTGCTTTTTCCTTGATATCAACAATTCCCTGACCAATAAATTATGATATGTCATTTTCACATGTAAACTGTATATTAAAGCTAAAAATTGTGAAACAGAATTGCAGAAATAATTTCAAATTAACAGAATATTTGCAGCATATCTTCATGTTTCTTTTCCTTAGCTCTTAGGTTTTATAAGATAAATGAGATTTGCTGCTGAAAACCTACGCAGTTTTTCAAAATTAATAATCTTAAAATAAATATAGTGATATATCGCAATATTTTTGTCTATGATTATCGATATCTGATTTACCCATATCTTACCGGCCCTTGTATAAATCAGTATTCAAATTTCAAATGCCATACACGCAGGTTGATGGATGTACTTTACAGACTACCAATATATTTCATGAAATTCCTAGGCAATGTAAATAATGGATTTATCTCATCAATTATTTTACTTGCAACATTTATAAAGAATGATCAACCACTTATTAACAATTAATCATTTTCTTTTCAAGTATATTTGAAACCTCTGCAATTCTTACCGATGCTGGATACTCAGGGTTCTTACTGCTGGGTGGTCTCTTCCTGTTCGCTTCAGCAACATCGTCCAAAGTCTTCTGGGCCTTTCCATACATAATCTTTGCAAGAAGACTTTGTGTTTCTTGTGATCTTCTATGTGTCATGAGCTTGCTCTTACTGTAATCTCTGGAGTTGTTCTGGGAAATAACACTTGACGGGGTGTTAATGGGAGGAAGACGTGGCACACCATTACTTGGCCGCATCTTCTTAGGGGGCGAGTGGCCATTTACTTTTGCAGACATCTGTTGAAAGAAAAAACAAAGAAAACATTGATTACCATTATAATTTTTTTACTCATGGCAATGATCTCACTCATGTTCAGTTATGATATTAACATTAGACATTACTGCTAAGCTTTAAGAGTCAATGCTATTTTCTTCTTCCGAGAAATTCCATATCGTGTCATTGTACAATTTGTCACCTTCCTAAAATACTGTTTGGCCCAGGCCTATGATTTGATAATTCCAATAGTCCACTTCTGTATCATTTTTAATTAAACTTCCCTTTTTATTTCAAGTGTGGCCTATAAGACTACGCTCAAGCAAAAGGCTATGTCACCAATGTTTCTTAATTTAAAGAACAAGTATTGCTGTCCTCCATACTAGGCTAATTATTATCGACTTGGCTATAGACTTGGCTGCCGTAACTATAACGCAGAATATAACTGACCTGGCAGTTGTTGACCAATCAACAAGCGGGATAATGATGTACACATGATGTACTTGCACTGCATGTACATTAAGTACGTACGTACACATGTCAATAATTGAATAATAATATACTGTAACAGTACGCATAGCCCTATTCAGTACTAAACAACGTTCACTGATTGCTGTTATTTACTTATTTGCGGTCTGTCAGAGGTTATTCAACTTCTAGTCTCATTCATGGTCTCGTTCACTTTTTCACCAAAAAATTACAAAAATAACTCACCTATTACCAATACTTCCATTTAAAATGTTTTAATATGGTTGCATTCTAGCCAAAATTTGTTTCAAAATTCTCAATTAACAACACATCTGTCCCATGACAGTCCCTTTCACACAGTGCAATGAGAAGTTGGATAAAAGAGAGACTTGCCTAAAGGCTTTTTTTTGCCTCTTTTGGATCAATTTGTTTCAATTATTGGCCATCAAGATCCCCCAAATATATTTAGGGATATCGCAAAATGATAAATGATCAAAAAAATGGATCGTTGATCATTTACTGAATTAATCGAAAATGCACATCCCTTTCTTCTACTTAAGCAGATAATGAGATCTTCCACTTATTTGCAGATCCTCGCTAGCACTGTGCAGCCTAATACAGGTATTTGTAAAATCTTGTGATATTTCTTGTTTTTTCAATCGTATCTTTGTTTTTGTGAATAAAAAAAATAGAATACAAATGTTTCTTGTCTCTTTTATTTACCTTGTCTCCATAAAATACCGTAAAATAATAATTTACTCACTTCCTTGGTATTCAGAAATAATACACAATTCCACGGTTCTGTTATGTGCACGCTCAGTAACATGTAACAATTGTATTTAAACACAATTTGTGATTGGTTCATAATAGGAGTTACATTTTTTTCAGCAAATAGCAGACACACTTTCAAAATAGTTTGGTAATGTACAACCGCAATATAATTGTTCTGCATCATACTACATACACTGCTTGTTGTGCGATGGTTTGGATATATTTTTTTTTACATCAAAGTTTAGAGAGTTTAAGTTTTGTGCTTACTGTAGTATAGTAACTGAACCTAATTTCGTGCACCCACTAATTTTGTGCACTACGTAATATGTTCGATTCCATCTACAGTAGTTTAGCAACCAATTTCAAACAATCGGACTTGAGCTAAAACTTACATTCAAAATCGTGTAATAATGCTTCCTGGGGTAAGGGAGACCAATATTTCTAATCTAAAATGCAATTAACTCACATCCTAAAAGATATTTTCCATAAAAAATTACTGGTCCAGTTGAGCCAATAAAAAGAGCAATTGTTCCTTCTCACTCGAACACACACATCCACCTGCTGTCACTGATGTTAGGATAAAGGATGTTTTATTATGTAATGATGGCCTAAGCTATAAAAAAAAGAATAAACAAAGGTCGCATCGGGTTCAAAACTGATGAATATTTAAGAGCCTAAACTTTAAGTTAAGGCTATGATGTTACAAAAGTTCATTTCCATCCCGCAATAGGGTGTGAAAAATATTTTTGTTCTTATAGTATTCTTATTCAAATAAATAATATGTGAGTGTTTTATCAAATTTTTGCCATTTTCATTCTTAAGTGCAAAAAAAATAGCTTCCCCCTAGTGAGATAACATCTCCCTCCGTATGCTTTACATGCTACGCACTACATGCAATACAGAGTGAGACTCCGACCTATCTGTTTAACGTGGAAATCGTCTGTTCTAAAATCGCAACTACACCGTCTATTTACGTCACCTGTCACACTGAAATTACTGTACTTACTGCACATAAAAATATATAGTTAACTTCTCCTGTTAATGCTTTTAATCTTGTTAGTAATTAAAACATGTCAGTAATCTTGAAATGATTAAAAAATGAGTAAATATATAAGCCAATATTGTACTCCCTTTAGTTCAACCGTACGCTCTTGGAACTTGGAACTTTTTTTAAGTAGGGTGCACAACACCGATACGCGTACTAATAAATATAATGCCAGCGAACTATACACACGCGTACAACATTTACGCTATGCTGGCATGGCTGATCTTTGATAGAATTTGAAATAATTAGGTACATTCACTTCGGCGCACACGATTGTGAGAAGGTAACAACCGAGGTAGGTGAAAGTTTCTTCCTTTTACAGGTTTTAGTACATAGTTATTGAATGTATTTTCATGTGCCCAAGCTTTTAGGATTAAGAATTAAATACTAGAAGCTTTTTTAGTTATGTAGCTTAACTTTTTCAGGTTAAAATGAATGAGATAAAAAAGTACAAATTTCTTGGGAAATGTTAGCAAAACAGGAGTGCGTCGCAAATATTTTGCGACGCGACTATGAGTCAATGTAGTGGTTTCCACCGTTATATGCACTGGCTGATGTCTGACCCAGTATTCGCAGTCATGTAATGGCTATAGCGTATACTACGGTCAGATCTTTATCTGACTAGGTTTCCCCATGCAACTACTAGCGTACAGTACATACGTTATTACAGTAATCACATCGCTTGTTCAACATCATTTCTGCAATCTGTGACAATATTTTTGATCGTTTTATTGTATTGCGATGGAATAGAAAGGAAACAAACACTTTATAATACTTGCTGTAAGTTATTCTTTTAACATACAATTTTGAAACAGAAACAAGTCTGCAATTGGTAATATTGTCGGAACCAGGTAACATACAACACAATTGGTCGGGTACCCGGATATTTCGGGTCCCCATGTAAACACTAATGTTTTCAAAATTTAGGGCACTTTTGTCAGCGATGGAGTGCCCTTACATTTTATTGGTACACCTGGTGTGTTTTTACATCTTTATCATTATGATTTAGGCCGCACGAATCAACGACTGAACTTAAGTTAGGGTTTACTTGCTGCGTAAACTGGGCAAATGAAACTTCTTTAAATGTAAATAGCAAATTTAAAGAATTTATCACTGGCGTAGAGAAGAGGAATTTCTCTTTTCTGTGTGAACTTGGGAAATAATACTTTTGTCATATTTTCTTAAGCCAAACAGAATAAGTCCTTAAGTGCACGAAATTGGGTACTACGTTAGTAGGCTAGGCTACATTACATAGGCAAGGCCCATTGAATATTTAACATTAGGCCCGTTGATTGCGATAACCAAAATGGGATGAGAAAATACACAAATATCACCTTTATTAATTACACTGACGAATCAGTGATTGTATTTAAAAACTTATTTAGAGTAAAATGTTTCCCCTTCACTCAATCACTTAGGTGTCACGCCATTATTGACAAATATTGTGAAATAAATGAAGATTTCCAGCTTCCTTCGTTGTTATTGGTAACAAGTCGGTTTTCTGCACTCGATAAGATGAGATTTTGTGACGTCATCAAATCAAGGATTCTTTTAAAATAGAATGTAACGATTATTAGTTCAGCAAGATCAGCGGTCAAACAAGTTCTTCTTTCGTTAAAGTACAGTCCTCCAATTGTAGTATAAATGTACTGTGAACTAAATGCGTTCTCGGTGCGAGTCAAAATTATGTAGTCTTGGTGCAAGTAAAAGAAGGCCATCCAGAGCAGAAGCTGGATGTCTGGTACAACCTTCTTGAAACATGCAAGTGCCATGAGTGACCAGATAAAGTATGGAATGGCTTAAGCCATTTTGTAGCCTGATGGTGTCTGGGAAAAAGAGTGTTTGTAAGTCTGGGTCCTAGCAAAGGGAATGAGAAACTTCTGAGTGTGACTAAAGTTCTTTCATGAAAAAAGAATATTATCCGGCGATATTCAACTTAGTTTAGAGTTTTTACTAATAAGAGAATTTCTGCCTCAACATTTTTCCAGGTGGTAAATTATAGTTACTTTATTAGATTCTGTTTTGTTACTGTTTCTTATAAAACTTGAACTTGCTTGATCACTGAACTAATCCTTAAAGTTCTTGCCGAACTTACAAAATGATGTCTTACCATTCTGTTGCGACACCCTATCATTAGATAGAGGTATGATATGTCAAAACAGGGAGACAGCAACTCTGTGATTGATCTAGTGAGATCAGTTAAGTTAGATATATACTCAAGCCATGATGGTGTTAAGCCGCCGCCGGTGCTTATCCTCAGCTTCTTTAATGTAAGCGGATGAGAATACATAGAATACAAGACGCCACCAATTACTTGTACTCATTTACAGCTTAGTAGACTGGAGCAAATAGAGTAGCCTAAATTGCCTTGCCTAAATTTCCCCTCAAAAACATAAAAGATTCACACCCATACATCGGCAACTTGTTCTGATTTTCCCCATGTTGAAAATTCGAACATCTCAAGGCCATCAAAAATTCATGCATCACTGCCCCACACTCCATATATATATATATATATATATATATATATATATATATATATATATATATATATATATATATATATATATATATATATATATATATATATATATATATATATATATATATATATATATATATATATATATATATATATATACATATATGTAAATATATATATATATATATATATATTTATATATATATATATATATATATATATATATAAATATATATATATATATAAATATATATATATATATATATATATATATATATATATATATGTATATATATATATATATATATAAATATATATATATATATATATATATATATATGTATATATATGTATATATATATATATATATATATATATATATATATATATATATATATATATATATATATATATATATATATATATGTATATATATATATATATATATGTATATATATATATATATATATATATATATATATATATATATATTTATATATATATATATATATATATATATATATATATATATATATATATATATATATATATATATATATATATATATATATATATATATATATATATATATATATATATATATATGTATATATATATATATATATATATATATATATATATACATATATGTAAATATATATATATATATATATATTTATATATATATATATATATATATATATAAATATATATATATATATAAATATATATATATATATATATATATATATATATATATATATATATATATATATATATATATATATATATATATATATATATATATATATGTATATATATGTATATATATATATATATATATATATATATATATATATGTATATATATATATATATATATATATGTATATATATATATATATATATATATATATATATATATATATATATATATATATATATATATATATATATATATATATATATATATATATATATATATATATATATATATATATATATATATATATATATATATATATATATATATATATATATATATATATATATATATATATATATATATATATATATATATATATATATATATATATATATATATATATATATATATATATATATATATATATATATATATATATATATATATATATATATATATATATATATATATATATATATATATATATATATATATATATATATATATATATATACTGCTCTAGGTACCGAGTCTGGAACAGACATTGGCGATCATGGCCCTCCAGTCACTTCTGTTTAGAGCTAAATGCATAAACTTATTGTTACTTAGGCTGTTGTTGGTTGCCCAGCTGTTTAAGCTTTGGACATATTTAACTCGGTGCCTTCCTCTGCTTCTTTTGCCCTCAACTTTTCCACATACTGCAAGCTTTTCCAACCCACCCTCCAGATAAAAATGCCCGAAAAATTCCATCTGTAGGGACCTGTCCATGTCTGAAGCTATCAGGACATCGTCATTTGTTTTTCTTTCTGTCCAAGATATTTTCAATATTCTCCTAATGAACCACATTTCCGTAGCTTCTATTCTTTTCTTGATGTCACTGGTAATTGTCCAGCATTCACAGCCACAGAAAGAGTAAACCATACATATGCCTTCAAGACACGGACCTTCGTGTCCATTCCAATATTTCTATTCTTCAGAATTGGATTCATTTTTGAAAACATGTCTTTGGCAATTGCAATGCGTTTCCTAACTTTGGTAATGCATCGACTATCTGATGTTAGTGTGTCGCCCAAGTACTTAAACTGTTGTACTTCTTTAATTTTATTTCTCCTTGGTTTTGTATGCTACACAATGGGTTTATGACTTTTTTTGAAACCATCGTTCTGTTTTCTTTACATTTAGAGTATACATATAGTATACTATTATGGATGCACTGTACGTGCGGAGTTTATTTCGGTAGTGGTTTAAGCGTACACAGCGTGAAAATTATTTTAGGATATATTTAGTGAGGGCGCTGCAATTATTAATGTCGTAGATGTCGAGCAAAATATTGGCAAGACTGATCCAGGCATGGTGACCGTATAGGAAGGGTTTTTGATTTGTTAATTTGTCGGGGAATAGTAAAAAGGTAACGTCTTATAATTTGTTTTCACTCACAACTTTGTAGCGTAGCCAGCATTAAACAAGTGAAGTGAGGGGTTCCGAGAAGGTCCTACACACCCTTCCCAAGACGAAGTGTTGAAATTTAGTCCACTTCTGATGCCAATTTTGTTTTCTAAAATAAAAAACTATATGAAAACAATGATGATCCATTTTTCAAAGTGTCCTCGAAAAGTGTGTGTGTGGGGGGGGGGGGAGGGGTGGGTGGGGGGGGGGGTCCGGACCCATTCCCATTCCCCTGACAGTGGCGAAGCCAGCATTAAAAACATGAGGAGGTCCGAGAAGGTTCTAGACACGCCGTAAAACCCCGTCCCCCCCTTCCTTTCCCTCCCTTCCCCCTCCCTTCCCTTTAGTCGGTCGGACACTGATCTTAGTTTTGCAGAGATGTAAAATAGGCCTATTGGATGTACTGTTTAAAAAAATAAAAAAATAATAATGTATTTCTATCGTACCCGACTCCGCTAGATATCAGAATCATACACGGCAAGGAAAATAAGGAATACGCTGGCCAAAACATCACTTGAACTAAACGGAATCGCCTTTTTAAACACGACTTATATTCGTGTTTCCGTGACCATGTTTCCCATAATGTTTAAACTTAACCGCCTCGCTCCGGGCGACGGAAACGCCGGGCTCCGGGTGACGTAAACTCCATGTTTAACGTATTTTACAGCGTAAACATGTAATTTAATGCAACTGAAATGCCCCATCTGGTGGCGTAAACACTGTGTCTATGTGACGTAAACCCCGTGTTTAGCCTGTTTATAACGTACAAATGAAATTTACTGCGACTTTAATGCCTTAAACCTGGTGACGTAAACGCCGTGCTCCGGGTAACGTAAACTCCTTATTTAACGTGTTTACAACGTAAAAATGTAATTTAATGCAACTGAAATGCCCAGTTCATGGCGGCGTAAATGCTGTGCTCGAAGTGACGTAATCTCCATGATTAATGCGTTTACAACGTACAAATGAAATTTAATGGAACTTGAATGTCTCATTCCTGGCGACGTAAACGCCGTGCTTCGGGTGACGTAAACTCCATGTTTACCGTGTTAGCAACGTAAAAATGGAATTGAACGCAACCTAAATGTCCCAATTCTGTTAATGCAAACAGCTCTCCGCCATTGATGTCATAGAAAACTGAGAAAATAAAAAATGTTGACTTAAAGTTGACTAGACACCGTGACAAAATGAGTGAATTTTTCAAATATTTATTGACCTGAATTCAGCCTCGGAGCCCAAAGTGTTTTATGTTACAAATCTCAGGTAAATACCTGAGTACGTGGTATAAAATTTGGTCGTATACGTTTTGTAGCCTCCACGCCACGAGGGTCAAAAAGCTTTGCTGCTCTAATATGTCGGTGAAGTGCCCCTTTATCATTCAAGTCTTCTTTCTGATTGGTCAGCTTTGCAGTTTTATCTATCTGTCTAGGTTGTTATTGAGACTTAAAAGACTAGATGAGAGAAAAAAAATGCATGAGGCCAATTGATTGATATTCCTAAACACAAAGCATAATAATTTTTGCCATCCTCAAACCAAATTGCATTCGTGTATTTTTCTTATGCCTATTTCAAGAATTGTATATAAATTTTCATTCTTAGAATATTTTATCAAAGTTCACTTTCAAAAAGATAGAAAACGGATGATTTTTCAATTTTTTTATTGTAATATTTCGAGCGATGACGAGAGTGATGACATTCTACTCTAGCAAAATATTAAATACCTTTTAGAAAGAGACGTTTCTAGAATTAATGAAGGCAAAGACGAGAATATTGTGAGAATAAGATCAAAATAATTTTGTTTCAAATATTTTACCGAAAAGTCAAAAAGAAATTCGAGTATGCAGGTATGTACGGGTTTTAAGTCATGCTGTCGAATTTTCTACATAATATTCGAAATTTCATATAACGCCATCATTGGGGCTAACGCCTTGGGCCTCTTAACCCTCATGACGACGTAATACACATGTTCAAAGCTGTTACAGAGACACGGGTATTATGATCGAATTTAATCCCATTTCACAATGGACGAAAAATGACTGACAACTTTTCACATTTGCAACCTTACGTACTTAATCTTTAATTTGATGAAAAGGACATTCACACACTGATGAAAATCGAGATCACAATCGATCATGAATGATAGAATATATGACAATTCAGGAGCAACCCGAAAAACTGGATACTTTGAAATACCCCAAAAATGGGGTACTTTTATGTATTACGTCGTCGCATGAGCCTACACATTTGACTAGCTCACACTAAACATATAGGGTTTCTCATTTTTCGCTCCGGATTGTCCAAACTTTCACTCATCCTGAAATTTTGGAGATGGATAGTAAATATTCAAAACTTTTTGCCGCTGCTTTTTGAAATTCATAGTGGCGTTAAAAAAAAAAAAGGAACAAAACAGACTGCCCCTAATCTGTTTCAATCATTTTTTCAAAAAGGCGACCGTAAATTTGAAAAAGCAGCGAAAGAAAGTTTTGAATATCTATTTTCTATCCATCTGCAAAATTTCAAGATATCCATTGAAATTTTGGACAATCTTGGGCGGATAATGAAAACCCCATATGTTTAGCGTGGGCTAGTCAAATATGTAGACTCATGCGATGGAGTTAATACATAAAAGTACCCAATTTGTTGGGTATATCAAAGTACCCATATTTCAGGCTGCTCCTTAATTGTATGAAGCATGGATGGGCGAGGATATTATCTTTTTCAATGTATATCCACTTTTTAATTGTCTTTTGTGATTCTTCGAACAGTCTGACAGTCGAAGGGTTACAACAAATTCTGGTGGAAGCTTTTTGAGTTTTACCATACCGCCAATAAATTTTGAAGAAGGAATGGACCTCTGATAAGTTTTCGGTGACAAATATTTAGAAACGGAAAAAAAAGATTTAAAAATAAAGATTGCGAGTAGTTCGCGCAATTCTATATGTCGTAATGATAATCCTCACACTTTGATGAGCCATATGGGGAGCGCTATAATCCTCAACTTTGATGAAGCACATCGGGAACACTAACTCTAAAATATGAAAACTGTTTAACTATCCAACCAAACTTTAAAAAGTGTCTAAAATACTATATTCATGTCTCAGTCATATATCAGTAGACGTTCACAGAACTTTATAATGGTAATGGTACGTAAGATCAATATGTGTGGCACTTTGGAGAACTGGCTGATTTGATAGAATGTCATTTCATAAGAATGCCAACGACCGTTTACGTCCCCTTTCTGACACCACACTTGTCAAATAAAAGTAATACTTGGCTTTTTCTTATAGTTTTTAATTTGGCTGACTCCTGGAAAATCGCAAATTATTTTCAACCCCCATGTATGATCGTCATCCGACATGCCCGATAACTAGATAACTGGATTGACAGCAGCTTGGCGATCGATCATGCTCTTCTTTTGCTTACATTCCACCCATTAAAACCATTGTTTTCTGACGATGTTTTCTGAAATGCGAAAAAAACACAAATTAAATAGCAGTAATCAGGTAATGAATTTGATGATAATTAGATGGTGAACACGCGTAAGCCGTCGTAACTTAACGGGGTGGGGTGTGACCCATAGAATGTTTCGTCGGGCACACATGGTACTGAAGAGGTACAAATTATACATTTATGTTTTTGTCAGTTCGCAAAAAGTAAAAGTACTTCTAAAAATGCCATGGTTATCCTATGTTATTTCTACGGTTGTACGAGGTAGGGAGTGGTCCAAGCACTGCTCTTATTTGGACAGAGATGCAGGGACGGCGACTGATGTTTGAGTCTGAGGGCACAGGATCTGAGGGGCATTTTCCAACTGTCGTTATTTAAAACTTCAAAATGCACGGTATTTTGGTCCAAAATTCGCTAAAATAATACATTTGTATATAAGCCGATATTAAGATTTACAAAAATTGGTAAATTTATAGATCACTTTCCACTAGTGTACAGGTGGAAAGTGTCCCCATTTTTTTCCTTTCCAGAACCTAAATTAAAGGCGCTCCAGGAGTGAAATTTGGGGTATTTTGCTTGATGTTTGTGGTCTTTCTTTAATCTGCCAGTATTCAATGACATAACTGCATAGAGGCACCTTGTGAACTTGACCAAAACGATGGGAGAGGACATTTCAGTTTATGTCATGACAATGATCCGGCGGACTGCCGGATCCAAACAGTAAGTTTTGCCAGAGACGTAGCCAGGATAAAATGTCCAAAGGGGAGGGGGCGGAGGGAGGGGGGGGGGGCGGAGGTAGAGGAGGGGAAGGGGGTGGCAAGCCAAACTAAACCAGGGATGATATGATAACGAGTTTTGTGAGCAGCTATGACACGATTAAATGGAACAAATTGGGATGAGGGTGCATGGTCCTATAAGCGGGAAATAGAGAGAAAGGTCATACCTGAAAGGTTTTCTCTAGAAAAGAATAAACTAAGAAATATTAGCAAAACAAAATATTGATGGATATTTAGGTAAAATTATGCAAATTTTAGTAAAATTTGGCAACATTTTTCAATAAATAATGAAAATAATGAAAATTTTAATGAAAATTGAAAAAGATAATGAAAGAATTTTTCCACAAATGAAAGAGATATTCCAAACATTAAAGGACATTTCCCAAAAATTGAAGAAAACACTTTTTTTCTCGAACTTTTCACTTTAACCCCGCCCACTTATCAATCAATATGCATGAAATCACCACCACAAACATGAGGTCATATCTGAATACCATGGGCTATCTGTGTATCGTATAGCCTGATACCTTACTCCAGTTTACTGTTCTTAAAATATTGTGTTTACATTAGCTCTTTACAGCAAAATCATTTTAACCCCGCCAACTTTGTACGTTAATGAAAGTCGATGTTTTTATATCATGAACATGTACATACAAGCTAACATCATAATTAGCGGATTAGGCCAAACATGAAACAAAACAGACATGTGGTTGTTGAAAAATAAACATTTCCAAATTTTCACTTTAAGCCCCGATTACTCATTAATATGCATTACATCACCATCTAAAACAATAGGGTATATCTACAGACCACGGGCTATCTATGTACCACATATGACATTAATCCAGTTGACCGTTCTTGAGATACCGTGTTTACAAGCTCTTTTCAGCAGAATCATATATAGTTCCAGCCACTATGCACGTTAATAATATTCAACATTTTTACATCATGAACATGTACGCACCAGCTAATATTATAATTAAGCCACACATGAAATAAAACAGACATGTGGTCTTAAAATATGAACATTTCAAGAATTTTACATTAAGCCTACTCATTAATATGCATGACATCAAAATCAATAGGGCACATCTACAGACATGGGCTATCTGTGCACCACATATGACATGAATCCAGTGTACCGTTCTTGAGATATAGCAGGCACACACACATACACATACATACATACATACATACATTACATACACATACATACATACATACATACATACATACATACATACATACATACATACATACATACATACATACATACATACATACATCACATACACACACACACACACACACATACACACCCTCCCTCACACACACACACAATCACGTGTATCAACCAAAGTGAGACCATTGTTTTTACCCTACAAAGTGGGACCACCCACTTCCCAATGTAGATATCTCATGGCATCTATAATACTTTGGGAACTCATCCCCTGAAGTCTTGCAAGGTATTACACAAAAACATTTGGCATTCAACTTTGCTGTTTTGAGGGATATGCAAAGTGGAGCCATTTACAATATATTCATGCGAAGTGAAGCCATCTGGAGTTGTATGCATACTGAAGCCATCTCACACACGCACACACACATACACACACCCACAGACGCAAGGGGGGGGGGTTGAGGGGAGGGTTTGACCATGTAGTGTAGAAATTATAGGCACTTATTTGCCTATACAACAAAGTGGCTACAATATCTCATCCCCACATATATGTATATGTGGGTGATGAGATAAAAATGGATATATGCAGGAATCTACGATGAATTGCTGGAAGAAAGAGCTGAATCGACAGTGATATATAGGTTTTACATATATACATACATATATATATATATATATATATATATATATATATATATATATATATATATATATATATATATATATATATATATATATATATATATATATATATATATATATATATATATATAATATATATATATATATATATATATATATATATATACATATATATATATATATATATATATATATATATATATATATATATATATATATATATATATATATATATATATATATATATACATATATATATATATATATATATATATATATATATATATATATATATATATATATATATATATATATATATATATATATATATATATATATATATATATATATATATATATATATATATATATATATATATATATATATATATATATATATATATATATATATATATATATATATATATATATATATATATATATATATATATATATATATATATGCCTATAAGGTTATTACCTCTATCAAGACATTTTGATTTTATGACATCATTTCTTTCATTTAAAGGTGCACTAGACCGAAGAGTGAGGGCGTATTTTTAGGGGGTCCCTCAAAAATCAAATGCTTATCTAGCATGCAACTGTACAGCAATATTCTGGTAAATATGGATATTCAAGTGACTCTCTGCCCTCACGTTTCATGTGGGCTATAGACATGAAGTTTATGTGTCTGTTGCGGATAATGTATCGCAAAAACAAGCGCCCTTACTTTTCGGTCTAGAGCTCCTTGAACATTTGTAGCTGTTTGAATAAATATAGAAGACTGATATTAGATTTGTAGAAAATTGTTTGACTTAAAAGAAATGACTCACGCGTATAGTTTTTTCACCCCTTATAACGGTTCATAACATTGTTTGTGACCATGACCACAAGTAAATTGACGATTCAAGGGGCATTTGGTTATATAAAGATATTATAAGGTATGCCAATAAGATGAAGGAGCTGTAAGCCAGATCAAAGTTTAAAATATTTCGTTAAGGTGTGTGTTAAAGCAAATAGTTCAATTCTTCGTATTATTATATTTGTATAATTGTGAAGTAGACAATCATGGCCAATATTGTAAGGGCAAACTCGTATCACAAGCAGTAATCAAAGTTTAATTAATATTTCGTTAAAGTGTTTGTAAAAGCAAACACTTAAATTCTTCGTATTATTGTATGTGTATAATTGTGAAGTCGTAGGCAATCGTGGCCAAAAGTGCAAGGACAAAGCCGTCTCACAAGCAGTGTCGGCGCTACGTGGTAGGGGGGGGGGGGGGGTTCCCCATGAGATCGCTTTGTTCCCACTTGCCCCACAAAAAAGTTGTAAAGTGACATATTTTTTCCGATTTATAGGCTTTTTCCTACCATAAGACAAAATTGCCCGTCTTTCCCCCCATAACCAAAAACATGGCGCGGTTAATGCCCCAAAAACCCCACAAAAGATCAAACTTATAAGTAGTCCTTTTAGCCGCATGGTCGGTATAGATTATTTCAATTATGAATCGGCAATCGTATACTGGGGTAATCGTTGCCAATCAAATACTGTGGGATTATTGGCCGCAGACCGTTTGTACAATTTATGCAGAGATTGGAATCAAGCGTACTAAAAATACATCAATACGCTAATCATACGGGCATTTTATATGAAGGTAATACGCGCGCGCACTGTTGTTTACAATTTAGTGACTGCAACTGACATGCCCTGAAGATTAAACCAGAGAGTATGACGTCACTCGGCCTATATTTCATATCTGAGAGTCAAAACACTTTTTGGTTCGTCCACCACCCATGTTTGTAATAACAGAGGGCAGCAGATATGTCGGTACATCGAAAATTGGACACAATAAAAAATAGGCAAACTGCAAATTTAACCTAAAAGATAAAAATTAGAATTCTTTACTCACAAAGATCAATTATAATTATATTAGTTTTAATCATATATGTCTTTTTAATCAAGATTAATGTTCATTTTATCTTTAAGAGGAACACATAACCTTTTCTTTTTACAGTACATGCAGGACGAATATGAATAAATATAAGCTGAATGACGTCACGCTCTGGTAATCACGTATACGTATTGTTCAGTGGCGCAACAATAGGATGGGTAAACAGCACGGGCCCCGAGCAAAATTCAAGATTTGGGGGGGCACGACTAATGACACTGCAATATGTTTGTTATCTGGTTATAGGGCCCCAAACCCTAAATTCCACACGGCCCTAGACCTCTAGTTGCGCCACTGGCATTGTTGCTTTTCATCCAGCAACTCTCGCCGATTGGTTGGTAACTAAAGGGAAAATTACCCCAGAAGTTGATTGAGCAAAGCACTGGAGTAATCACGTCCAGCTAAACTCAGTTTTGATAGACAATTTCAAACCGTGTTTAACCAGGGAGCGTGGCGTCACTCGCCCTATACTACGTATCAAGACAGACATTTACTATTTTCTTTTGTTTTTAATTAGCTGACGTTTTCTTTTTTTGTTGATGACTGCTGACGTTTATTGATACACATAGGCCTAACTATACAATGTATTCTAATCCAGTAAATGTTGTTAGTGTACACATAACTAATGTCTCATAGTAGATGCGCGTGTACCTAGGCTGGGGGGCCTAGGCCTCCCCTCCCTTCGCAAAAAAAGAAAAAAAAGTTTTTGCTCACTACGGAAATACCTTTAGTATTGTTTTTGAGTTTTGTTTTTTATTTCTAAGGGAAAATGCGAGAACAAGGGGACTTAAATCGATCATTTCGTCATTGAAGAGGGTAAAGAAACCTTCATCAGGAGAAACTGACTCAAATTGAAGAAAATATTGTCACTTTTTCCCATTTTGGGGGGCAGTTCCTGCAAATCTGGGGGGCAGTTCCTGCAAATCTAGGGGGCGTTTTTTAAAAATTTCCTCCATATACGTTACACGCCAACCCATAGTGGTGCGTACGTAGCGCAGTTACAATAGGGCAAACTTCACCAAGGGCTTATGGTCTAGGCCCCCCCCACCCCCCCCCCCCTCGTTAAAAAATCCTGGCTACGCGCCTGGCGTGTACAGTGAGTATGTGACTAATAACTAAGTTCACCCAACTCTACAATAACATGTATAAATGATCTGGAAGCCGTCTTTCTTGAGTCTGTGGAAAAATAAAGATGATCCCTTAATAACAAAACAGCAAAAGTAAACAACAAATTGCAACGAAATAAAAAGTAATATCATAAGCTTGAAATGAGCATGTTGTTACAAATTCTAATTAACAAATCGATGAGGAACTTGAAGGCTTGAAGTTTTATCAAATCAATACCTAACGTTAGGCTACCAATTTGCAAATGGTTTCACACAATGTAGTCCAGGCCGGAGTACACTAACGTTACATTACTGTAGCCTGGGTACCCAACACACATTACTTGTTCTGCTCCTTAAAGTTTCAAACAGTCAGACCCGACCTGATAAATAACCAGGTCGGGTCTGATTTTTCCTCTTTATTTTCTTTATTCTGAAAACCTTAGTTGTTGTGGAAGTTGGTGCTGAGTATCATATTAGCAATAGATGAAGTCCTTATTGTGTAGTTATTTTAATTAAGATAAAATGGTCTCACTATTTGCTACAGTAAGTTTGTGGTTATGATTTGCTAGAACAAAATTGTAAGGAGAAGGACAATTCATGAATGGTCTATGATTACCACAGCAACGCTTTTTAAAAGCAATTAATTGCTACGTACATATCTAAATAAAATAAGATTTTATAAGCAACTTATTCTTTTTTCTAAATAAAACTGAAATCATTGCCCATATTTGTCAGCGTTTACGTCGGTCAGTTTAGGTTAAACTAACGGCATACGTACGGCGTTAGCTTCAGATCAGACTTCAACAACAACTGGCACAATTATGATAGCACATTATTTAAGGTTCACTGAAATTGTTTAAGACATCTTCTAGTTTTGATCATTTATCCCTTATCAAAAAAGTTGTTTGCGTAGTATTTTTCTTTAGATATACTTAGGCCTAAGTTAGTAAGCGCAATACATGCCTGTCTACAATCTAACGCTGCGCTAAAGTGTTGTCGTCCTGCATGTACTGTAAAAATGATTCGTTGTTTTGGGGCTCTTGTTAGAAACAAAATGAAAGGTAAATCTTGATGATTAAAACTAAGATAAATATAATTAATCTTAGTGTGTAAAGAATTTCAATTCATACTTTTTTAGGTTAAGTTAGCAGTTTGTCTATTTTTATTGCCCTCTCTTGGAACCAACATGGGTGGAGGACAAACTAAAAAGTATCACGCTCTGAAGTATAGGTTCTACTCTCGGCCTTCGGCTTATATGAAATATATAGGCCAAATGACGTCACACTCTCTGGTATTACCTTTAAGTATAGCCAGAGAGCGTGACGTCATTCGTCCTATTCACTTGGTTGGATATCCGAGAACTTCGTGACCTGAGGTCATCAGACCGCATAGTTATTGCGCGCCGCCGGAGTGAAAACAAAGCGATCAGCTGAGTTTGTTTATATGACATACGTAGCATGATAGGGCCGAATTTTAACAAATTTGTGATTAT
Source organism: Chiridota heheva (assembly GCA_020152595.1). Lineage (NCBI taxonomy): Eukaryota > Metazoa > Echinodermata > Holothuroidea > Apodida > Chiridotidae > Chiridota > Chiridota heheva. The sequence goes on from JAIGNY010002488.1 coordinate 505,163, forward strand.
TTTTAAAACATTGACTAATCAATGTTCCAAAAAATCTCCAATTCTTTGAGACAATATATGATGATCGATTCGGAAATTGTGGCGTCCTTTTATTGAATTTTCGGTAAAAATGTATCATTGTTTTGGTCATTTCGACATTTCCGCGATTGACCCAAATTCCAACCATATGTGTCCAACATACCTACATTGAAATACCCAGCAGGTGTACCAGTAAAACGTACAAGTCAGATCGTTCGTAAATATCGATATAAACTTGTGCAGTAACTGAGTGACACTTTTCATTTAAAAAAAGGCGCTTTTGTCAGTTTTTGAGGAATCTTGCCTGGTGGCCCAATGCTTCATATGGTTTGAGCATGGGTGGGATTTGAAGAGAGCAAGGGTTTCCCCATCCTGACTTTTTGTCCAAATGGATACTTTTGTATGGCGATGTCTTGTATTTTAGCGTGGTTTTGTGATATCCCCTCCCGCCTCCCCCCACTCACACACACTCTAAAATAAATAAAATACAAATTAATTAATTAAAAAAAAACAGTGTTGTAGATTTAGACTTAAATCAATTTTCACCGTAAGTTGCAAACTTGTGTTAATAAACAGAATGTCGGAGATTCTGGAGGTGTAATCGGGCGATTAGTTTGATCTTATTAACTTAGAGATCAGGTGTATATTTATGTTTTCATGTTTAAAACGGAAGGCCCTTGTAATGTGGGAATATCTTTTGGTGTACAATTCTATGGTACTGTACGTTATATTTCTTATTTGTCACTTTTGGGTAGTCACCTGTAGAAATACCGATACTTCGGTACTACCGGTACCATTTGCGTCGGTACTAACGGTGCTCATTTTCACCTAGTACCGTGCAACGGGGGAATAGGTAAAAGACTTCTTGAGAAATGTGCTGCTTACACAATATTGGGGGCATGCTCCCTCCCACCACGGTCCTCGGTGTCGGTGCCTCTGGTAAAATGACATGTCTTAATTGCGTCAAATAAATGCTAAATGTATGTAACAACTTCAATATATTATGTAATATATGTTAGTGAGTAAATTTTTGTATTATTTTTAAAGCTTTAAGAATGACATAGACTTCATATCAGTTTCATAATGGTGTCTCCAGTACAGCCGGGTCCGCCATCAAGCTTAAAAAGAGCATCTTCTGCTTGTTGAGCACCCTCTTATATACTTTAGGGCAAGAGGGCAGTGCCTCACCCCAACATTGCTGCAAAACGCGAAAATTCCCATGGGCCCCTGGACTCTACTTAAGTTGCCGCACTGCGTAATGGAACTGTTTTTCAAGAAAGCCTACAAAAACTGAAAAACGGGTAAGCTTCAGCAGCAATATGATGCACATTTTCATAACAATATTTCCTATTGAGGGAAATTAAAATCATAAACATACATAACATTAAAGTACTTCATATAAATTCAAGATGGATTTTACATCCTTGCAACAAGACATGCTTTTAACTATTTCCTCATATTGTTAGTGCCATTTTATTATTAGCCATTTTATTATTAGCAAAAATTAATATATATATATATATATATATATATATATATATATAAATATATATATATATATATATATATATATATATATATATATATATATATATATATATATATATATATATATATATATATATATATATATATATATATATATATATATATATATATATATATATATATATATATATATATATATATATATATATATATATATATATATATATATATATATATATATATATATATATATATATATATATATATATATATATATATATATATATATATATATATATATATATATATATATATATATATATACATATATAGTACGTCGTTTGCAGCTCCTGCTCCTCATTCAGCTGTTGAGAAAAGTGACAATGGTTGAATGGTGCTCGCCGTCCTTCGGAGAAGACGTTAAGCCGTTGGTCCCGATGGTAGGACAGTCACACCCTATCTGGTTCTCTGAACACTTTTTGAAAAGAGTAGGGTAAAAACCCGGTGTTCATCCACTTCCGTCCCGGTCGCACGAGACTGGCATCTGCTATGCAGGCTATAGCTTGGCGTCTATGCTCAATATAGGAGTCTTGCCAAGTTCCAGTAAGGATGGATCATCTAAATCTGAATCTGAATAGGTTAAGTCGGCAAAAATCCTTCTAGAGGACATGAACGCCAACCAAGCGTAGCAAAAGTATGAGAAAAAAATATATACATATACAAAAAAAAAAATCAATTAACAAGCTTAGCAAGTTTAGCTTTGAGACAGTTTAGACTTGGTGCGTGTACAATGTCCGATGGTCAGGCATTCCAATTTTTAAGTTTTTGAGGAAAGAAGGAGTATTTATAAAGATTCTTTTTAGCATAAGGAACGTGAAAATTCAGATCATGGTTATTTCTTGTATTAATTCTTGCGTTTGGGATCAGGTTATCATTATCAATGGCGACAAGACTGTTTATTGATTTTATATAGCATTTTTAGACGGGTGTTCCTTCTTCTTGTTATTAGCAGCCTAGGGGCCAATCTAATATATGAAGCATGCTAATGACACTGGATTTATAAGAGTAGTCTGCCATACAGAAACTGGCTGCTCTGCGTTGAATTGAATCAATCTTATCTACATCGCACTGGTGATGGGGGTCCCAAACAGCTGATGCATACTCAAGTACTGGCCTAACTAGAGCTTTATATGCAGTAATTTTAACGTCAGTGGGACAGTTTGAGAGGTTACGTCTTAATAAACCAAGTACAGAGTTTGCTTTGTTGGTGATGTTGTGCATATGTTTATTCCATCTGAGTTTATTATCAATTTCAACACCTAGGTACGAGTGGGAGTTGACATGTTTTAGCGGTTAATTGCACAAGGTATAAACTGGTAATTTATAGCATTTTCTAGGAGATATTGTGAGGATGTAGCATTTAGAGGGGTTGAAATTCATTTGCCATTTATTTGCTATCGTTCAAGTTTATTTAGATCATCTTGGAGGATTTGTTGGCCAGAGAATTTATCAGTTGTTCTACACACAAGACAATCATCAGCAAACAGTCTAACCGTGCTGTTTGTATTATCAGGGATGTCATTGACATATAAAAGGAAGAGTAAAGGACCTAAAACTGTACCTTGTGGTACACCAGATAGAACTTGTTTAGGATTTGAGATTTCGCCAGCGCAGACAACGCGCTGAATGCGGTTCGTGCTGAGGAAGGATACAAACCAGGCCAGTAGATTTCCATCGATGCCATATGCGGAAAATTTGGATAACAGACGTTGGTGTTGGACTTTCGCAAACGCTTTTAAGAAGTCGAGTATGGCCATAGAGATGGTACTGTTTTGGTTAATTCGTTTAAAAACATGATTAATTGTTAAGAGAAGTTGTGTTTCACTTGATCTTTTTGCTCGAAAGCCACGTTGGAGATGTCATCCTAAAACACATAAATACAACATGATAAACAAACCAAACCTTGGATACATATAATATCCAAAACAACATCATGTAATAACATGGCATATACAAAAGATACATAAGAAAAATTCAATACATCAAAATCACAAGGTTGCAAGTGAAAAAATATGAAATCATGGATCAAATTCGAATCAAACACAATTAAAAACTCTTGACAATGCATCTGCGTTGCCATTATTTTACCCTTCTTATGAGCAATTGAGAAGCTATGGCTGAAGGGAAAGTGACCACCGAACTAATCTGGGATTATTACTTTTCATCGTATCTAACCACTTTAGGGTTGATGGTCACTTTGGATAAGAAATTTGGTCCCAAACAAATACACATGTAGCTTCTTAATTGCCCACACAATAGCTAGGCATTCTTTTTCTATAGTCGCATAATGTTCTTCTCTGGGGAAAAGTTTCTACTTATATACATGGTTGGGTGCTCTAGGCCTTCATCATCAAACTGACAAAGTACTGCCCCTATACCTCTTTCTGATGCATCAGTTTGAAGGATAAATTGCTTCTTGAAATCAGGGCTCTTAAGAACGGGCTCACTAACCAAAGCTTCTTTAAGCTTTTGGAATGCGTTTTCACATTTGTCCTCCCAGATAACCTGATTTGGATTCTTTGACTTTGTGAGGTCACTGAGAGGGCTTGCTATTGCCGAGCAGTCTGGTATAAACTGTCGGTAATAATTTATCAACCCCAGGAACGATCTCACATCCTTCTTAGTCACTGGTGTTGGGAAATTTGACACTGCCATAAGTTTATCTGGGTGCGGTTGTAATTTTCCATTTCCAACTACATACCCTAAGTACGGCACTCGTGTGCTTGCAAAAGTACACTTTGACGGCTTAACTGTCAACCCGGCCTCACGTATTTGATCTAACACTGTCTCAACATGCACCATGTGTTCTTCCCAAGTTGAACTGAATATAATGATGTCATCAATATAGGCCTTAGCAAATTTACTGCACCCCATTAATACTCTATCAACTAATCTTTGAAAGGTTGCAGGGCATTTTGCATACCAAAGGGCATGACGAGATATTCAAACAACCCAAAGGAGTCACAAATGCAGACTTTGCTTTTGCATCTTCACTTAGAGAAACTTGCCAGTATCCCTTGTTAAATCCAGACTAGAGATAAATTTGGCATTACCAACATCATCAATAAGTTCCTTAATTTTGGGATTGGGTAAGCATCAAATTTCGTTACTTGATTCAACTTCCGGTAATCAGTGCAGAACCGAATGCTGCCATCCTTTTTGGGGACTAGCACAACAGGGGAAGCCCAGGAACTATGTGACCTTTGAATTATTCCCTGTTCAAACATTTGCTGAAGCTCCTTTTCTACAGTGTCTTTACTACAGGTGGAAGCCTATATGCCCTTTGTCGTATGGGCGTGTCACATGTAACTCAATTGAATGTTGAGTGATGTTGGTGCGCCCAGGTAAATCAGTCAATGTGGTGTCAAAAGATTCCAAAGATTTGATAAATCACACAGCTGTTCAGCTGTTAGTTCATCACCAAGCTTTGCATCTTTCCAAGTTTCAGTCCTTTGACCTAATTCGGGACAGTCTATTTCTCCCAATCTGAGGCACACCTCCTCATCAATAATATGAGATTCATTTGCATCACCACTCTGTTGTTTATTGTTGGGACCCAACACTTCAAATTTTGCCTAATCTAAATTTATTACAGGTTCCGAACTAATTCCTTTACACATTTATTCCCCCTCCTAGATTGAGAAAGGAGGTGATTTTCATTTGTGACTGGAGTCACTTTTACATCAGTTTTTCGATTATACTCTTTTTCACGAGTTTCTTCTGTGTTTTGCTGTTTTGCTTGACTGCGTGTTACTACAGCTACAACACTTTCATTTTCATAAACTTCATTTCCCAGAAGCACATCATAACGTAAGTTCTTCGATACACCAGCAGTTACCCACCCATTAAAGTAACTACAACTTACAAATACCCTTGCTATAGGAAAAGATTTTGGTACATCATCAAATCCACGAACTGTTACATATTTCTCTTTCAAAATCTGTTGGGGTTCCACATACATCTCTTTTACCATGGTCTGGTTGCATCCAGTATCACGTAAAATACATGCATGTTTGTCATTCACTGAACCCTGCACTACGAAATCCAAAAGTATAGAGCTGCTACAGACATTTCCTTCTCTAGTTTTAATCTCAGGGGAATTTTGTCTTTCACCCTTTTCTGAGGGGGCAATTAGGGGCTATGTGACCCTGTTCCTTACATCTATAACATGCAGGTGTCCCCTCACCCCCTCTTCCTACATTATACCCATTAGCCTGCTTAGCCCATGCAGGTTTATTATCACCTGAGGCGGCCTCCTGGAAGTTTCTACCAGTCTTTTTACTGCCTTCGAAAGTACTAGTAAACCACTTCCACCCCCCTCGGGATACAACATACTCATCTGCCATGTGAGCCATTTCTAGTGGGGTGGCAGGACTTTTCTCACGCAACCAAACCGCAAGATCCTTCGGTAATTGCTGCAATGCCTGTTCCCTCAACAGGACTTTTTTAATATCTTGAGTATTTTTGACGGATTCTGAATTCATCCATCTATCCAGATGGGAAGACAGTTTCACCATCCACTCTTTAAAACTCTCACCATATCCCCGGCGTGAGGAGCGGAACTTCCGTCGGTAGGTCTCAGCATTCAGCTGATACTTCTCTAATATTGCTGCCTTCACCCGGTCGTAACTACTCAGGTGCTCAACAGCAAGACCTGCATACGCCTCCCTCGCCTTCCCTGTCAGACGGGGGGCTAATAAATTCGCCCACTTTTGCTTGTCAACTTGACTAACCACCATCAAGTTTTCAAAAGTTTGAAGATATACATCAATATCTTCATTGGGCCCTAACACAGGGACAGAGATATTGCTAGGCCTTTCCCATGACCTCTCAAGGATGGTCATCCTAGCCTCCATCTCCTCCTCTGCAACTGGAGAATTGCCTGAAATTGCTCTTGTTCCATCTTCATTCTCTTGAGCTCAAGCTGGAACAGCTGATCTGCTGAGAGGCCTTTAGCAGCATTTTGTCCTGCACTATTTTCCTCCCCTTGCCCCAACCCAGTCACTTCAGTGGAAAATGTACCTAGTAAAAGTCATCTTCCCTTGACATTCATCATTCACCTCCCTAGACTGCTGCCTAGTATAATATGGATGAGACATATCTACCTGACACGTTAATCAATTAAGGACTAAACAATATTTCCGAAAATTGCCTCTAGTCTCAACGAAAGGATATGGCTACTTACCATTCAGCCACTTCTATCCTCGATGTTGTATCAGGCGTCTCTTCCAGGCTACCATAGGTCACTAGTCCGGCTATCAGGTAATGATGTGGTTCACGGAAAACAAGCGAAAATTACAGGCCCTTCCAAATGCTACCAAGTCATCAGCGTCGTCACTGTCATCATCTCAAGGGTCATCCACGTCAGCACAACGGACATCACGGTTACAAAATGGTCCTCAACAACAGCACAACAGAAATCATCATCGGCAGGGATATATCCTCCGAAAGTCCCAATAATTATCACAAAGGCACTTATTTGTTTTCTCTCAAAACAAAAATCACAACATCGTGAGTCTCAAATGTCATCGTCGGAACATTTCAAACAATCACAGTTACATGTAGGCATAACTTTCTCAACGCCAAATTCAAGTTCTCTTCATTCCAATCAATCAATGGTTAGGTGCAAATTTCTTTGCTTAAAATCCCACCGCTAAGTCCACCATGTCATACAAACTCCTACGAGTTTGTGGTACGCTGCCACCATTCATTTATACATAAATGAAAAAACAAGTAAAATAATACAAGATAGACATTAAGTACATGTTGTCCGTTAATCAAAATCAAACTCCAAACACGAGAAATTGCATTGCTCTAATCTATTGCTCTGTTTAATGTACCAATTTTACTCTCACTGAAAAGACTTAAGCCATCACTGTCTGATGACGAACTCTCTCTTTCTCTGCTCTCTCTCCTATTACTCCATCCCTTAATAACTTTAGGTCCTAATAACTTTAGGCCAATCAGGCACACACACATATCAATACTTGTTAAACTTAAAACCAATCAGCAACAGTCACTTTATTCAGGACCCACCCCTTTTGGTTAAATTTACTAGGGAAGATAAATGAGCATCATGCCTGCCAATCACAAGTGACTTCTCCAACTGAAATGCCAAGGAGAAGATAGGTTCAGGAAACCTCAAAATAGGTGATTAATTACACAAAGGGCAGGGTCGGGATGTAGCAAACCAAAGTATTTAGCCCATGACAATGATAAATTGCTCATGGAGTAAGAGACAGACCACACAGCACAGAGACACCGTGGCTGTGGTCAGTGAAGGAGACACAGCCAGTGATTACAGGCAAAATTAGGACAAAAGGGATAATTATCTCAAAAGTGAACAATTCTGACATTGAAATAGTACAGGGAGAACCACAATAACTAATGGGGTAATAAATAAGTATAGGTTAATGCCCTGTGCTAATTCCATCCACCATCAAAGCTATACTGAATAAATAAATTCTAAGCTAAGAAACAAAATACCATCATCAACAATAAGTAAACGAAAATACCTTAATACAAACAAGATGAATACATAAGCAGATACATGAATAATCAAAATACAAGAAGTACCACATATGACACATGTGAGAAGGGGCTACTTTATGACAACATGTAAGTGGATTATATGCTCAAGAATTTTACTTCACACGCAGGTGAGAGAGACTGGTTTGTAATTAGCTGGGTCGTGTTTATCACCTTTTTTAAAAACGCTTCATATGTATGCTTCTTCCACTTGTTTTGGATAGTACCGTTATCTACCTGTCTACAGAGCTTTGAAAGAGATCAGTAAGGATTTCATAAAAGTCTTCCGCGTGTGTTTTTAAGAACCATGGTGGTATATGGTCAGGACCTGAGGCTTTGTTTGGGTTTAGGTTTTGCAGTTGCTTTTTGACACCTTCTGGAGTGATTATAAGTTTATTTTGTTGGTGGTGAGTGGTTTACTTACAGGGATTTGAGAGGTATCTTCTTCTGTGAAAACGCTGAAAAACTGGTTGTTTAGAATGTTAGCTTTAGTCATAGTGCTGTCACTATAAAGTTTACCGTTGTTTATAAGGTCTGACACACCCACGGAATTACTTTCAAGTCTTTTTATGTAGGACCAAAATGCCTTAGGGTTTTCAGTTAGGGTATTTTAAGTTTATTACAGATGAGGGTTGTTTCTAGCTTCTTTTGATGTTTTTACGGACAAATTTCCTGAAGCTTTTATATGTAATATTCAAGTCATGGATTTGTTGAGTTTTCTTAGCTTTCTTGAACAGTTTATGTTTTTCTTACAGAGACGGCGTTGAATATGGGTGAACCAAAGGTAGATTCAGTTTAGTTGAGGTGAATTTGTGAGGTGTTTTTTTTCTCCAATAATT